>JALPQI010030245.1:600000-1092526 GCA_025490895.1 Thaumatotibia leucotreta | reverse complement strand
GATGCTACGAGTAAAACTTTGGATATCTCCATTTTTTTACCATTTCTCAGTTTTTATCCAGAACTTCATAAAAAGTCGTTATAAAAGATAGAACTCCTTATTTTTGGAAAAATTAATATGTTGTGTAATAGGAACACCTGCAAATGTATTATTGAGAGCAATATTTTTTAGGATGCTACTTATCAAACTCTACTTTAAACAAGTATGACCCCTTCCGTACTATTTTGTGCAGAACTCTATCAGATTTTGCAGCAGAAGATAGAACTCTTTGATTTCAAGAGCTTTAATAAACCCACTATCCAGAACACCAGCGATACCACGTCTCAGGTTTACTGTCTCTGGGATGCTACGAATCAAACTTTGGATATCTTCAGTTTTTTTCACCATTTCTCAGTTTTTTATCCAGAACTCTATGAAATGTCATTCTCGAAGATAAAACTCCTTATTTTTGGAACAACTTATATGTTGTGTAATAAGAACACCTGCAAATGTATTATTGAGAGCAATATTTCTTAGTATGCTACTTTTCAAACATTACTTAAGATAAGTATGACCTTTTCCGTAGTATTTTGTGCAGAACTCTATCAGATTTTGCTGCAGAAGATAGAACTCTTTGTTTTCAAGAGCTTTATTAAGCCCACTATCCAGAACACCTGCGATACCAGGTCGCAAGGTTACTACCTCTGGGATGCTACTAATCAAACTTTGGGTTTCTCCGGTTTTCAACTCATTTAACAGTAGGTATATTCTTCAGAACTCTATCGAATTTAGTTTTAGAAGAACGAACTCTTTTTTTTAATATTCTTTTATAAGCTGACTTTTTCAAAAGCTAACAAAAAATCGTTGTACAGCTTCCTTTTTTGGGATATTACATCTCAAACTTTGCTCGACCCGCTTTCCAAAAGTGTGAAGTTAGCAGCCTAAGTGAATATTTTTGTTTTCTCAAAGTAATAGTGATTATTTCC
The DNA here is from genome assembly GCA_025490895.1 of Thaumatotibia leucotreta. NCBI lineage: Eukaryota > Metazoa > Arthropoda > Insecta > Lepidoptera > Tortricidae > Thaumatotibia > Thaumatotibia leucotreta. Next base: position 1,091,561 of record JALPQI010030245.1, on the reverse strand, counting down.
GACAAAAAGTGATATGTTAGGACATAACCAATGCTATAAATAGGATTTTGCCGTGTAATTAATATTGAGAACCGTTTTTGAGCCGTCAGTTTTGAGGCAATCTATGGTTTTGTTAAATTTTTAACCCTTTTCTCAGTCTTTTCTTCAGAACTCTACTAAATATCGTTCCAGCAGATAGAACTCCTTGATTTTACGTGCTTATATAATCACGCTATCCAGAACATCAGCGATACCAGGTCGCAGGTTTACTGTCTCTGGGATGCTACGAGTCAAACTTTGGATATCTCCAGTTTTTTACCATTTGTCAGTTTTTTATCCAGAACTTTATGAAATGTCGTTATAGAAGATAGAACTCCTTATTTTTGGAACAACTTTTATGTTGTGTAATAGGAACACCTGCAAATGTATTATTGAGAGCAATATTTTTTAGGATGCTACTTATCAAACTCTACTTTAAACAAGTATGACCTCTTCCGTACTGTTTTGTGCAGAACTCTATCAGATTTTGCTGCAGAAGATAGAACTCTTTGATTTCAGATCTTTAAGAAACTCACTATCCAGAACACCTGCTATACCAGGTCGCAAGGTTTTTGCCTCTGGGATGCTACGAGTCAAACTTTGCGTTCCTCCCGTTTTTGACCCATTTCATGGTGTTTTCCTTGGAACTATTTCAAATGTCGTTCTAGAAGACAGAACTCTTCATTTTTACGTGCACTTATAAGTGTTGTATTATCAAAATCTGCAAATTAATATATCAGATCTATAGGTTTTGCGATGCTACTTGTCGAATTCGGCTTTAGTTGAGTAAGACATGTTCCATAATATTGTATGCAGAACTCTACCAGATTTAGCTGCAGGAGATAGAACTCCTTAATTTTAAGTGCTTCAATAGAACCGCTATCCAGAACACTTACGTTACCAGGGCGCAGGGTTACTGTCTCTGGGATGCTACTGGTGAAAGTTTGGATTTCTCCAGGTTTTTTACCCGTCTGAGTATTTTTCTTCAGATGTATATCAAATTTCGTTCTAGAAGGTAACTGTCTGCTTTTTGTATTAACTTTTAAGTTACCTATCTTAAAGGTTTATTACAAAAGTATGATCTAGAGCTGCAGGTTTGGAAATGTTACTTTATTCGGAACATGGCATGTTCCGCAGTACTTTCCATATAACTTTTTCAGTTCTCATTCCAGAAGATAGAAACTCTTTATTTATTAGTGCTTCAATTAGCCCTCTATTTAGAACATTTGTGATGTCGGGTCGCAGAGCTACTGTTTCTGGATGCTACTAATCAAACTTTGGGTTTCTCCGATTTTTACCCTTTTTCTCAGTATATTCTTCAGAACTCTGTCATATTTAGTTCTAGAAGGAATAGAACTCCTCGTTTTAATATTCTTTATTAGCTGACTATTACGACAGCCTACAAAAAATCCTTTTACAGCTTCATTCTCTGGGATGCTACATCTCAAACTCTGCTCGACCCGTTTGCGAAAGTGTGAAGTTAGCAGCCCAAAGAAATATTTATGTTTTCTCGCAGTTTTAGTAATTGTTTCTGATAAAAAATAATATGTTAGAACTTCATTTATTATATTTACATGGCTTTCTCGTTTAGATTGTACTTAAAACCGGTTTTTAATGCGTTAGTATAGTATCATCACTGCGACTTTTTTATTTGGTCGGGTTATCATGGGCCGCTAACTTTAGGCTGCTAACTTCACACCGGTGCTGAAGAGGCCGTTGCAATTATATCCTATCGTATGCATCATAGCAGATCTGCTCCATCACAATTTGACTTTGTTTTATTGAAATGCTTAACACTAACACTTTCAAAAGCGATCGTCATATGTCGGGTGTACATCAACAAATGAAGCAGCGATGTCTGAATGGCAGGCGTCATTAATTTATTCAATATCTCTGGAGTTTAAAGAGCACTTTGCTCGAATTTTGGCGCACATTTGGCACATTGTGAGCACTAACTCTTGGCGTACATCGCAGCTCCATTTGTTGACGTATACCCGCCATCCTGACGACCACATTCAAAAGTCCAACTTACTGGCGACCCGCTCGTCCATAGAAATCCAAGGCCCATTGATCACGCCGGCTGCGGTGGGCCTTGCCTTAGCGTCCGGGTCCATCAACTGACTCACCTGGTCCTTACATTGTGGTGATAAATCGTTTACCACGCATGAGCGGAACCGCCACTGCCTCTTAACCTTCAACATTGGAAAATTTCAGGAATATAATAAGGATAGGTATATATAATATGACGTACTCATCTAGGACTACACCTGGGATAACGTCTCTAAAACTTAGTAAGTAGGTAAATAAGTAAAGCTATTTAGTAGGTACCTAATAATAATATTAACAAATATATCAAACCTAAGGGCAGATTTCCAAATAGGTAAAAATATATCCGTGAGTTAAAAATATTACTGCTTCTTGCAAGTGACGAGATACTAAATTATAGTACTTGATACTTATCTATACGAGGATAATAATAATAAAATTTTGAACTGCCCTGGCAAATACAATGATGTTGCTGTACCTGCTTATCATACAATTCTTTAACAGTGTTCTCTCTAAAAGGCAGGGATTGATTCAGCATAGTATATAGAATAATACCCATGGACCACATGTCAGCCATTTTGGGAAAATACGGAACGCCTTTAAGTATTTCTGGCGCCGCGTACGAAAGCGTCCCGCAGTATGTCTCCGACAGTATATCAGAACCTCTTCTGTGTACGCTGCGTGCAAAACCAAAGTCTGTTAACTTTACATTGTAATTCGTCGTTATCAAAACATTCTCGCACTTCAAGTCTCTATGCGCGATGTTCAGAGCGTGAATGTAGTTTAGCCCTGATATGAGCTGACGCGTCCATAATCTGCTCTGTTTTTCTGGAATTCGGCCATTTTTTGAGACGAAGTCGAATAAGTCGCCATTTTCGCCAAGCCGCATAAAAATGAAGAACTTGGCTTGGCGCTGGAAAATGCCGATGACTGGTATGATGTGAGGGTGGTTCACGCGGATGAGGATTTCCAGTTCACGCGGGAGGAACTTGGTCTTGTATTCACGAGCCGCTGCGGTTGTATCGATTACCTTACAGGCCAGCACTAGGGGACTCTTGGCATTCCGTTTCATATGCACGGCCTTGAATACCTAAAAGTGTTTAAACTTCGTGAATGTAAAATCTGAGAGATATCTTTTACAGGAGGCTTTCAGTGGCTTTAACATACACACTTAGTTACAGTTTCAATGACTATTAGAACTTAGACATAGACATCGTCATCAAAATTACGAAATAAAAAGTTTATACATCCATTAGGTACACTTCCTCTCGTCTCTTGAAACTTTCTGCTACACAAACATAGAAAAATTGTATTTGGACAGTTTAAACTTCAAATGAAAACCGTAGTAGTCATTTTGATGAAAATTTTGCGACCTTAATATACGAAACATGATCTTTAGGAATTGGTTGTTAGCTATTCGAAATACCAGAGTACCATCACAATGCTGGCTGTTTTACGAACCTAGAGTGTGAGCTTCAGTGGTTAATTAAGTCTTAGGAATCAGCGCGAGTTCTACCAGACAGACTTCCTATATTTTGCTGGTTCTGTGAGCAGCCGAATATCATTAGGAACGTGTAGGGTTGGATATCTGGTAAGTCACACGAGAGCTTAGAAGATTACAGTGTACCCACCCCACTTAAGTGCAGAAGTCGTCAAAGAATACACTCGAGATTCGCGTCGACGCCAGTGGGTACCTGATAAAGGCCATACTTTAGAGTAGCATCCATCTCCTATCACTTTCTCCAGCTGAAATCCCTTTTCTCCTAGAAGTTTTATGTCGGACGGCGTCGTGAAATCTTCCATTTATGATGCACGTGTAGGATTTCATTGTTTGGGTTTCATTTTTGTTCGATACATGGTGCGATAGTGTGACTTTTATGTCTATAGTTAGATTATTGTATTAATGGAACGTAAATTGTACGAGTTTCCATATTTTTGCATTTTTCTGTAGGTATATTGAATATTTACATCGTTAACGTTATCAAAGTTGTCAATCGTTTACTGACAGGGACCGACCAGAAACCAAGATAATCGTGGAATATAGTGCGGAAAGTGACGCACATATATCTATAGTCTAGCAAAAAACATTTAGAAATTAAAAAGTGGCAACATCGTCATGTTGTCCTGTATCCTTTAGCTTAAATGTAATACAAATCACTTCCTAATTTCTACTATTTTCATGATATTATCTGGGCAAAGGAACCACATTGTCTAGGGCGCTTACTAGGGAAGGGTCCCGGTTCTGGATTTGTATGGCAAGAACCGGGAATTGCCGGTTCCGGTACCGTATTTCTATAGAAAGCCAGTACCGGCCGCCCACCCTAGCGCTTACGTCTCGCTGCGTTGTATTGTATTTGTATTTTTGTATACGAACTTACTTTACCAATGTGGTCCCTTTACCCATCAGGCGTATCTTATCTAACATCACGTATAGGCACTAATTAGGCACTGGTCTCACCGCGAGCTACTAAGCTATAAACTATCGGTTATAAACTTATAAACACGAACAAAAGATACGTATTACGCCCTCCCGTGTAAATAAAAGAGATTCGAGAGTGCGTATCTTTTGTTCATGTTTATAGCCCATCCATAGTTCATAGTCATAGCTTAGTAGCTCGCGGTGAGACCGCCATATGGGGTATTGCTGCCAGACTTCTTCAGTTTCCGCACAGTGACCCTACCATGAATTTCGATATCCGCATTTTTCGAGGATTCTCTCTTGTCACCTCATCAACGTTGTACCTAATTAGTGATAGAAACAAATGCTCGAATTTTGCAAATTTCGGAGTTAACCTACTCCTTTCTCTAATAATACACCTGCCTATGTTCTAACGTTAAGTGCATGAGATCGAAACTCCATGGCCTTAACGGTCTTCACAAACTATACAATATGGATTACATAGGTATGTATTCTGGGGGTTTACCATGACCTCTTAAATGCGATTCAGTTTAATAGGTTTGGTTTGTCAATTTTTGACAGTTATTATATGGAATTGACACATCGCGATTCAGTTTAAACTTAATCAGTAATCACATTAGTACGAGTAGATCGCGGTCAGCCCTCCTGCTATTTCCACTGTGCTCCGTGTGCTGGATGCATTGGGACGCAACTACTGCTATGCTATTCTCTTATTCACACATTCGAGGCTGCGTTCATCATCGAGCTCGACGACGAGACAGCCTTCACTTCGACGTCGATCGCAGCGCTGCGAAAAACGGTATTCACTAACGTAGAACAGCTCGTCGTCGAACTGTAGGCGGTAACTCCCGACGCAGTGTAGTTCCAGCTCACGCCGCATTCGTCGCCGAGCGCTAGTGTCGTTTAAAGTGCATTAGTGAATACCATTTTTAGGCTAGACGCTACCGCAGCGCTGACATTGCGCTGATAGCATGGCGGTTTCCTTAGTGAATAACACTGCTGGTCTGGTCTCGTGATATTGACTGGGCCATATCGTCCCTATACTTACTCAACCTCAGATCTATAGCGATCGATTCATGGAAATGTCACCTTTCTCCCACTCTTAATACGTGTGTTTTTCCCATCAATCCCATGTTGCAGATACGAAGTTAACACGTTCGACGCCGGTGACACGAACATGTGACCGGAAAAACTGTAATCCTATGCCAGTGACACGCATACGTGATCAAAGTAAACTTATTCTTATGCCACTAGCATAATCGAGATCTCACTCCTATGCCACTGGGATAGAAACACGAACGTTTTTGACACAAGTGCTGTGTCGCCGGCATGAGAGTGCAATCTTTTCGGTCACACATGCGTGTCACTGGCATAGGATTTCTATCAGATAATTTCGATCGGCATAGTATTAGCACTTAGTGAAACAGAAAGGAGGGGAACGTGTTAAGTAAAGGCCCATTTAGACGATACAGTTTCTTGAACATTCAATACCTAATTAGTAATTACCTATACCTACAAGAAAGTCGAAGCAAACAAAAAAATTGCACTGTATAAACATAACGTGCCATTATTGTATTCAAGCAGCAACTTGAATTCAATACTGGTATGCATGTAAATAAAGCCTAGGTAGTTAATTGAATACAAGAAATGTGAATCAATATTTTGTTTTCACTATGGATTCCGTGTGTGAGGCTGTGCTCCTTGTAGTCTAGCGGCGATATAGTGAAACAGTCCAAGAAGAGGGTTATGGTTCGTAATACTAATACGTATTATTGAACTCAATAAAGATTTTTTGATACTTTATTAAAGCCTGCTTAATTATCGTTAATGAATAATGACACAAGCTATAATTAAATCAGTATACACATGTTAATAAAGGTTTATTTGATATCTTCCGTACAAGTACAATGTTATTTTATTTGACTGTGCAAGTGTGCATGGATAGCAATTCAACTTTGTTATTGTGCCAAAGGTCCACTGGGATTATTGCCGGCTAGCAACTTAGGGTCTAATTTCTTCAATGTTTTCAGCGGGTCTGAAAAAAGTCAATAAAATGGTGAATGCTGAAAGATGTGGTATAAATCTTCCAATATCGGGTCTTAGTACTAAACTAAAACGCATCACATCACGTTCACTCACGTAAACAGGTTGTTTCCTAATTTACTAATAAAAATAACCTCGCACACACCGTATATACAGGGTGTTTACGAGCATTGCGAGAGATTTTATTGGTGTATTCCTGACCATAATTAGTCTTTAATATTATATAAAATTACATGGATTAGTTTCAGGGATAATGAAACTTTTTCAATATTAGTTTTTCGTCGTAACTCGTCATAAAAGTTATTTTTTATTACAATGCTATCACAATGTGATCTAATAGTACCATACCTTTACCATTCTAATACACGAAAACACTTAACGAAACAACCTGTTACTAAAATAAAAATGAAATAAAAACCGGCCAAGAGCATGTCGGGCCATGCTCATGCTCAGTGTAGGGTTCCGTAGGGGCTGTGGGGGCCAAGTGTGAGTCGCCTCTATGGGCATTTATAATTTATCTTTACTGTATTCATACTTTTTTCTTGTGTTTTTTAATAAATTATTTTGATTCATTTGTAAATTGATTTGGTTTTGTTTTTTATATGACGGCAAATATGTTGCAAAACCCGGTAAAGGGTTAAATCTGTTTTCGTATGAAAGTGCATGAGATAATTTTATGGTAAAGAATAAAAAATAAGGAGAAATACTTAACCACTACAAACTACATACTTAATAAAGCGGGGTAAGATGAAACGGTTTTTTTAATGGGGTAAGATAAGACAAAAAGTCGTCCTTCTGGCACAGCGTATACAGGTAGCGTTTTGTCTTTAAAAAACCGTTTCTTCTTACTCCACCTTACGTTACTATATTTAATAACTATAATGTACCGTGGTCATTGTCAGTCCGAAAAACAAAAGTTGTCCAATCGGCGGTCAAAAGTTAACACCCTTTAAATCTATGTTACAATATGAATGCATAGGGCTATAGACCGGTGAACCTAGTTGTGCCGGTAATTGTTTTATCCCAAAATTAGTACAGGAATTCCTTAACTTTCGCTATGTCCACCGAAAAGACGATAACCTAAATCTGACAATGACCCCTCGGCGCCTAGCATTACCTAGCAAGCATGTAAGTAAGTACCTCTCGCGGCATCTGGATCGACTTCTTGGGCATCTAAATAACGAGGCCTGTCACTATCTTTAACGGCCTGTTTAAGTAACGTTTCCTCTATTGCCGTCAACTCTGCAAAATTAAATAGTGTACCTTATTTAAATCGATCAACCATTCTTGTGGATGTGGGGCTTACGAGTCCAACGAAAATTTTTCAATGGCTCTGTCACTCAAATGAAGGCATCACTGGAGCGGCAAAGACAGATGTACGATATTTACGACCGACCAGCGAGCCGACCTATGCATACAAGTCTATTTACTTACTATTAAGAAAATAGATATGCCAAGGGGGCCAATTAATTTCTTTCATGATCGAGTTCTTTGGTTCTGTGTTGGTTGTTACTATATTAGGTCTTTCGAATAGAATAGGGTTTTCTGGAACGTTTTTGTAGAGTGAAAATGTTCGGTAATAATCGATTGGTCGTTTGAAAAAACAATTTTGATCACGTGTTTGAGGTATCGCAAACATGGTAACCTTTCTACGCCAAAGGGAAATGGAAGCAAGTACTGCTAACATACTCCCTCTTGTTTAGCGTCTATCTGTAAGTATATTAAATTATAACGAAAGACCCGCTTAATTAAAAGGTGGCCTCAAGAAGGGCTTGCGTTCATAGGTATGGTAGATACTGTTTTAGTATAAGGGGCTAGGTAATGAAGTTGTGTTTGGAGTTAGCTGTGACGAGCTACGTAGGATGCCCTAGCCCTACCTAGGAAAATTTCGGGAATTTAATACTTAGGAACGTATATTTGACATGTGTTATACCTCTTTCTTACAAGCATAGTCTCATTATTCGAAAACACTGGCCACTTAGAAAAAAAAAACAATGTCCGATTTTCAATTGTTTTTTAAAGTCGTTGAGTCGCTGGTGAAAATGGAGCTGTCCCGCGAAAGTTTTAGAGCAATGATTTATTATGACTTTAAAAGTGGATTAACACAACAACAATGTGGAGACCGATTAACTATTGCTTTTAGTAGTGAAGCACCTTCAAAGACGACCATATACAGGTGGTATTCGGAATTCCAACGTGGCCGTGTGTCTCTTGCGGATGACGTACGTGAGGGTCGACCGAAAACGGCCGTTACCGATCAAAACATCGATGTCGTTCGCCAACTGATAAAGGAAGATAGGCATGTTACATATCGGGAGATTCAGGAGACTTTAGGCATTGGAATGAGTTAGGTACAAGTTATTTTACAACAAGAGTTGGGCGTGCGGAAGTTATTTTCCCGGTGGATTCCTCACTTGTTATCTGACGACCAGAAAACGGTACATGTCAATTGGTGCCGCAAAACTTTAAAAAGATTTAATGGAGGAAGCTCAAATGCCGTTTTTAGTATTGTGTCAGGTGACGAATCATGGATTTACGCATATGAGCCTGAATCGAAAAACCAATCTCGAGTTTGGGTTTACGAAGACGAACCGAAGCCGACAAAAGTTGTTCGTTCTCGCAGCACGATCAAAAAAATGGTAGCCACGTTTGTCTCCAAATCGGGTCACGTGGCGACTATCGCTCTTGAAGATCGAAGAACTGTCAATGCCGATTGGTATATAGGCGTTTGTTTACCGATTGTTTTTGCTGAACTGCGAAAAACTAACCCTAACCGCCGTATTATACTACACCATGATAATGCCAGCCCTCACACCGCTCAGAAAACAGACGACTATCTGAAGGGCGAAAACGTCGAATTACTGGACCGTCCTCCGTACAGCCCCGACCTAAGTCCCAACGATTTTTTTACTTTCCCGAAAATAAAGAATCGGTTGCGTGGTCAGCGTTTTCAGACCGCGGAAGAAGCAGTCGACGCTTATAAAATGGCCATTTTGTCAACCCCCACTTCAGACTTCAATAACTGTTTTAAAAACTGGTTTCAGAGAATGAAAAAGTGTATTAAACACAAAGAAGAATACTTTGAAAAACAATAAAAGTACTTTTATTTCATTAAAATGCGTATTTTTTCCGATTCCCGAAACTTTCAGGGCAACCTACGTATTCCGCTCTTTTATTTCGAAGTCCGTGATTTGGTTTTCATTACAGATACATTGCAGCTACATTGTCGTTGACACTGTACACTGTCGGGACCTGCGACCATATATAACATGGACGTCTAACGCCAGCTCAAAAAAGCCCCCAAAACCAATTGTTCACTTGTGCCAAGATGGGCAGGACATAGCGCTTTTCTTTACACACAACATTGCAACATCTTTGACAAACGTGTATAGAATATAGCCAATCAAATATTTTTAAATGGCGGTTTAAGTTTTTATAGGTTGAATATCAAATTCATTAGCGTGATGCATTGAACAGGGGGGTGACACTTGTCAACAAAATTTGGGACCGTTTTTGAAAGGCAATTCAGTATGGCGTACGGCTTCCATGTTTTATTTGTTCGTAGGTCGGGACAATGTCGTTTTCGGACCCTTACTGCATAGTCTTGGGTCCATGGCGATCCAGGGTCCATTGAAGATGGCGTTAGCCGTAGGTCGCACCTGCGCGTCGGGATGCAACATGGAAGTCACTTGGTTCTTACACTGGCTCGACACCTCGTTGACTATATTCGATCGGAATCGCCACTTGCGCTGTACCTTAGAAAACATTACGCTGTATAAAAAGTAGTGAATGCACTGCACTGCATTCGAATTGTCGGGGCTTCGGCTAACTTGTGGACTAAATAAGAAACGATTATGAGAATAGTTTTCCTTGTGAGACCTAGTGACATTTGCAAAATATTTAATTTTAGAGCTTTTTATATTTTTTAAAATTATGTAATGTGGATTTAGATCAAACCAGCGAATGCTTATTCTATCCCCCACTCTACAGGTGCGTTCAAACCAAAAGAGCATTCGCTGTTCTATCGCCCGTTCTACGAAATCAACCAAGCACGTTTTGTGAAACGATCGAATTTTGTAGAGTGGGGGGTTAGAATAGCGAATGCTCTTTTGGTTTGAACGCACCTTTACGAGCTCAACGAATTTCAACAAATCACGTTTTGTGTAACGAACAAATCGCGTAGAGTAGGGGATAGAATGAGCATTCGCTCGTTTGGTCTAAATCTAAATCCACCTGAATATGTACAAAATTTTGTGTACTTAGGAGGTTATCATTATCACGTTTGCCTCCAGTACATAAGCACTGTGCTAATACCTACTATGCCGATTGAAATTAAGTATCTTGGTATCTTGTAGAAGTCCTATGCCAGGTACGATACGAATGTGTGACCAAAAAGATTTTACTCCTATGCCGGGGACATATGTAAACATAACCATACGACGAACTCCAGCGGGCATCCGGGCATGTGTCGTGGCATGTGTAAGATTTGCAAATCAATCAATTCACTTTCGAGTATTTGTATTTAGATAGTATTTGGCATTTTCATACGACTTATGAACATTATGTTTATGTTTATGTTTACACACTGTGTTAAAGTAAAATTATACTCTTTCTAGAGTCTTACGTAACGAAATCCTGTATCCCTACCATGAGCTGCCTTTTCGTTGTTAACGCGGACTTAGGTACTTTCTATCCGGCTCACTCGTACTAATACGCTAGTACGAGTGGGACGGATATAAAGTAAATCCGTGTTAATACCGCAGCGGCAGCTCATGGTAGGGCTACTGACATACCTGCTTATCGTATAACACCCTCACTGAGCTGTCGTTGAACGGCAGGGCTCTGTTCAGCATAGCGTAGAATATAATACCCATAGACCATATGTCGGCCAGCTTAGGAGCATACGGCACACCCTTTAGTACCTCCGGAGCCGCGTACAAGAGCGAGCCACAAAAAGTATCTGATAGAAGATCGGTGGGGCCGTTCTCACGAGTTCTGCGCGCGAAACCGAAATCTGTTAATTTCACATTGTAATTCGATGATATAAGCACATTTTCGCACTTGAGGTCTCTATGGGCTACGTTGAGGGTGTGCATGTAATCGAGCCCGCATATTAGCTGTCGCATCCAGACTCTGCACTGAGCTTCGCAAATGGCGCCTTTTGAAGATATGTAGCTCAGGAGATCACCGTTCTCGCCTAGTCGCATGAATATGAAGTATTTGGAGTAGCGCTGGTAGATGTTGGTGACGTGTATGATGTGGGGGTGGTTAACGCGCGCCAGGATGTCCAGCTCTCGCGGCAGAAATTTGGTCAGGTAGATGCGCGGCGCAGTGGACGTGTCGATCACTTTACACGCTAGCTCTGTGGTCCGGGTTTCGTCTATTAGGTATGTCGCTCTGTAAACCTACAAACATAAAATTGTAATTAACAAGAAAATACTATAACAAATTAAATATCATTTGCAAGAAAGTATGTGATAGAATACATTCGAATCTCATCGACGCGCTAATTTTTTGGTACCTAATCTTAGAAAGCTCCTAATAATATTATTGTGGCTCTTGAAGTAAAAATGCCTTTGAAGCACCGCCGCTCTGCAGCTAAATCGAGATTTGGTTGGATAAGTAGGCATAATGCCTGCCTTCCACTGCGAGCGGAACGGACTCATTAACGGATCCGTTTCACGTTCATTGCTGGCCAAGTGCTAGTATGGAGTTGATAACTGTAAGTCGCGCCAGCGGTGTTAGTTAAACAGAACCATTAATGAGTCCGTTCCGCTCGCAGTTGAAGGCGGGCATTATACCTAAGCCTATTGCACTCAATTAACCGACCTACACGAATCAACAAAAGTCATTGTGCTAGCTTCAAGTCCAATGCTAAACATAGGCCTTCTCCAAAGATTGTGACAATGACCGGCCTGCGCCAACCGCATCCAGCGGACTTCCGCGACCTTCAGCAGGTCGTGCTACCTTAGTACCTAAGTAATCAGTAAAGACCCAAAGTTCAAATTCATATCGATTATATTAAACATTGCAGCAGTCTCATAGGCACTGAAAGTCGTCGCATTATTATTTACAGGCATAACCCTTCCTCCTATCTTCCTATATCGGCTTAAGGCTGCATAGTCGGTCGATTCTAGACATCCTACCCATCCCAGAGCGTGTCTACCCCTAAAAAAGCCGCGTGCCCTCTGGTATGCCGGCTTGTCTGGAGCAGGCTTGTTCCTGGCTGGGTGTGGTGCCTATGTTCATGTTCATCTTTGCAACTGACCTGACTGACCTTAGTGGTAAAGTCCTACGAATATCATAAGAGGTAAAAATCCCAAACATGGCATACTTTAGCATAAGATCCTTCACCAATAATTTGTTGTAGTATGAATTTCTTTTCTCGTAGTGCGGCGCAAACTGATGGTGACTCCATTCATTTTATTTTTGGAATAACATGATGAAGACACAGCGTTAGCGTGTCTCCATTTTAGATTTTCCGCTTTTCAGCGTAAATACGTATATGGATGGCATACTTTAAAATTTTAATATATTAATCATGAACCCGGAATTGATTCCAGGTTCATGATGTAAATAATGAAAATGTCAAACCTGTGACATTGTAATGAGTTCGTCATAGACATAGAGTAAGAATCGTGCACATACAGCCAACTTTTTAAAACATCTTGAGCCAGATTTACACTTGCAAGTTATTGCTGCTGGTTTTGAAACAAAGCTATAAGTAAGAAAAAGATGCACAGATTTGCCATAGTTGCGTCTCAAAACTTGCAGCTTGCAGCAATACTCCCAGCTTTAAAACGCTTTTGAGTATTTAGGGAAACATTTTGGAAAATACTGAAAGCCCAATAGTTTCAAAAAAAGTATCAGAGACCCATGCCCTCATTAGTCTTTGATGCCGGGGTAAGCATGACAACACATTCGGCGTCAAAATGTGGTCAAATGTCAGTCACGCGGAAGGCTAGAAAGATAAAAGTGAAAACGGGAAGAAATTGTAAAAAAGTGAGTATTGTGTCTAACAAAATTATGGTACTTAATGATTGAAGCTTCCTCTTCTTATGTTGTTACTTATAGTGACCAGTGGCTTGAGTCTAGGAGGTATTTGTTTTTATTTTATCTTTAAATGGATTACTTAGCGAAGCATTCAATACACAAAAATATGGCCTCGCCCAAACTCGAACCCGGTACGTCCCATTTCACACACATAGGCAGGGTCACACAGGACAACAAGGCTACAGAGGCTGACAGAATGCAAAAATCCGTGTGTACGGCCTTCGAAGCGTTAAATTTGAAATCTGAAGAATCTTTAAGCTTTGAAATTGTAGTTGTCCACAACTTAAGTAGGTATTCAATTTAGACTGTATTTAAATTTAACGCAATGTTCGCCCATACACTTTGTTTGCCAAAAACTAAGAGGTATGCCCTTTACTGTCACTTTTTGTAAAAAAATACCAATCTTTTATAGGTAATACGATTTACTTTTCCTAAATTTTTTCACGTTTACCTGTTATTTAGTGACAAAATATTAGGTATGTATATGTAGACAGTCTTAGAATCCCCTATAGGGGTATAGGTACTTAGGTAATTAACAATATATGTGCACCTGGAAGGCGGTTGATGACTTCCGAACAGGTACAATTGGCTGATGGTGATGGGCCACATAACTATAACTACTCGAACAGGTGGCCAGCTCACTGTGTTCAGTGGTAAAGGGCTGAAATAATGATGATGAACTGCATATAAATGAGGACAGAGGGAAAACATTATACATATACTTGTTATTTTGTAATTTAATTAGTATCACATATATAATGTAATCCGAATAATCAACTTACCTATCCCGAATGAATCATTCTGATGCCATAAAAGCTCCTGTTGTAATGAGATTCTAGAAGAAATAATGACGCGTTAAACAATAGGTTTCGCTGACCTCGTCATAAGTGTAATCACTCCCGTGCCGGCGACCCGCGTGTTTGTGCATACAATGCAGCCAGTTGCATACGTTCTGCTAAGGCTTTATTGAGCGCCATCTAGCGAGAAGCACGGAGACGCTGAAGGAGCAAGTCTAGTGAGCGCGGCGCCCGCGCAGCGAGCTCGTTACACGCATGAGCGGCTGCGAGTACACCAACCAGTATAACTTCACTTCAGTCACAGTTGTCACTGCCCCGCGAGCGGTGGTGTCGCACTCCCTCCCTTTATGCGTTCCAACAATTCGGGGAAGGTCGAGTACACAACACATCACCAGAATGTGACAAAATAACCGCGCGCCGCACTCTCTAGCTAATAACTTCCCTTCGTCTTTCTAGTAACTAAAGTCAACAAACTTTTTTATTACTTTCTAAAACGTATTTAATTTTCCGTGTGTGTCGTTTCAAGCTCGCGCCAACAAAACGTGTGTGTGTGTATAAATAAATATTAATATAGTGTTGTTAAGTTAAATACGACATGACTGTGTCATATGCCGGTGAGGTACCAAACGGCAGCAGTTTCGGGTGTTTTTGGAGGATCCTTTGCAAGTGAGTAGTGGGACGCTGGGGTCGGGAGCGGCAGAGCGAGCGAGCCAGCTGAGAGGCTGCGCGCGCTGTCGCGAAACAGCTGTTCGCCCGGCGCGCGCAGCCAGTCCACGGGCTGCTCATGACGAAACTGCGCCGACGCCGATCGTCCGTGGCCACATGTTAAACCGTGACAATAGCACCTCCCCGAGCCAAAGCCATTGTGACGCGAATGCGATGCGACACTCGTGTTTAATTGTTAACAATACTAAGTCGCTCAGGTTACTTACGATCAAAACGCGACACGGCCACAACAGGTCTTCATCGGCCTTGATCGATGATAAATGTATTTGGTAGTTGCTCCGCGGCGCGACACTCGACAGTGACAGACGGGCTCGGCCCTGACAACGAAAGGTGGCGAAAGTATCTCTGACGCACACAGCGATCGATTAAACACTTTATTCGATAGTTCTTAGTAACGGACATGATCTTGCGACTGAAGTTATAGTACGCTAATTTCGCTTGACACAAATCAAACGCTATATACAAGTACCTACTTACATGAGTCTTATACGCAGCTAAAAGTATAAAGCAATCTGCAACACTCCAATGAGTAATGTTAATGTTATTAAATCACGGTGCATGCCTAAGTCTAGTTGCGTATCGATAATTTCAATAACATACAACTTACGTGCTGTTATGCACAGAATATGCGAAGTGGCACCTTGTGAATCCAGTTGGCTTTTAATAAAGGGAAACTCAGAAGTAAACAAATACTTTGTTTTATCGTTAGCACGTGCATTTTTTGTCGTGACCGTTATCTGAACGACTGAGTCGCTAAATGTTTTCATTTCTAATGTGAAACGGTAACAGAAATTAGTGACAATTAACATTTATTGTAAGGCAATATGTGTACCAGATACCTAACAGGAACACATCATCGGCAAATAATACGTGACCTCAATCGGTTTCATGTACCTATGTTAGGTATTCACGTTTTCAGACTGTTACGTATACATACCGGAACATGGTTGCGAAATAGTTATTTGTTATTCAAGGGTTCAAAGCTGTATTTTACTCACGAGTATGAAATTAAAACACAAGCAAACAAAAGGATTCTATGGTTGAATCCTGGGCGTAGCGAGTGTTTTAACATACGAAAAGTACCCGTACCCGTGTAAAACACAAAACTTTTCTCCTCACTACAGCGATGAAACTCAAAAAAGGTATTTATTTAGTCATTCTGCGTTTGTAATAAAATAAATATCATCGATTTCAAGCCAAACATTGTTGAAATAATCTTGAAAGATCGCACTTATTTGGGTGTTAACTTTTGAATTAAGCATTAACTAAAGTTATTTTTATTGTGACGTTTTTGATTTGTGAATCATAAAACAGAAGAATCAATTTACAGTTCCATGGCTGTTTACTACATAGAACTAACGTGTAATAGTGGGGACTGAGTTCACGGTAGCTACTATTTCGTAGACAAGCCTTATAATGTTGACTGTATCTAACATCAACTTGCGCACTATGAACATAATGTTCAGACTAATCCTTAGATCTGTATCTCATTTCCGTTCACATGAGAAGGAACTATAAAGCAGTACCTATTCATTCTATGTTTCAAAGTATAAACAAAAAAAAATGTTGCTACTCAAATAATAACTCAAGTTTCAATTGTACAAGGAGGTATTTACAGAGGATTCCAGAAAATCTTTTAACACGTTCGACGCCGGTAACACAGCGTGTAGTGTGACCAACAAAATCTGATTCCTATGCCACACATACGTTATTAGTAGACCCCGGTATCGGAGGTGCAAAATGGTAGCTGTCAAGTTCTTAGGGATGGGGTAAAAATATTTGTGATGTCGATAATTAAAGTTACATATCGATAATTTTTCTTTACCATAATAATAAGCTAAGATTTTAATTAAACGCACCTATTTACGATATAAACTAGGACTACATAATTACAAAATTAACAAAATATTTATTTAATGTTATGTAACATCGCCATACTTTTCATTGAGGCAATTGTCGATGAACCTTCTGAAGTTAGGGTTTTCGAATATGGTCCAAAGTATGTTACAACTGACGAAAAACTTAAGCAGATCTCGGTTACTGTTTAATTGGTTTTAATTTTTTTTCTTTTTTTATGAGTGTTTTCATACAAGATTAAGTTGCAGTGCGAGATATGCAAGATTACAAATATTGAAATCGAATATCCTTTATTAAATAATCAATATTAGTAGAACATACGTTGTTGATTTTCTCTTGATGGCAATTTGACTCCATGTGCTTTTTTATATTCCAACATCTGAAAATGATGTGTATTCTGCAAATTGTATATTAAATGTTATTCATTCATTTTTGAAGTTCAGGGTGTTCAGCAAGAAGTGACTCCACTTTCTATTGCATAAAATATTTTAGGCGCATAGACTCGTTAACATGGCTAAATAATCGAATTCATCGTTGTAAGATGACTTTGACTATCAATTAATATAAATAATTTATTATAAGTATTTAATATCTCAAAAGTTTTTATTCAATGTTGTGCAACTCGAAACATAATAAATGTAATAGCAACCAGAGATTTGTATTGTAATAGTAATGATTTATATATTAAATGGTAATTATTATCATAGATCCCAAAAAAAGGGATACAAAATGGTCCTTGTTCATAAAAAAAATAATTGTTCAAAAAATCGAGTATTAAATGTTAATTATTATCATAGATCCCGAAAAAAGGTATACAAATAAATGATCCTTGTATGACAGTTTATGAATGAATGCATTCATAAATTGTCCGTGCAATTCTGTACAGTGGGTACGTAAAAAAATAATTGTACAAAAAATCGAGTATCGATATCGACATCACAAAATGTGTTTACCTATCCCTAAGTAAGAACTTGACAGCTATCATTTTGCACCACCGATACCGGGGTCTTTATTAGAGTAACCGTATTCTTATGCCACTAGCATAAATAAATTTCTTCCTCACATGCCAGTGCCATAGAAAAACGAACGTTTTTGACACAAGTGCTGTGTCGATGTCGCTGGCATAAGAGTACAATCTGTTCGGTCACACATGCGTGTCAATGGCATAGGAGTTCTACCAGATAATTTCGATCGGCATAGTATTAACACTTAGTGAAACAGTACTGGAGGCGAACGTGTTAAGATTTAGATACAGATGTCGATCTGCAAAGTATCGGAGTAACTAGAACTAGAATCCATTATGTAGCCTAGAATAAGTTGGGTTTTGATCATACTAGAATACCATTCTTCAGTTGAAATTAAATAAAAGGAAAACAAACATGGCTGACTTTCCATAGCGTTTGACGTCTTTGACTCGAGACACATATCGTGAAACACGTTCGCACATATATGTCTACGTTAATACCAAAAAATATCAATCATTTTAACAAAAAAAAAATGTGAGCTTCAGGTTTAAGGTTTTGAGTTGGTGATAAAACTAAGATTGTGTTCTGAAAGTGCGTATAATTAATTATGAAATAATGCAAGTTAGCAGGTTTGTTTATATTGTTTTTACTTTCAACTGACGAATGGTTATTATAGGTACCTAACATTATAATTTTTCGTTAGCATCATCCCGCCATGTACTTAGATATTTTTGAGCGACGAGGCCGCTGCGATTTATGCGATGGTGACGCGGTTTCGAGTACATATTTGTCTCTGTCACTCTATAGGCGCCTTCGTTGGAACGAAGTAGGTGTTCCAAGTGCCTATAGAGTGACAGAGACAAATCCTTGAAATTCGCAGGTTTCTAAAGGTGCGTTTAAACCAAAAGAACTTCGCTGTTCTAGCGCCCGTTCTACGAAATCAACCAATCACGTTTTGTTTACCGATCGAATTTCGTAGAGGGGTGCGTATCATAATGAATACGCACTTTTAGTATAATTACAGTTTACAAACGTTCATAACGTATACTAACGTTAGGTATAATGTATTAAACATCTATTTCCAAATAGTATAATACAAAAATAATATAACGTTAATAATATATACCGTTGTTTAGTCTAACGTACATATTAACGAATTCCGTTTCATATATCAATATAAAGGTATAAAAGTTAAAACATATACTAACATCTGATATAACGATATAAATATAACTGCCAGAAAAGTAAGAAAGTAAGGTTAAGTTCTACAAAAAGGTATACGTTATATTACTTACCCTTTTCAATCCGTTCTAGCCTCGAAACCTAAGCAATCCAAGTAATAAATCAGGGTAAAACCGACTTGGATTGGTTAGGTTTTGAGCGTAGTTTCCCGGATAAATAAAAGACTTACTTACTTTTAATTCATTGTTTACGCATCGTCATCCTTGCGAAACCAAAAAAAGGGGGGGGGGACGGGGGGGCGTAGCCCCCCACAAGGGGGGCTCGGGGGGCGGAGCCCCCCGCAATAAAAAAATAAATTTGTACATCCCCTACTCTAACCTGGATAGGTTCGTTAGGTACCTTTTATCCCTTAGAGCAGAAATAGAAGCCCCGCGCAGCGGGGCTTCGTCGACCGGTTCCCAGGTCTAAATCGCTTCCTATACGGATACGGCGGCTTAATAAACGGATAAATAGTAAATCAATTCAAATGAAATATAATGATAATTCTATAGTTTAATTATAAAAAAATTGTAGGGGCTTATATTTTGTGTAAGATAGTTGTTTTGTATATTAGATTATTTCAATGTTATACCAATAAATCATTATCGTAAACGATATTATATGTTACGTTCATTATACATTTTACAATTATTAATTTAATAATTATACCTTTTAACCGTTATATTTATTACACGTTAGGCATTATACATTTATACAAACTGAATTTATACATTATGATTAATATAGCATAAGTTCGTATACGTTATATTACTTACCCTTCGTAGAGTGGGAGGTTAGAACAGCGAATGCTCTTTTAGTTTAACCGCACCTTAAGTTTGCGGTAGGGCTGTATTGCAGAGAGTTAACACGTTCGTTTCCGGTACCTACAGTTTCGCCAAGTGCTACTACTAAACCGATCGAAATTATGTTATAGAACTTCTATGCCAGTGACACGCATGCGTGTCCGAAAAGATTCTACTCCTATGCCGACGACACAACACTTGTGTCAAATATGTTCGTATTTTAATGCCACTGGCATTGGAGTAAGAACTTGATTTATGCTCGTGGCATAGGGATATAGTAATTTTGTTCACGTATGTGTCTATGTGTGTTATTGGCAACATCATCAGCCTATGATAGTCCACTGCTGGACGTAGGCCTCTCCTATTAACTATGCGTATAGACGCATTAGAAGGTAAATGCCCATAATCGCCACGCTGGGCAAGCGGTTTGGCGATCGCAGTAATGTGTCCAAAATGATGAAGCTGCTGCCCCTCATCAATTTTTTCTGAAATAATGGTCAGTGACACTTCAATCCCTTAGTCGAGTCTTACGACACCCGCAGTAGGAGATGGGGTGGTGACAAATGTATTCATACTGCCGTCACCACACGGCCATGTTATTGGCATAGGAGTAAGATTTTGTTGATCGATCACAGACGCTGTGTCACCGGGGCCGAACGTGTTAATATTTGTAACATTACGCTACTCTAATATTACAGGATTCCGTTACATTTTCGGGGTAATTAAATCTAGACTAAGTGTTAGTGTGACAATGTTCAAATGTAAAGTTGACAAAAGTGCAACATAGAACCTTGTAACATTGGGGCAGCGATTAATAGGTATGGATTAGACAGTGTTCCTCACAGAGGTCGTACGAAATCAGTAATTAGCGAACGTTCTCACAAGGCTCGCATAAGGTCGCGTGTACAAATTTTGACGGCTTCTGATTTCGTATTCCGACTGTAGGAAGCCTATCGCAATGTGGGCTCAGCGATTAGCCTTTGCATGCCTGATCAGGGCCACGGGAAAATACTTCGGCCATACAGGGCGAGCGCTAGTTTTTTTACCTCTAACGATAACCGTTTGGATCGAGTCCTTGTTTATTTTTTATGTCGCGGATGCTTTAGTCTAGACTGGCGCAGGCTAGAGACGCGACGTGATATATCTGCGTGACGTGATCTATCAGAAGTAAATAAAGGAATTGGCCACCTACATACGAGTAACTAGTGCTAATATTTTTTTGGTACATATGGTGCCTTTTTTAGGCGCTAATGCGAGAAGTGACTCATTTTACGTCAGGTCCAAAACTACCCTCCGCAGTTTGTCATTTTACGTCAGGTCCAAAACTTCGGAGGGCCATCTGTACTAAATAACGTCGCGTCGTACGAGACAGGTGCAAAAAGGAAATTCGTAACTCGTGTCGATTTAAAACACTCACTTCGGTCGTGTTTTAAAACATCGCCACTCGTTTCGAGTTTCATGTTTTTCGCACTTGTGTCGTAATGTACTATTATCGTCACTATACGTTGTTTGTCCCTTTCGGTCTTATCAATATGTCCATGAGAGTGAAAGAGACCAACAATATTTTGCAACTTGTTAGGGCACGTTTATGAATAAGGGGGTAACTCTATATTGGCTGGTACTTAACACTTAACAGTGCCTTAATGAGAGGCTTGGAGTACGACAAAAAGCATTAAATTGGTAGTTAGCACGAATTCGGCATGCCTAATATATGTACCTATAAAAATGTCTGTAACATTAAGTACAGTCGTTATCAGACAATATCGGAGCTGCCAGGGTACAGAGAGAGAGATAAACTTGCATTATTCCATAATCACGCACTTTTACAACACAAATCTGGGTTTTTAGTAAGTTACTTAAAATCTTAATACTCATTTGTATCCGTATTAACTTAAAAATATATCTGCGAACGTGTTTCACAATATGTCTCAAAGACTTGAAATGATTTGGAAATTTAGCCATATTTGTTTAGGTACATTTTTTTTAGATACTACGATTGAGCGCAGAATCAGTAGGCCTGCCGCATATACCACAATCGACGTGTTGCCTTTTTGTTGCGCTTACAAATGAATACCTAAGTGTAACAGGGAGGCAACCCTTCGCTCGTGGTTCACGGTAGCCCTCCAGCATGAATTGACGAAGAGGGAGACCTTTGCCTAACAGTGTGTCATAATGGGCTCATAATATGCAAATACATGTATCCGCTTAACTACTCGCACTTGTCACATAAACAAGACGTACGAGAAAGAAGAAAACATTTGTAATAACAACCCGAGGATTTTCCATAACATACTGAAACCTATTTTGGGAATCTCACTCGTCACTTTCGCTTCTCAAGTGAGACATAATAAGCATATCACATCATAACATGATAGCGTGAGCTCTAAATAAAATGTAAGTGCTGATCTACACGCGAGAATTATTTTTTTAAACGGTATAGGTACATCAATTGTCTGTAGATTCGCGACAGCATTTCCATCCTCACCATTTAGATGTTTGGCACAGGGATCAGTTACAGGTTTTTTCTCCATACAAAAGAACGCACAGAGGTCACGGTAGTAGCTAAAATTCGAAGAAATTGATGATCTACTTTGACTGCTTTTTTTAGCAAGGAGAGTAGTTTATACAACGTAGTTTTAGAAAACATAAAATATTTGGCATGTGTGGGAATAACCATCTTTGGTATAAGCTTTCAAAGTTAATATACTGCATGACGCTCCAACGCGTTATCTAAAAGTGCAATATTTACTCGTCGTTTTAAAATTGATTATGTACATGGCTGTTTTAGTGAAAGCTATAATTATTTAAATGGAGGTACACAAGGGTATTTTCTATCGTTTTAATAACACATTTTATTATTTTCCCTGTCGCTTTTTTATTATAATATTTATTTTACACGAGCCATCAAAACAATCAATGACGATTTCGATTTGAGAAATATATCGAAGCTTTTAGTTTAGAAACCCTTCAAGTCCCTTAATGATTTATATGTCGTTTTGTAGCCTAGAAAGTGCTTTATCGTTAGCAAGTGATAATTCTACCGAAGATTGCCGAAGGTCTTGACGGTAGCCTTTTTACGAAACTGAAATTTAAGGACAAATAAGCGTACTTAATGATTTTTAAGAGCGAGGAGGGGGGAAATCAATTGCTCATTCTCACGTAACTTGTTTTTAGGGTTCCGTAGTAAACTAGGAACCCTTACGGGTTCGCCATGTTCGTCTGTCCGTCTTCCGCACCATAGCTCAATGGCCGTTAGTACTATAGTGTGGGGTATCGTTGAATAGGTCTTTCAAAAAGAATAAGGTCACAAAATTTCAAGAATAACAAGTAACACTGATTTGCTCATAAAATTTTTGCTGACATCCGATCTATACATAACTGGTCTACGAAATTTACCTCACAAAATATAGGAATCTTTATTTAAAGCTTGTATTTCGCTTATTACAGATCAAATACAATCTTAATATAACATTACGTACTGTTTTTTAGACTTTTATTGCGACTTTTGAATTTTAAGCACTGTTCTTTGAACGCCTGACCACTGTGGAACGGTTCGAATTCCGTTCTTTTTCGTTCTTCGGTTTATATATTTTTTGTAAATAGAGTAATTGAAAAATATGATGTTAATAATTACATAAAATATTGAATACTACATAAAGAGTGTAAAACATTTTAAAATATTGAGCTATATCGAGGTTTTTCTAAAAAAACCGGTTCCGATCCCTGAGTTTGGCAGTCCTAAATCGTGCGTTTTTCTAGAAATTTCCTGCGTCACACGGCTATACTCTGAAATGATTTGTCGCCTGCGGTGTTTCCGGACCGTTACGATCTTCAAATCTTCAAGAAAAGAGCGTATTCCCATCATAAAGGTCGACAACTCACTTGTAATGTAATACCACGGGTGTTGCGGGTGAACATGGGCGACGGTGATCGTTTACCATCTAGCGATAGGTCTGCTCGCTTGCCTCCTATTCCATTAAAAAAATCAAAAACAAAGTAAACTAACTTAAAAACTTGTATTAATCCATAATCAATTAATCACGCACTTTTAGAACAGTCATGGTTTTATAACGAACTTAAAACCTTAAATCTGTGGCTTGGCCTTAAATCACCAGTTTTTCCTCTTTATTTCAAATAGGTTTCCTTTATCAGAGATATTTTTCTATCGTAATAGTATAGAAAATATTCCAAAACGTAAATTTCTTTTCAACTTTCTGGTTCGGTAAGTTAACTATAATTTTTGAAAAATGTAACGTAAAACTTTAGAAAAATACCGACATTTTTTAATTGTTATTACCTTCTTCGATTAGGAAACGAAAGCTACAAATAAATGTGCTAACTATTTTATTAGGAAGGAAGTTGTTTACGATGGTATTTATGTTCCTATTTAGAAAGTCAGCACGTAATAAATAAAACATGTTATTTAAAGGAATCAGATAGCATGATAT
The DNA here is from genome assembly GCA_025490895.1 of Thaumatotibia leucotreta. NCBI lineage: Eukaryota > Metazoa > Arthropoda > Insecta > Lepidoptera > Tortricidae > Thaumatotibia > Thaumatotibia leucotreta. The sequence goes on along the minus strand of JALPQI010030245.1, from coordinate 1,067,165 downwards.
AATCCAATAAAATATTGTGTGAAACTGACGATAGGTGACAGTGCACAGTGCCATAAATATAAACTTGGAATTTGTCCGTGTTGTGTTATAAATGTAATAAAAATATCGTTTATTTATGAAGGAAATGTACTGCTTGATAGGCCTTTGTTAACAAGTGTTCGTTTTATATAATTTAATGCACCGTATTGTACCTATCTACTATTTTTATAAGTTCAGCTTTGACGGTGTATTCAGTGGGTTTACCGTGAGTTGTCGACGTGAGTTTAACAGTATCCTTACAACGAGTTAACAAGTAGAGTTTACGTTAAGGTGCATTCGGACCAAACGAGCATTCGCTACTCTAAACTCTACGAAATTCGATCGTTACACAAAACGTGATTCGTTGATTTCGTAGAGTGGGGGATAGAGTAGCGAATGGTCGCTTGGTCTGAATGCACCTTAAAACTATATGCACAAAATAAAAGGCGAGCTTAAGGCCATAGCATGACAGCCATGAGGCATCTCTATCATTCAATCATATTCTAAATAAAAAATAGGCACTGTAAAAAGATATGACTACCAAAATAATTTCAACAATTAAATTGTTTCTCATCAATCTCATCATGTGTGAAGACGCATGCGTCATAAAACTTATACGTATTGTTTTCAAAGAACCACAATAAAAACAAAGTTGCAGCTAATATATCTCCAAAATTAACAATTATACACACGTCTCTCAATTAAATTTTACGGGTATAGTTTGGTCGCTGTTATGTCCGTCGGTCACACGTCGGTGCGCGTAGTTTTTTGTGCAATTACCTGCTAGACAGCATGCGTGATATAAGCGTGGGTAATGTTAGAGATGTGTTATGGATCTGTGGTTATTACGTGAGATATCGCCCCTATTTTCACCATAGTGACAGGTGTGACAATTGCTAAAATTACTATTTCTCCTATTGTCGTCCATAGACTGCGATTACCGGTTAACATTGGACTGGCCATGTGTTTGTTTGTAACCAACGTGAAATGTAATGCAAAAACTTTAATAACTTAGCTACTTTTTGCGCAGTAAAATTACAATTGCATCAAGAAAAACGACAATTGTATCGAAATTTTGACACAGGCCGAAGCTCATGTCAAGAATTAACGAAAATTCTTCTAACCCTTGTGACAATTGTCACGACTCACGAGTGTCACGACCTTCGGAATATAAAAAATAGTTTAGGTAAAACGATGTCATAAAATAACGTTTTTCATAAATAACTCCGCCGTCCGTCTTAACGTAGCCGTAGCCTTCTGAGGCCGGTGACGTCAGTCGAAGTGATATTTTACAATGGCTTGGCTCACCAGGGTGAAATAGGGCCTGGCTTGTCACTCATGCAAACCAAAGTTTTATATCATTGGGTGGAACATTCTATTTTCCAGTTATTTGAGCAACATTTTGAGTTTACGTGGTTTTAAAGAATAGCGAGAAAGTCGCATTGATAGCCTCCTACAGACTCACGCGAGAAGTATAAGTGTTGATGCCTTCACATTTTAAAGACAAACGGGTCTTAATCGCGTAAACTTACGTTTAATTATATCCTGATTAAGATCCGTTTTTCTTTAAAATATGAGTGATAATCGTGAAAGTTTCAATCAATATGTTGATGCCTTCTCTCTTCTCGCCCACTATTTCTCGGCAAGACTTCTCGCGTGAGTTTGTAAAGGGCTATAACGCCGCGGCCACGACATCGGTCTAAGGCGACCGGCTTAGCGGAAAACGTATGGTGCTCCTTCTCCTACCCATATCGTCATCCCGATCCAACTCATGGATTCGCTCGCCGCTGGTCGCCTTAGACCAATGTCGTGGCCGGGCCTTAACGCTAACTAGCGGAGGCCAACATCCCCTTCCCCTTACCATTATTTTATTAACGATTCGAAATTGTTTCCAGATGGCGCGGCAGCGTGTACAAGCTCGTCTGGCGGGAGCTGCTCGCTTACCTCACTCTCTATTACACCATCAATCTACTCTATCGGTTCGCACTCACAGAACCGCAACAGAGGTAAGCCTACCTACGCCTTTACCGTGAACACCGAAGTTCGTAAATTGCGGGGATTCTTCTCTGTCACTGTAATATAATAGCCCATACAGACTCACGCCGAGAACGCTCGAGAACAGTCGAGATGCGTGAATATGATCGCTTCGCTTTCTTGCCGTCTCGTTCTGTGGCTCGCCTGTTCTCCGATCGGCGATAGCCCCTAATACAAGACTCACGTGAGAAGTGAGTGTAGATGCCTTTGCCTTCTCGCTTCTCGCGCACAATTTCTCGGCAAGACTTAGCGCGTGAGGCTGCTTAGGGCATGATGATTGATGACACCTTCGTTCGAGTGACCAAGACAAATCCCCGAAATTCACGAACTTCGGTGTTCGCGGTACCAGGCCTGAGTGGCCTGCGCTTTTGTTGTCATCGTATTCGGTAACGACGGTAACCCAGAGGGGCTACTAGACGATTCTCGAAACGTATTTTTCCACTTGAGTGTACCTACATAGGTCACAGTCATATTATACACTCCATCAGCTAGCTAGGTTACATGCCTCGTTATCAAGGATTTACCTACTATTAGATATTTTTGTGAACATTGGTATCATTGTCTGTACAATATACTTCTTGTTTATGCACATAGATGAGCCTAAAATATATGGTCTACCAGGTTTCAACTTTACCTATACTTTGGTGATAATGTTACCATCTTGGCATGGCACCCAGGACAAAAAACACATTTTTGAATTTAAAGTTTTCGTGAGACAAAATAACTATAAATACATATTGCCCGCGGCGCTCGCAAGTCTCGGTGCTTCATAATGGAGACCTAGGCTCTCCGAAACATGTCGCGCGTAGTGACTAAATACACGTGAGTTTAACAGTTGAAATACAAAACCTGATTGGTTCGCTTCTAGCTCAGGGCCGAGTTGATAATGGCTCATAGAAATTAAAATTCATCACAAAATCATGCGATTGCTAAGATGGTATCGCATTATCTATGATTATAGAGCCAGTGACTCAAGTGTCAAATTGAATCAGATTTAGGATGAGACTTTACAGTAAACAATAGTTAGTTACCTACACTAATGAATCTAATGATCACTCGCCAGTCTCGCCACGTTGTAAACAATGTTACGATAGCTGATGAAAGTGATGAATAGTAGGAGTTTGTACCCGAATTCAATTGTATTCTTGTACAGTCAAAGACAAAATAAGGTGTACACAAAAATGTTCAAAAATATATGCCAGTGCACTCTAATTCTGTGTAATAATAATAAGACCGTCGTAACATATTGATGAGCGGATTTTTTCGATACATATTTTTGCCTACTATTTTTTAATTCATGCTGGTACAATACGTAGCAATTAGGGCTCCCAGGTCCTCAAAACAAAATGACCAACTTGAACCAAAAAGCCGAAACTGCATCTCCTTAGAACTCGAATGTGGTAAAAATCAAAAGCCGGATAGTGCCGGGAATTACACCGCGTCGTTCGCCGCATGCAAGCAATGTCGGTTGCCTGGCAACCTCATACCATAATCATCATTAGGTACATAATTCGGCACCGCATTAGGCATTAGGCGAACGAAGTGTAATTGCCGCTTAAAGGATGGACAGGTCGGTTACATTTGGCCGGACCTGACCTTACCACACACTGAAACCACCTGACAAACCTTTTTGAAACCAAAGTCTTGAAGAAAAAGCTTCACTGACACTACTGGATTGTATCTACGGGAACGACTTCGAACTTTGTTTAGTTGTGCGTAAGTACATTACATGCTACATTGGCGAAGCTGTTGGCTTAGCATATGTTTGGTGCAACGGTATGTCGCCGCAACATAGCCTATCCGTTCTTCTTTTATTAAAATAGTACAAGGCGGGAAGTCTATCTAAATATACCGTTGTAACAATCATGTGCTCAGCCTGCAGGGCACTTACGCAGTCACTGGCTCCCTTGACTTCCTTCAACAGCCTCTCAACACCGTCCCCAAATGACGGTGCAACGACCGTCCCACCCTTGTGGGATGCGACCCGGCCACAGCTGCAGTAGCGGAAACGCGGGAGCAGCCACACATACTCCAGGAGGAGTATCGTTTGTATATTCAGTTCAGCTCCCTTGACACAACTTTCCGTTGTCCAGCCGGCCAGCCGACAAAGGCTGTTAAGAGGTTAAAGAGGTGTGAAGGCACAATATTGGTTGTTGCTCGCGTGCTTGTCACTTGTCATTATACTTCATTAGTGTCACGCCATGCTATCAAAGATATCGACAGCTATTTGGTTCCATCTGGCTTGTACCATTTGGCTATGAATCACTAGATAAAGTCGCAAAATGTACATCTCTAGTCATCACTTCCCACGGGATTTTTTAGGGTTATGTAGTAAACAAGGAACCCTTATAGTTAGTGATCCTAAATCCTAAGGTAATAAGGGTTTAAAAAAAGATTTCTTCTAAAGTCAATACTTTCGGAGATAACCACTCCAGAATTAAAAAAAAATTGAGTCGGATAACTGACTGCAAAGCGTCGCTATACTTACTCAACGTCGTATCTGCATCTGCAACACTTATTTGATGAAAAAAATACCCGTATTCATAGTGAATGAAACAAAGGTGACCTTTCCATGAATTATTGCTGTAGAACCGAGATTGAGTACCTAAGTGTCGACGAAGTGTGCAAGTTTACAGGAAAATAATAAAATATTTTCTAAAAAATTTCAACTACAAACGATGCACGATGACACACTTTTACGAACATGTGTTAACGCTATCTTGTTGCGGTTACAAATTACTTGAGTTGCAAGTCCGTTGGGCCATATCCCAAGACGTGACTTTATGTGCACTTGCACTGTGTACATCGCATTTAAATATATGTAATACCTTGCCAACCGTATATTCGAGGCGTAAGGTTCAAAATATCTTAGATATTTTTCGAAGTTCTGTACATCGACGTTAATCGTCAGTGCGGATATCCACGACTCCACGTGCTTTTAGGAGTTGAATGCATTACATGTACACATACCACACAGTCATGTTCATAAATATGTGCGCATTTCGTCACCTTCAACCAATAAAGTAGCATGCAAAATTGTGTATTTAATTGAGAACCCTACATACAGTTGAAGAACAAAATCTTTTACCTTCGTATTTTCACGGAAACGTCCGAAATAATCTGTCTTTCTGAATTAGCTTCAGTGCATTGAATATTGAAGTTGATTGTAACAGCAATATTATGAATTCTAATTCTAACACATTTGTACGACATTAGGTAATGTGTGGAAAAAACTGTACAAAAAACACGGTTTTGTATAGGAGTCCCCACTTAAATATTCATTTTATTACAGATGGTGCCTTTATTACGCGCTAGTGCTAGTAGTTGCTCCTTTCATTTTACGTCAGGTCCAAAACTTCGGAGGGCCATCTGTACTGAAAAGCGTCGTACGAGAGACGGGTGGTTATTTGGAACTCCTCGTTATCGGCTGATGGGACCCCGAGTTTAAACTAGCACTAATTTTTGTACTTAATAACTACGCGAATGTTGAGTACTACTGTGTTAGCGGTGTGAGGTACGAGATTATTGAAAGTAATGTCGATATGCTACCAGCCCTGGCATTTATTATGAAGGCAATAGAGTTCCAAATTTGTTTCTATCGAGTGAGTAACATCTACAAATGGGAAAGGACATTAACTATTGCAATATTTTAATTAACAGCGTGACTAATATAACGGTTCATGACGAAGGTATTTATATGTGGTATGTGGCTTTTTATAATTATAACGAATGGTATATTGGGCACCTGGGTACAGTCAAGTGTAAAATATGTATCGAAAGAATCCTCTTATAAAAATGTTACGACGTGCTTATAACACAGAAATAAAGTGCACTGGGGTATATTTTCGGGCATTTTATGTATTTTGCCTATACGGACGCCTACTCAGATATGTTGACACTTGACACCTGTATTTGAATTTGAATTTCCTAGTTATAAGTTCCTAAGTGTACGTATATATAAGGACCTGACTAGTACCTACCTAAACATTAATGTACTTGTATGAGCAAAGACTCAATAATAGGTATTGCCTGCTGTAGTATCTATACGGATGGACAAATAGTGAAATAAAAATTTTTTTTTGCCTAATTAAGGTAGTTTAAATTGATTGAACAGTAGAGTTTTAGGTACACCTATAAGTACACAAAATTATTCACTTAGGGCTGATTTTTCAATCGCCAAATAAACCTATCCATTAAATAAAATTATCACCATCCTTTTCTAAAAGCATCAGTCAAAAAAGGACAGGGCTAACATTTATTTGACAGGTACTGTTAACTGGGGATTGAAAAATCAGTCCTTAGTAACAAATCAGCAGAAATACCCGAATAAGTTTGTTTATCTCTGACTTAAAACCTTCATAATGTTTCTATAATTGATAATAGGAACGCAATTAACATAAGTAACATAACCACTAGGTAGGTGCTTAAGAAAAATACTCATTAACTCGTCATATTAGTCGCAATTAAGTATAAAAATATGATTCACAATTAAACTAATTAGGTTTGCCTGTTGTCGAATTCTTTAGACCGGTTTCATAATTATTCTGAATTTTAAAGGTCCGCGCGCGCGCACCTTCGCTGGATTTACGGTCAATACGGTGTCCAGTTGGTTCCATTTATATATATACGATTTTGAGCCTTGTTGCGAAGGCATACGATCCGAAATGCATACATGCTTTTGACACATTAGTGTCGAAATAAATGTCAAGTAAAAACCGACTGATGCATTGCACACTGGAGCTAAATCGAGAAATGTGGGACAGGTAATAGCGATATGAAATGCCTACTATCTATAGGACATTTTGGATTTCTTTCTGCCTTGTGACGGTAGCAGGTCAATCATATAAACACACAGATGTCATATATACCATAGATCAAGCAAACGTATCTACTTAGCGTGTCAAATGAACTCAGTAAAATCTACTGAGTTGTCCGTCTTTAATCGCAGCTTGCAGCTTTCGGGCGTCATGTAAGTTGAAGTGAACAAAAACATTAATAATGCCTCCTTAAGTAATATTAATTGCAACAACACAAAAAAATATGAATACTCAAGGGCCTGAGACATATTTAAAATCATAGGCAAGTAACAACTTCAGTACAAAATCTGACACGCTCGGCCGCCATACAAATGAATGAAGTTGTTTCTTCTAGCCAAATCTAATTCTGTGTATAAACATCACTGCCCATGTTGATGGTTTCCTTTCCACCTAGGTGCTTATTTCGTCGGTTTACAACCAAAATAAAATTCACTAAGTAACAAATACCTACTTGAAATAGAGATCGTATCTATAAGTTCTGATTCAATACTGACATGAGAGGTTGCTACGTATAAGAGTAGTGACAGTTTTTATAGTGAGTTTTGCTTGTCAGCCGACGATTTGTATCTAAAGTAGCCGCTGCGTTGAACCTTCTGTTTACATGTAAATAAAGAAAATAATACTCAATCACCAAACAAAAAAAAATACTTCAACCGATTTCTCCAAGATTCCATCATGAAACCCCGACTTGGTACCAAAAGAATTAAAATCGGTTCAAGATTTTTACTATACTATATTACTAGATATACGTTTTTTATAAGCCGGAAGCTTTTCATTTTTTCCGGTAATTTCCCATTTTTTTGAACGAATGGGTATATACCCCAAAATGGTCCCGTTGGCACCAAGTTGGGTCTGATGATGGGATCTTGGAGAAATCGGTTGAAGTCGAGTCGTTATTAAATTTATATTTGCTGGTTCATTTTGTGACTGTCTATGCTTAATAAATAATACGTAAATACCGTCGAGGAATTTAATTTCCTACCCATTTCGTGCCTTGTCACAGTGACAATCAATATGAAAGCTGCTAGGACTGTCATATTATAGCTACTATGACAAGGTACGAAATGGGTAGGAAATTAAATTCCTCGATCGTGCCTAGTTTTTATACTCCTTTAAAGATTCCGCGCAATATAGCGTGTTTATCATTATCAGGCCTCAATTTATTTTAATTCATTCAAACAACATAACAATTATTCTCAGCCTTGGAATAAATATGTGGATTTATGTTGGTGACCTTGACACTGACTCGAAGCTATTGGAATCGTCTATAACGGAACTCCAAAAAAATGTCTGTGAACGCGTTCATACCTACGTATCAGCGGTCTGCAGACTTCTTAACAAAACATTTTCTTTCTTCTTTTTATAAAACAAAAAAGTAGACCTGGCTGTAACATTATTTTCCTAAAGAGTGCGCAAAAACGAACTTTGCGCACGCTTCGCGCGCGGTAATTTCTCTTTTTGACGCAATTATTATGAAAAAATCGTCCCTAACACGTGCAAAAACTTTTTTTTTAACTCGGGTGATTGTCGCCCTCGTTTCACTCGGGCTTCAACTTTCACCCTCACCGAAAAAAAGTTTTCCCGCACTAGTTAGGAAATGTACTATTTAGGAAATGGACTAAAACTCATCCTTGTTAGCGGTGAAAATCAAATGTTTTATTTTTCGGGAATGTATGAAAATTCGTTCGTTTTTTCGGTCACTGTCACTCCATTTTCCATCTATTTCAATTGACTTTTTCTCGATGACATCGCGTTCAAATGCGTGAAAATGAGCCCTAATTTACATTGATTTAGAGTTGAAAATTAAAGTGGAAACTTTCATTGATTTTTCTGAAAACCACCAGAAAAAACCAGTTGCTTGAAAAAAAAACGGGATTAAATCCGGAAATTTTCAACGCTAATCATTCTTCTGCAGAAGTAGCTTTTTATCCTGCCACATAAAAAAACTGTTTCATCTTACCCCAACGCACCTTATCGTCATTCTAAACAACCTGTCTGTATTTATTGTCAAATCCAATAAATATTATAGTCGCTATACTTACTTGACCTCGAATCTATAATTCCATATACAGCGATCAATTCATGGAAATGTCATCTTTCTTTCACTCTATACAGCGTGTGTATTTGATACGGGCGAATATTTTAGTGGAGATTACTATGGAACCTAGGGAACATGTTTACATAAAATTAAGGTATATTTTTTTCATACAAAATTATTGAGCACGCAATGTATTGTATTGCATCCACTGGTAGCCACATTTAAATATCGAAACGTCATACGAGTCTCATGTCCATTGGCTGGCATACATTGCTGCAGGGTTGCACTATAGAAAAATCATTACAACTAATTAATAACAAAATTTAACGAAATGATTATCTTATACGACTCGTGGGATCAGATATTATCTATAGCTGGATTAATTGACAGCCTCCGTAGCCTAGTTGGTTGTGACCCTGCCTACGAAGCTGGAGGTTCTGGGTTCGAATCCCTTCGAATTTGTGTATTTATTTATCACAAATATTTGTTCCTTGGTCATGGCTGTCTATGTATTTAAGTATATTATATATGTATCTATCTATTATATATATCGTCGTCTGGTACCCACATCACAAGCCTTAGTTGAGCTTACCGTGGGGCTAGGTCGATTTGTGTTAGATGTCCCAAGATATTTATTTAATAATTCGCCCGTATCAAATACCCATGCTGTATACTGGTGTTATTTCCATCAAGTAAGTATTCCAGATACGAGTTTGCGTAACTATAGCGGCGATAAGTGGCAGTTGTGCACATATTGTTGTAAGATTTAACTTGCGTGTATTTAATAAAACATCTATTAATCAAAGAGAATGCTAGCAATATACGAGTACAACCTAGCATCGAGTGAGAGGCGAGACAGCCTATATTACACTTGTAATCAAATATAGCTATATTAAACATGCAAGGAGGTCAGAACCAAGGCTGAAGGTTGTCATATTCATCTTAACAAACAACCGAAGTAAAAGGAAGTATCGTGGAATGGGGTCGATTTTATCTAATCTTTAAATTAATAGTAGTTACATTGTGCATCAAGGGAGGTAAGTACGGAATTACTAACGATAGTGTTAGAAGCCCGATGCCGTAGGCGGAGGGCTTTTAACGACTCGAGTTGGTGTTCCGCTTACCGACCGTGATACATACAATGTTTTTCGTCTTAAGACAAAATATGATTAAAATGACGTACTGACATTTCTATTACTCCCTAGGGAATTTCATTTTTCTATTACTCCCGCTATGTATGCAAGCAATGGCGCACTTAGACAGCAAGTGTGATGAAATAGTATTTTAGGTACATTCGCCATTCTAATGTATTTGCAGCAATCGTAAACGACAAGTAATTAATGTATGAGAATGACAGATTCAAACGAAAAGTCACGTGACTATTTCTTTTTATAAATAAATAAAATAAATAAATAAATATCTTGGGACATCTTACACAAATCAACCTAGTCCGACGGTAAGCTCAATTAAGGCTTGTGATGTGGGTACTAGGCGACGATATATATAATAGATAGATACATATAAATAGATACTTAAATACATAGACAACCATGACCAAGGTACAAATATTTGTGATAAATAAATACACAAATAATGCCCTCGCCGGGATTCGAACCCGGAACCTCCAGCTTCGTAGGCAGGGTCACTACCAACTAGGCTACGGAGGCTGACAAAAAGTAAAAGTAAGTTTATGGTAAAAGTAAAAGTCCTGTGACCATTTCCATAAATTATTATGGTCACGTGACTTATCGCTTATCGTATACGATTGCAGAATGGCATCATGGCTAAGCCTGCAGAGTGGCCAGGGTGCTCTCAACCATCTGAGCAGGCCTCTATGGTCACAGCATTAGCCGCTCCGATATATCTGACTGTGACAGCCCAGCCTAATACCGCGAGCCACAATCGACGTCTCATCTCCCTGTCATTCTTACTTACGAATTCACAGGAGCGAGAGAGATGCAACACGTCAACGTCAGTCATGGTTCGCGTTGTATTGGGCCTCTGTACTGGCGCTCGCGCACCAGTTCTAACATGTCTGACAGTCTACGGCAGCGGTTTCCATTACTTTATTACCTACCCCTTTCTGGGCAGTTTTTTATATTGTTGTCGTTTTTGAAAATTTTCCAATTTTGGACTTTTTTACATTTTTTCTACTCAGAATCACGAGCTCTTTCGATCCTGACAGAAATAAGAAACTGTCCCAAAAAAATTCCATTGAGTTACTATGTTTCATACACTTTCTTCGATCGTAACTCAGTGGAAGACAAAAAAATGTATGGAATTCTCGGGACACTTTTTTCTGCTAATGAGGATCGAAAGACCTCGCGATTCTGAGTAGAAAAAATATGAAATTATTCAAATTTGGAAAATTTGTAAAAACTACAACAAAATAAAAATCTGCCCTTCTATGAATAAAGTACCTAGGTACCACCACCACCACGTAAATTCTGTGTAATATGACAATTTATGTCAGAATTCTTTTACACTTTGTTCACTGTTTTCAGCAGTGAACTGAAATAGGCATGTTACGTTATGTTAAGGTGCATTCAGACCAAACGAGCATTCGCTATTCTAATGCCCTACTCTACGAAATTCGATCGTTACACAAAACGTGATTCGTTGATTTCGTAGAGTGGGGGATAGAATAGCGAATGCTCGTTTGGTCTGAATGCACCTTTATGTTATGAAATGCTTAGGTGTGATTCGGGCCACGAATAGTGGCCCTCCGCGGCCGCTACGCCCTTTATTGTCCTTTGCGTTAATTTGAGAATCCCTGCTTCTCATGGCAACATGGCGCCGACAATGTAGTGTAGGACCTTTTACTAAAAATGATGTCACTTTCATTTGACAAACGCAATCAACTTCCGATATGTTTGCATAACTTGACTGATCCTATAGAAGATTTTTTTCATTGTATTGTTTTATTCCCCATTGTGAATTGTAACTAAAACATCCTTAAGATAAATGCCGTAGAGTCTATATACAGGATACAGGGCGTCTCAAAGTTATGGGACATGAAGGGGAAGTACCTTAAATATCGTAGATAGGATATTTTGCTGAAAGAAGATTTTATTTTATTTTGAAAATTAAATTATACTGCATTAAAAAAAAAACGATTTTTTTTTCTAGGCATACAGATTTTTTTTCGTAATTTTATGATGTCATTCGAAAACACGGATAAAAAATAAACTCAAGGAACATAGTAGGATCTAAAAATAAAAGAATAAAGAAAAAAGTTTGGTATAAAATTCGAAAAAAAAATGTAGTTGTAGTTGGTTCGATTTCCGGGTGAAGCAAGTAATGTTTTGAAAAACTTTGAAACAGAATTACTAAATTTAAAAAATAACATAAAGTCTTCTTTCAGCAAAATACACTATCTACGATATTTAAGGTACTTCCCCTTCATGTCCCATTACTTTGGGACGCCCTGTATATTACAAAACACGATAAGACCCGAAAAAAAAATCATCACAAACTACCCACTATCCATAGTTTATACTGATAGTAACAGCCACGATGCATTTTCCCATAATACTATGTTAACTATTGTCTTGGAAAAACTCATCGAAATACTCTCGGCGGCCGCTGTTGAGTCACCAGTACGTAGAATTGTTATGATAATGTATGCTGAAAAGATTATTATAGTCTTGCGTAAACCAGGAGACATGTCCGTTTAAATGTTTGAACAAGCCATAACGGTAGACTTACTCATAATTCAAGAGCCGGGAAAACCAGATCAGCCGGCATAGCCAGAATATTTTTTTTAATTTATGGACACACGATTCGTGAATGATCAATTGATCGTCAATGGTTATAGACACTATAAATTTCCCCCCTTACTCATAAATGTCTCGTAACTTAGAAAACCGGTTTGTTTGTTACTTCCGGTTTTATCAGTATGTCTACAAACGATACTACATATTCGTATATTAATTATTATCGGCTTGCTAAGTTACGGTGCATTCAGACCAAACGAGCTAACCCCCTGCTCTTAGAAATTCGATCGTTACACAAAACGTGATTAGTTGATTTCGTAGAGTGAGGGATAGAATAGCAAATGCTCGTTTGGTCTGAATGCACCATTAGGAGACGTTTTTGAATAACGGGGTCAGATACTTATTAATTTATAAGGCTAATTTGCACGTCAAAAGGAACAAAATTAAATGTAAAACTGTATAGGTACTTACCTACAGAATAATTAGAGATATTCAAATTAATAGATGTAGTACATTACTTATGTAGTTGTAAATGTTAAGTATAATGTACCTACAATAATGACTAAATCTATTGGTAGTTAGCTAAATTGGATAACAGGCATATCTAATTAGAAATCAAACATTCACGTAGACAAAATATCGACCGTTTTACGAGCTCTGTTTCGCACCCAGTACTATTTCACTTAGTAGTCATTCTATACCGCTCGAAATTATCTTATAGAACTCCTATGCCAGTGACATGCATGTGTGACCGAAAAGATTGTATGGCGACACTACACTTGTGTCTAAAATGTTCGTATTTCTATGCCATTGGCATAGGATAGGATTAAGGACTTGATTTACTTATAATAGTGGCACTGGAATACCGTTTTTTGATCACGTATGTGTGTCACTGGCATAAGAGTCAGATTATTATTGTCACAGACGCTGTGATCGTGTTATTTAAAAATGTGCTTATAATTTGTAAAAGCTTAGCTTAACCTGGGTCAGCTGTCGTCAGTAACACAATTTCCAATTCCCTAGCCTAAACCGATTTTATTCAAACTCGTGATAGCGATGATAAGTACTGATGATTTTTGGGTGACCCTTTTTTTAAGTTTACCGATTCACGTGGCAAGAAAATATTGTAAACATTAATGGCAAATCCTATAATAATTCAACTAAGTTGTATTAATGGTGGTAAAATTGTATTTGGTGTTAAACGTTTGTGTTGAAATCCAAAAAATGCGATACGATTGCGATAAAAATAAATTAAAACACAACCGAAGGGAATATCTGAAATGGATACTAGTTACAAATTTATTTTATCCCGTGTATCGTACGACGTTTTATCAGTACATTTGGCTCCGAAGTTTTGACCTGACGTAAAATTAACCCCTTCTCGCCACCATTATGTAAGGTTCTGAAAAATAGATTAAATAAACTGATCTGAATCATTTCGTCTCATCAATGTAACTATTCCATAATAGATAGCTAGTTATTCAAGCTGTTCATAATAGCCAATTACTCATAAGTATCATAATAACATGACAAAGTACTTAAGTTCATTCATCGTGTTGTTTTCCTTTGAGGAAAATCGATTAGGTACCTATCAGTTCTTACATCGAGTTATCGAAACGTGCTTGCTGTCGAAATGAGCAGCAAAAAAATAACTTTTTTCGCTGCGAGTCTGTTTTAGAAATCGACTCACTCGCCGCTTCGGATTGTGGTTAAATGATCAAGTCCGCTTGTTACTTACGTACATACTTAGTCGTTTCATTTACTAATCAAAGCGTCTCACTGGAACATGGACAAATGGACATTCGCATATTTTCCTAGAAATCCTATTTTAAAAAATGCTTTTCGGTTGAAAATGGTATGAGGAATAAAAAATGCTATATAACATTTTTCTAAATGAGGCTTATTTTAAGCAGAAAAAAATAAAATGGTTTCTTTTTGTATGAAACTGAAAAATAGGTATCTTATTGTAAGAAGACCGTAACCGATTCCGCTTTCAAATCTTTAGAATATCATTGCTCTACTCTAGAACAGTAGAAAATAGTTGAAACCTTATCTCAGTAGGTGCCCGTTTTTGTTTTATAGTCCAATCAAAAGTCGGTAAATACAACATTTTTCTTTGTTAACTATTTTATCATTTTCTTTAAAAAACGGTATATTCATGACAATTTAGTATAAAAATAAAATGTTTGTGACATTTTATTAAGAATAAATACAATTTTTTATAAGAATATTGCATTGAAATAGAAACATTTATTGTGGTGATTTTATTGATAGTAAACATATACTTGAAAATCTTGAAATCAACAATACAGTAAGTATATATTTTTACTACCATAATTAGTAAAAACGTCGCAATGTTTGATTTCAATGTCTTAATTTTTAACCATTTTCTTGAGAAAACTTGTATTTATCTGTATGAAAATGTCACAAATATTTTATTTTTATACTAAATTGTCATGAATATACCGTATTTTTAGTGAAATTAAAAAAATAGTTAACTAAGTAAATGTTGTATTTACTGACTTTTGATTGGACTATAAAACGAAAACGGGCACCTACTGAGATAAGGTTTTAACTATTTTCTACTGTTCTAAAGTAGGACAATGATATTCTAAAGGTTTGAAAGCGGGATCGGTTAAGGTTTTCTTACAATAAGATACCTATTTTTCAGTTTCATACAAAAAACACATTTTATTTTTTTCTGCTTAAAATAAGCCTTTTTTTGAAAAATGTTTTATAACATTTTTTATTCCTTGTATTATTTCCAACAGAATAGCATTTAGTAAAATAGGATTTTTAGAAAAAAATGCGAATGTCCGTTTTTTATTCATTTCGATCCACTGTGCGTCTGCTGTCGAAGTCAACATATCGACAGCAGACGATATCTTGAGTCACATACCTTGTTGTCACACACCGGTAATACTTATTAACCCTTAATAAGGGTCGGAACTATGGGTGCAAAGCTTTAACAAAACTTCTCAATTGGACTTGACATAGCACATTGATCCATAAAATATACATATCTACTCACCCACACATTGTAAGTTGAAGATTCCGAGATAGGGAATAAAATTGGATACAGATTTTTCAATAATATTCGTATTTTTCTTTGCTATAGTGTTCCCATATGTCAATTTTAAAATTTTGCACCCATAGTTCTGACCCCTATTAATAAGGTATCTATCACACCCTAATTTCATTGGCTTTGACCCATTTCAGTGACAGAATACCTAAGTTTTGAAATGAGGTGGTAAATATATTACCATTGCCCTGTTAAGGGTTAAGTTAGCCCCGAGAGAACGCATAAAGGCCAAGGCACACAGGATGCGTATGCAGCACGTGCGAGTTGTAACGTACGTAAATGTCATATCAGGATGCTTAGCCAAGTTGCCAATCGCTAACGCTTAGTAGCGTATCGTAGTTTTCCCTCTCTGTCACTCTTTCATTTTAGTGCGACAAAGACAGATAAAGTCAATGCGGATAAGACCGTCTATCAGGAAAGTCCGTCTACCAACTGATTTCCACCCCTAACTCAACATTATAAGACGCATATGACGGACGTTCCTTACAAATAAAATATGCCGAACCCACACTGACCTTAGCTGCCTTTCGTTTACGATTGACAACTAAGCGTTAGTGATTGGCAACTTGTCTAAGCACCCGAATGCACGTGCGCGTGCTGCACACGCATTCGGTGTGACTGAGCCTTTAGTATCGACGTCCATAGTCCCTTTAGCAGTACAATCAGCAGCAGGTATTGCTTAGCGGGTAGGGTGTTCACAACGATCTTAACACACTCTTATGTCACTCTTGTGTCAATAAGGTCGGGCTAAATTGAGTTTGAACACCCTGCCCGCTTAGCAACATCTGCTGCTGACTGTACACACAATGGTTTTTAAAACAGCAACACGATGTTGCAGTTTTCTGTTGGCTCACTTCTGACTATCAAACAGGTTGTTTTGAAAATAACAAAAATGATAGGTCTTCATTGCTAAATCGCAATCGTAAAGTTCTAAGCGGGTTTAAGGAAGGGAGGTGTTAAGGTTGAATCGAAGGTCGTTTGCGTTCATTTATTCGGAACGAACTTGAAAACTCGGCGGTGCTTTCTATTTTAACTAATATGGTGTCACAAAACTGTATAATTATTAATTAAGTAGGTTGAGAAGTTGACTCGTAAGTCATATATCCTTTAATCACGTTGCAGATTTCTTTACCTAAATAGATAAATTATGTAGCTAACTAGATGAATTGGCATTTCACTTGTTACCAATTTACATTTATTTACATGTGGAACTTTATGTTACACATAATTATAAATATTGTGTATTTGAAGTGCTACACTTCGAAAGCTTCGAATCTAAAATGACCGTATTACAGGAAAATATTTAGGTGAGTTCCAATCCATGTATCAATTTGTGGTATGTATAAATATGTATTAAGGGTTACAAAGACACGATGACATCATGGTGCATTGGTTCAAATCATAACAAAATGTCGAATCGATATCGTGTAATATAAAAGAATTTAAGATCAGTTAGTTGATCGGAACCTATATCGTGTATGTACGGATATGATTTGTGGTGTTGTGGCTAGCCTTCCTTTCTAATTAATATTGTTAGAAAGAATCACAAACAACAAAGTCGTAACGCGGCTTGGACAATGCAGGTGAACAAGTTAGGGTCACTGAGACAGGAAAGGGTAAACAATATTGATAAAAATGATATATCACACGAATTACCGGTTTACCGGTCATTCCAGTTGGTGTTGTGCTGGACCGTGAACAGCGCTTAAGAGCCAACAGGACAGGATGCTTAGCCAAGTTGCCAATCGCTTGCGCTTAGTAGCGTATCGTAGTTTTCCCTCTCTGTCATTCCTTCATATCAGTGCGACAAAGACAGGTAGCTGCCGTTCGTTTACGATTGACGATTAAGGGTTAGCGATTGGTAACTTGTCTAAACACCCAGATAATTTTCCGAAACAAACGCGCTCGACTGTTTCCTCCGTAATTTTTGACTGCAATTCAATTTTCATCACAGATTCACTGTGAACATACTTTTGGAACTGATGACGTTAAATTGATGCCAAAACTGCATTATATGTATGAGGATTTTTTGTCCTTGTAATTGTCAATCATTACGGATCAAATTTATTTAACTTTTTCACCGCTGCGAATTTTTCATCTAGCGATTAAAATTACACCTTATATAAGAACTTGCATTTGAATGGGACTCATTTTTACATTATAAAAACCAAATCAGACCTTAGTATTTTTATTACATTCCGGCGAGGTGAACTGCATGTTGATATTGTTGATTGTCTGACTTATCAGACTACGGCGGTCAATAAGTTTAATTACATAGGTACCTATCTTAAAATGTTTTGTTTTGTGTAACTTTTTTGTTATCCACTACTCCAACATACAAATAGATATGCTAAGCTACGCCGATGTGCTTACTTATTACAAGGTATGTAGCTTATTGGCTTAGGACCTATAATTTATTAAACAAAAATGAGTAAGTAATTGCTTACTAATTATTCACCTATAGACATCATGATGCGACGTAATCTTTGTGTCCCTGCAAATATGCCTTATAATTAGATGCTGACAAGTCAAGATCGAAACCATTCGCCGCAATTTTATTAATATATGTTTTCTCAGAATAAGGCAAATAGGCTTGCGTCCTCTTAACAAGTTCGGGGTCCCCATACAAAAAGATCTGATAATGTGACAATTTTACAAAGTCCAATCTTTGACCTTGCCCGCCACGCTCCGGAACTAAATAGTGCGTAGAATTTAAGCTAAGGCATCAAAGCAAAACTTTGCGTTCAAAAAATCATGGTTCTAAATAGGTTTTTTACAATAACTGGTTCAACGTCCTAGAGTAATGTGCAAAAACTCTCCTTAGTTTACCGACCGGGACACTAAAAAATAAACATAGATTGATACTGCGTCCTATTCGAAAAAATATAGAAAAAGAATCAAAACTTTTAGCGGTCTGAAGTGTGACAAGAAAAACAATCAATTGTAATGTAGAATTCACTTTCGTTTTACGATAAATCAGATGTTTATTTTATTACCGAAAATGATAAAAAAACACAATTCAGAACAATTATGTTTCTAAATTACATAATATGAGTATAGGCTTCCGTACCTCAAAAGGAAAAAAACGAAACCCTTATCACTCGCGTATGTGTCTGTTTGTCCCTCTCTTACAGCTGATTTGCTCCGAAACTACTGGACCGATTGAGTTGTAATTTGGCACACATATGTACCTAAGTAGGTGGACAACGATGGACGTAGAAGTAGAACCATGCTAATGATTAGATGAAAAATAAATTTTGGAAATGAGGGCTTTTTTGGGGTTAAATATCTACGATTTTTGTTTTTCTATCGTATTTTCATGGAAACGTTCGAATTCCTCATTTAACTTAAGTATAATGGTCATCGAAACTCATTGTTACAGCAATTATGATTTCGGACATTTTCTTAAAAATACGAATTAAAAGGATTTTGCAATACACCTGTATGCTGCAAATTTTTAAACCATATATAATATAAGCAGTGACATACGACTTAACTCTTAGTAACACCACTACTGTTGCAATTCCAAGCTCTAGGTAGGTAATTTATCTGTACTACAGTAGCCGTACCATGACTTGGAAAGTAAAGGATACGTAAGGTTTTACTCGATACGTATTGCATTCTATCTTGCTTGCACTAACTGGATTGAGCGTGATAGCCTGCTTCACGTATCGAATAAAACCTAACGTTACCGATACTTGCAAAGTGATACGGCTAAAGCACAGAATTAGATTTGGATAGAAGAAACAAGTTCATTCATTTGTATGGCGGCCGAGCGTGTCAGATTTTGTACTGAAGTTGTTACTTGCCTATGATTTTAAATATGTCTCAGGCCCTTGAGTATTCATATTTTTTTGTGTTGTTGCAATTAATATTACTTAAGGTATTATTAATGTTTTTGTTCACTTCAACTTACAAAATTTGACGCCCGAAAGCTGCAAGCTGCGATTAAAGACGGACAACTCAGTGGATTTCACTGAGTTCATTTGACACGCTAAGTAGATACGTTTGCTTGATCTATGGTATACATATATGACATCTGTGGGTTTAAGGTTTACCCCAAGGAGGTTGGAACTTTTAGGGCGCCTATAGAGAGACGGCGTGACAGACAAAACCCGTGCCGCGCATATGCGTTTTACGCATATGTGCTGTCAGTACCTCTCGGGACGTCACGGGTATATAAACTATAAAAATATACCAAGAATGCCACATTGCTCTGTAACCTGGTGCAGGAACCAGTCTACGTACGTTAATAAACAAAATTCAAACGTTTCCTATCACAGGCAAGTAAAAAAAGTTATATTAAATTCAATATAAAATTAGTATGGGCGAGAGACATAGTGAAGAGGCACGACGCTGAATTTGTTATCGATAGTCTATGTAAACTCTTACAACTAAACGGTGTTAGTAGAAATTCAATATTTGTTCCCAAGTTACGGACGTTTCCTATGTATAAGTAAGTATAATTATGTGTATTTCTCTATTTAAGTACATATATATATCGTCGCCTAGCACCCATAGTACAAGCTTTGCTTAGTTCGGGGCTAGGTTGATTTGTATGAGACTGTCCCCCAAACATTTATTTAGTTATTTATATTTAGCATTAATATAATATTTATCTAGAGTGCAGACAATGAAGCAACTATACAAAAACATATAGTTTAAGAAATTCTGACTTACTTTTTAGATTTCCTATAGAACCATGTGTCAGAGAACGCTGGATAACGGCGACTATGTTTTAAAAGTAAAGTACCTCTTAAAGGATTTCTGTTGTTATCTGTTAATACATATTGATTTAAGTATGTAATTTCCAGGTGTTTCTTGTCCCAAGTAACCCATCTGATAATCTTTCAAGAAAACGTAAAACGGTACAATTTACGAATTTAAAAATATCTTTATACATTTATACATCTAGTTAATCTGTCCTCATATATAATACCTAAATTACCTAACCATCTAAACTCCTTACAGTTGATCGTTTAATTTTAGTTCCCATTTATAGTTACAATTTTCTTTTTGCGTTTTATAACGTAATATAAGTAGATATAGTTTGCACACCTTGAACAAACAAACCAATGCAAAGGTAACATATATAACTAGCCTAACTGTCTAGCCTTACCCTTAACACTTGTTGTTTAACTTTAACCTTAAAGCTAACAACTTAATGTAAGTAGGTACTTATTGTAAATATAAATTCAAATAAATGTATAAATTTTACTGTTTTTATAGGTATCATTCATAACGACATCATTTTAGTGAGATTTTAAAAATGAGAATGTTTGAATAGCTTTTTTCAAGTAACATTTTTAGTCAAATATCTGTTGGTTTTAATCTATCGATAAAAATATCGAGCCATACCACAACACTATTTACATTAACATGTCAAAATTACCTGACACGGTCGATTTCTATGAAAATGACAGCCAAGGCCGCCTCTATCTCTAAGGTTACACACTAAAGAGGTCCGTGCTCTGTGGTTTACCCCCTTATTCATAAACGTCCGCTAACTTAACAAGACGCTAATAATTGTTTGTCCCTTTCGGTCTTAACAATGTGTCCATAAGAGCACCGCGGCTATTAAGCTATGAACTATCGGCGATAAACACGAACAAAAGATACGCACTCCCGTGTAAATAAAAGAGACACGGCGATACTCGCCCGGCCGTGATAGCTGATAGCTGGGCGAGTATCGCCGTGTCTCTTTTATTTACACGAGAGTGCGTATCTTTTGTTCGTGTTTATAGCCGATAGTTCATAGCTTAGTAGCTCGCGGTGAGACCAGTGCCTAAGGGACAAACGGTTATTAGCGGCTTGTTAAGTTAGCAGACGTTTGTGAATGAGGGGGTTAAAATACACAGCTAAACTCTGACATTTCTGCAGGATATTCGAGAAAGTGCGGCAGTACTTCGGCGCGCAGAGCGAGTCTATCCCCATGTCGTTCGTGTTGGGCTTCTACGTCAGCCTGATCGTGAAGCGATGGTGGGAGCAGTACAAGCTGCTGCCGTGGCCCGACACGCTGGCGCTCTTCATATCGGCCGGCATCCCAGGAGCGGTCAGTACCTAAAGTAAAGGAAAATTTGTTTTAAGTAGGCATAGCCACGTTGCGCGTACGCGTTGTAGGGTGCTTTTCTACCAGAGCTATTCTATTGAACAAATTGCACAAATCGATCTAGTCCCAGGGTAAGCTCAAGTAAGGCTTGTTGTGTGGGTACCAGAGGCCTATTTCTCAAAAGCTTGTAACTTGTAATACAAGCGGAAGTCCTTACCTAATTAATAGCGTCAAAAAGAGACTTCCACTTGTATTACAAGTTACAAGTTTTCGAGAAACGGGCCCCAGGCGACGATATAATATAGAGATACATACTTAAATACATAGATAGCCATGACCAAGGAACAAATATTAGTGATAAATAAATACACAAATAATGCGCTTACCGGGATTCGAACCCGGAACCTCCAGCTTCGTAGGTAACTAGGCAACGGCGGTTGACAAATACTATGCGTTTGATACCTTTTTGATACCCACAATAAATATCTTTGAACAAATTACACAAATCGATCTAGTCGCATGTTAAGCTCAAGTAAGGCTTGTTGTGTGACCAGGCGACGATATAATATAGAGATACATACTTAAATACATAGACAGCCATGACCGAGGAACAAGGTGATAAATAAATACACAAATAATGCGCTTGCCGGGATTCGAACCCGGAACCTCCAGCTTCGTAGGTAACTAGGCAACGGAGGTTGGCAAATGACTATGCGTTTAATACCCACGAATCGGTACACATCGTAGAACATGCGTCATAGATGTGCTACGTTCCGAGAATGTGATTGGTGGATATCAAATGCATCAACATAGCTTAACTCTGGTAGAAAGGCACCCATAGGGACATAGGCTTGCCTCTTTACAGTGGCGGATTGTCAGCTTGGCCACAACGTCGTGCGACTAGCGGTGGGTGGGTTGCCGATGGAAATACTCAGAGGGAAATCTTGAGCGAAGCGTGAGAGAGCTCCAAGCTATGGCACCGTTCCGGCCCGGCCACGACATTGGTCTAAGGCGACCAGCGGCGAGCGAATCCATGAGTTGGAGCGGGTTGCCGATATGGGTACGAGAGGGAGCACCATACGTTTTCCGCTAAGCCGGTCGCCTTAGACCGATGTCGTGGCCGCGGCGTTCGTCGCTCTCGCTGGTGGCGTCATGTTGTGGCCGTTTAGAAAAAGGATGACGAAGCGGTGATGTTTATCATCAGAGATCGGACAAATGGGCGTCATTGTTCGCAATAATATGGACATGACTCCAAAGTTGGTTGAATAATTAATCATTTTCAGAAAATTACCACTTTGTCATCGTAAACTATGAAAACCTTTGTAAACTTTGAAGCTTTTTAAATATAATTTGAAGAAATCATTTGTTTAATTATTCATTTAATCAACTTTGGTGTCATATCCACATTATTGCGAACAATGACGCACATTTGTTCAATATCTGATTGTCATTCGCTCATCTGTCACGGCACTATCAAAAGAGCTGCAAGCGTAAAGAGGTAGACCTATAGTTTATTCATTGCAACAGCGACTTGTGTGGCATTGCCGTTATTGTTATTGCTGCGTATTGCTTTAGCGATTGTGTGTGCTACGCTTTATGTGCAATGCGAGTTATCCACATGATTCGACGTATAATCAAACATTTTAAGGTATATTCCAAGTTACTTGATGCTACTCACAGTCCATTGAGAACTTAATAATGTAAACAACCGAAACCAGTTGATCATTCGGCCAATTTCATTCACTTTTTGTTACCTTGTTTAGCTTTGAGACGCAACGTTCTACGGGTAAAAGCGAGTGGCAAATATTGTATATCTTTCTTGAATAATTGAAAATTGTAGTAAAACTGTACTCTTGGCTTTAGATACTTGAACCACCAAGTCGATTTACTCTGGCTGTTTTCAGTTCTTCAACTACCTACCTTAATGGATTAGAAGACAGATTACTATATACTAGTTATATTTATTGATAACCAAAATTTACTAAGTAACAAACAACTTGACAACCTATTTGAAATAAAGCTCGTATCTCAGTTCTGATTCTAGACGTTGCTAAGAGTAGTAACAGTTTTTATTGTCAGTCGACGATATGGGACTAATTATAAATAGCTTCCTGAATCAATCACTAAAGAAAGAGACGCCGTAATATGTTAGACACGAATTGGCACGATTCGAAACCTCTCCATACGTCTCTTACATATTGCGGCGTCCCTATCGTTAGCAGCAACTCAAAATATACGGACGTATAAACCGACTTGTTCGAGGGTCGGATATGTGCTTCAATTGTTGTCCATATAAATTATGTACTGCTCACATGTTATAATAATATACATACATTTAGCAACCGAATACAAAAAGGATGCGGTTGTTTTTATTTCGGTTCTCTGTGCTCCGTCATTTGTGTGTCGGTTTGTTATACAGGGTGTAAAGGTGCATGCAGATTGCAGACCAAAAGAGCATTCGCTGTTCTAACCCCCTACTCTACGAAATTCGATCGTTACACGAAACGTGATTCATTGATTTCGTAGAGTGGGGGATAGAACAGCGAATGCTCTTTTAGTCTTCATGCACCTTAAGTCTAATACGGGCGATGTTTGGGAAATAATAAATACATTTAAATAACTTTTACTTAAAATTAGAGCAACCAAATAATCCTTACAAAATAATTCGGCGCGCAATGCAGAGCAACACACTCACTGCCGACTAATTTCAAAAGCAGATGACATAACTGCAATATCAATATCAAATATTCGTAGTCATTGCTTCTCCGAAAATCTTAGTAAAATTCTGTGGTGTCATAATTAAGTGTAGCTTAAAAAGAACCTCGTAGTCCATGATTACACTAATGAATCCCATTGCCTGGTTTGATTTATCGCCCGTATTAGATTTACACACGGTATTCTTATTGTCTGTTGTTGTTTTGCTCAGTAGAATAATTTGACTGCGTAAAAACGCCTTGCTTAATTATGATTGGCTGATGTCAATTATATATTGAGGATGTCTTTAACTTTAACCTTTTGACCGCCGTGATTTTTTTTTATAGTGAACGCCGGTGTTGCCACTAATATATTATTTTCCTACTCAACGCAGATTCAGAGCTTGGATTTGAATGATAAGTACCTACCATTTTTACGAAAAACTAAATCAGACCTTTGTCTGATTTATCAGCCTTCAAAATACCGACCTGCGTTCCAAGACCGGAGTAACAGATGTGGGTATGAAGGCCGCTAAGCTCAATTGGGCAAGGCACGTCTGTCGAATAATGACGTTTAGGCAGACCGGTAACAGTCAAGTCGTGAAATGCCTAGGCATATCATATTCCTAGTCATATCATAAAAATCGCAGTCATATGAGACGCCCATATAAAAAAAAAATACAAATTCGGTTCCAGGCGTAGGTAGGTCATAGGTCAGTTAGTTAGAGTCGTTAGTTATCTTCAGATGCCCGAGAAAGAACATGACGCCCAGTAACAGAAGTCTCGCTTCGCAAGGCTCCGTCAAATTTTAGGCACAATTTATACTTCGTTGGAGATATTTTGTTATAAATAATATTGTGACGTCGATACTTTTCACGCGGTAAGATAACATGGTCGCCATTTTTTAATGCACACAGCGCCACCTATGGCCCAGAAATAAATTATTTTAACGTTGTGCTCGGTATACACTTAGAATGCGTTGCTCTAATCGAACTGCAGCACTGTTTATACAAATAAGGGGTTAAAAAAAATATGTTGTCAATTAGATACCATCACGATCAGACACCCATCGAAAATCCAACCTGTATAGTAGGTATAGGTACCGTGTCTGTGTGCTACACCGCATATGAAATTAGTATAATTTTTTCCCAAGAATCACTAGTTATCATCATATAGTTAGACATTAGAAAAACTATAGTGTATGTACTGGGTAAGGTCGCTTCACATCACGACTTCGTAGTTAGTGGTCGGTGATTACGGCCCCCGGGTCTGAGCTAACCATACGCTTCTGCCGTGTGCCAATAATTAGGTGTTTGTCTTAATTAAACACTGCATATTAAACACAGTTGATCTGGGACCATAACTCGTATAAATATGGACTTCTAATGTGAGTTGTGCAGTTGAACTACGACGGGCAGGAATAAAATTATTAAAAAAACAGGGGAATACGTACAAGAAAGGCAGTTAATCTGAGATATCTGGCCTCTGCATTACCATTCCATTCCAATAAAATTTACCAATTAACCAAAATCTCAAGGAATTAAAATACCTAAATCCACCCGCTTTAATGTTAACCAGCCACCGGACTATGGAGGAGTTATGGAGTGCAGAATGGGAAACATTATGTGATAAAAATGACTCGTTCTCTACCCAGCCATTCCGAGCACCTCCAGCCGGCTTTTTTTAAGAACTCTCGCCGGGTTTTGACTGCCCTTAACCGCCTCAGAAATGGAGTGGGCAACTGGAGCATTCCATGAGCTGTCCCGTACAAACGCGTATATATTTCGATAATTTGAGTTTTCTTCAGAGTTATTAGTTATTACATATATTTTGGAGTCATTTTTGACTCCTCTAGTCACGAAAGAGGACTTTGATAAACCCACAATTTTGAGAAAAACCGTGTTCGTACGGGACATCGGTGGACTTTTTCGTGAAATGCACCAACTGCAGCCACCACTGGCACAAATGCACCACTGGCACAATGGTGGCAGGAGAGTCGCTCCAACACCATGTGTGCAATACACATATATGGCTCTGGCCCCCTACTCGATACATAGACCATACAAATAATTTCAAGATCCTGTCAGGTGAGGCAATCGCTTACCTAGAAAGGGCAAAAATTTAAAGTAGATAGTCTATGAAAGCCATACGATATAGTATTTTATGCAACCCTTGTTTAAAAGAGTGAGTGGCGTGGGTAACAATTTGAGGCGAAGCCGAAAATTGTTATTAATGACGCCACGAGCATTTTTTGACTCAGTTAAACAATGTTGCATACAATACTTTTTCTACGACCACACAGTTATTTTTAAATAAAATTGTAAATTTTTGAAATATTCTTAGTCAAACACAATTTTATTAATCAAAAATAATCATCAAGGTTGGGCGGGAGACGTCAAATTAAAAAAGAAAGCTCCTCTGTGGTTTACTGTTCATAATTTTTTTTTTAAATTAGGTTTAGCCATGTATTTAATTTCATTAAGTCTTGTATACACGAGGTGTCTTAAAATGCAAAAAACGCACTGCGTGTAAACCCGAATGCGTTTATAGGGAATAGACAATATAGATTTATCTTGACATCTGTAAGGTAGGGGCTTAATGGTGTGTTCACGACCATGTAAATGACAAATAAAAAGTATGGGAGTAGAAAAAATAAATAATTTGCCATCCTTGCGTCTGACAGTTTACATGGCATATGTATGTACATGATCACTTGCTTGCAGAGCGTAGGTGGGCTTCTGACATAGGTGTTAGTTTATTTAGTTGGCGCATACAAGCTTATGCCTTCCATTTTTGTGGGTTTGCTTTGTTGGGTCATATTATGGTAAACACGACTAGGTAACCATTTTAGAAACGACTTTAAATGTCCAAGACATGGCGAATATTAGTATTTGATGGAAATGCCACAAATATGAACACTGAAATGCATTGCGCTTTTCAAAAAATGTTTATATGAAGGATCCACGGAAAAAACATGTACAATTGGTACTTAAAAAATCAGGGCCAATTCACACCTTTTTCTGTTAAAGGTGTGGTGGTTTTTCCTTCCTGTAATATGAATTGACTAGACATGTTCTTTCCGTGGACCCTTCATATGTACAGAAGGGTATATTTTACATACTTTACCTACAGTCTAAAGCAAAATAATGTGTATATACAAATGCTAAGCAAAATAATTTGTATATAAAAATGCTCAAAAATATGTCCCAGTGCACTTTAATTCTGTGCAATAAGAATGTCGTAACATATGTATAAGAGGATTCTTTCGATACATATTTTTGCACTTGACGTGTACGAACCTACATTTATATTTCTCAAATTTAATTTAAACCTTATCCGTATTATACTTTCATCACTATATTACATCCATCACACACAGCGTCTGCACGTGCACTCAGCGCAAGCGGTGTGTCAATCCACTATCACATTTCATACGATACAACGCGTACGCCGCGCACGAAACCTTGATTTGGGAATATTGTTATCAAGACAGAGCGCTTGTGGCCTAGCGGTTAATGAAACGCACGGATGCTACGCAGCAGTCGTGAGTTCGATCCCCGGCTCGTACCAATAAGTTTATCAAACTTATGTACTTTACGGTGAAGGAAAACATCGTGAGAAAACCTGCATACACCTGCGAAGGAATTCAAAGGTGTATGTGAAGTCCCCAACAAGTACCGGGCCAGAGTTGGGACCACGCAAAATAGGCCCGTATGATGTCGAGTTGCGGAAAAAAATGGCCAGAAAAACAACAACAACAAGACAGTGACAAACAAGCTTACGGCCCGCCCGATGGTAAAGCAGTGTCATCTTATGTCAGAGTTGGGCATTTCGTAATCAATTCCCGATTACAATATTACTTGATTTTACTTTGTAATGTACTTATGGGTAGCATATTACTTGTAATGTAATGTCGTGAAACGGAATATTACAATGACGTATGAAGGAGTCAGTAATAATCTATAGCATATTAGCATTACTAATACTTTGGAATCAACATGTCGATTCAAAATTACTGGAATCGTTGACCATACTTCTAGATTACTTTTTAATTACTTTAATGTTAGGACGTGCGAATTTTAATATTATTTTCACTCCGAATCGCTAAACTGAAGTGGCAGTGGGCGGGGCACATTGCGCGTAGAACCGATGGCCGTTGGGGCGGGAAGGTTCTTGAGTGGCGGCCGCGTACCGGAAGGCGTAGCGTGGGTAGGCCCCCCACTAGGTGGACCGATGACCTGGTGAAGGTCGCAGGAGTCCGCTGGATGCGGGTGGCGCAGGACCGGTCATTGTGGCAATCTTTGGGGGAGGCCTATGTTCAGCAGTGGACGTCTTTCGGCTGATATGATGATGATGATGATGATACAGGTACGTACAGTCGGAATCCGACTGTAGGGTCCATTAGATCCAAGATGGCGACACATTTTTGCAATTTTTGTCATTATACTCGATTTCGACTAATTCACATACGTGGAATCCGAATTTAGTGTCCATTTTAAGATCCAAGATGGCGGCACAATTTTTTTCTTTTTTTTGTCATTTTTGTCATTGTACTCGTTTTCGAATAAAACACATACGTGGAACCCGAATTTAGGGTCCATTTTAAGATCCAAGATGGCGGCACAATTTTTTCTTTTTTTTGTCATTTTTGTCATTGTACTCGTTTTCGACTAAAACACATACGTGGAACCCGAATTTAGGGTTCATTTTAAGATCCAAGATGGCGGCACAATTTTTTTCTTTTTTTTTGTCATTTTTGTCATTGTACTCGTTTTCGACTAAAACACATACGTGGAACCCGAATTTAGGGTCCATTTTAAGATCCAAGATGGCGGCACAATTTTTTCTTTTTTTTTGTCATTTTTGTCATTGTACTCGTTTTCGACTAAAACACATACGTGGAACCCGAATTTAGGGTTCATTTTAAGATCCAAGATGGCGGCACAATTTTTTCTTTTTTTTTTGTCATTTTTGTCATTGTACTAGTTTTCGACTAATACTCATACGTGGAACCCGAATTTAGGGTCCATTTTAAGATCCAAGATGGCGGCACAATTTTCTTCTCTTTTTTTGTCATTTTTGTCATTATACTCGTTTTCGACTAATACACATACGTGGAACCCGAATTTAGGGTTCATTTTAAGATCCAAGATGGCGGCACAATTTTTTCTTTTTTTTTGTCATTTTTGTCATTGTACTCGTTTTCGACTAAAACACATACGTGGAACCCGAATTTAGGGTTCATTTTAAGATCCAAGATGGCGGCACAATTTTCTTCTCTTTTTTTGTCATTTTTGTCATTATACTCGTTTTCGACTAATACCCATACGTGGAACCCGAATTTAGGGTCCATTTTAAGATCCAAGATGGCGGCACAATTTTTTTCTTTTTTTTGTCATTTTTGTCATTGTACTCGTTTTCGAATAAAACACATACGTGGAACCCGAATTTAGGGTCCATTTTAAGATCCAAGATGGCGGCACAATTTTTTCTTTTTTTTGTCATTTTTGTCATTGTACTCGTTTTCGACTAAAACACATACGTGGAACCCGAATTTAGGGTTCATTTTAAGATCCAAGATGGCGGCACAATTTTTTTCTTTTTTTTTGTCATTTTTGTCATTGTACTCGTTTTCGACTAAAACGCATACGTGGAACCCGAATTTAGGGTCCATTTTAAGATCCAAGATGGCGGCACAATTTTTTCTTTTTTTTGTCATTTTTGTCATTGTACTCGTTTTCGACTAAAACACATACGTGGAACCCGAATTTAGGGTCCATTTTAAGATCCAAGATGACGGCACAATTTTTTCTTTTTTTTTGTCATTTTTGTCATTGTACTCGTTTTCGACTAAAACACATACGTGGAACCCGAATTTAGGGTTCATTTTAAGATCCAAGATGGCGGCACAATTTTTTCTTTTTTTTTTTTGTCATTTTTGTCATTGTACTAGTTTTCGACTAATACTCATACGTGGAACCCGAGTTTAGGGTCCATTTTAAGATCCAAGATGGCGGCACAATTTTCTTCTCTTTTTTTGTCATTTTTGTCATTATACTCGTATTCGACTAATACACATACGTGGAACCCGAATTTAGGGTTCATTTTAAGATCCAAGATGGCGGCACATTTTTTTTCTTTTTTTTTGTCATTTTTGTCATTGTACTCGTTTTCGACTAATACCCATACGTGGAACCCGAATTTAGGGTCCATTTTTTCTTTTTTTTGTCATTTTTGTCATTGTACTCGTTTACGACTAATACCCATACGTGGAACCCGAATTTAGGGACCATTTTAAGATCCAAGATGGCGGCACAATTTTTTTCTTTTTTTTTGTCATTTTTGTCATTGTACTCGTTTACGACTAATACCCATACGTGGAACCCGAATTTGGGGTCCATTTTAAGATCCAAGATGGCGGCACAATTTTTTCTTTTTTTTGTCATTTTTGTCATTGTACTCGTTTTTGACTAATTTACATACGTGAGACCCGAATTTAGAATCCATTGTAAGATCCAAGACGGCAGCGTCTTTTTTGCATGTTATTGAACTTTTTTTTGCAATTTTCATCATTATACTCGTTTTCGACTAATTCACATACGTGGAACCCGAATTTAGGGTTCATTTGAAGATTCAAGATGGCGACACAATTTTTAGCAATTTTTGTCATACTAGTTTTTGACTAATTCACGCACGTGGAATCCAAATATTCTATTTTCACTAGGTAGGTCCATAGATCCTAGATCTTAAATTGACGATAAATTCGTGTATGTAAGAACGACTACAATGTCAATAATTACAAAAAAAGAAAAACATTGTACCGCCATCTCGGATGTTAGAATGGACCCGAAAATCGGATTCCACGGATGTGAATTAGTCAGAAACGAGTATAATGACGAAAATTGCAAAAAAAAGTTGCCGCCATCTTAGAATGGACCCACAAAAATCGGAATCCACGGGTGCGAATTAGTCAGAAACGAGTATAATGACGAAAATTGCAAAAAAAAGTTGCCGCCATCTTAGATCTTAGAATGGACCCACAAAAATCGGAATCCACGGGTGCGAATTAGTCAGAAACGAGTATAATGATGAAAATTGGAAAAAAAAGTTGCCGCCATCTTTGATTTTAGAATAGACCCAAAAATCGGATTTCACGGATGCGAATTAGTCAGAAACGAGTATAAAGATGAAAATTGCAATCAAAAAGTTGCCGCCACCTTGGATCTTAGAATGGACCCGAAAATCGGATTCCACGTATGCGAATTAGTCAGAAACGAGTATAATGAAGAAAATTGCAAAAAAAAGTTGCCGCCATCTTGGATCTTAGAATGGACCCGAAAATCGGATTCCACGTATGCGAATTAGTCGGAAACGAGTATAATGATGAAAATTGCTAAAAAAAGTTGCCGCCATCTTGGATCTTAGAATGGACCCGAAAATCGGATTCCACGTATGCGAATTAGTCGGAAACGAGTATAATGATGAAAATTGCTAAAAAAAGTTGCCGCCATCTTGGATCTTAGAATGGACCCGAAAATCGGATTCCACGTATGCGAATTAGTCGGAAACGAGTATAATGATGAAAATTGCTAAAAAAAGTTGCCGCCATCTTGGATCTTAGAATGGACCCGAAAATCGGCTTCCACGGATGCGAATTAGTCGGAAACGAGTATAATGATGAAAATTGCTAAAAAAGTAGCCGCCATCTTGGATCTTAGAATGGACCCGAAAATCGGATTCCACGTATGCGAATTAGGCAAAAACGAGTATAATGATGAAAATTGCTAAAAAAAAGTTGCCGCCATCTTGGATCTTAGAATGGACCCGAAAATCGGATTCCACGTATGCGAATTAGTCGGAAACGAGTATAATGATGAAAATTGCTAAAAAAAGTTGCCGCCATCTTGGATCTTAGAATGGACCCGAAAATCGGATTCCACGTATGTGAATTAGTCGGAAACGAGTATAATGATGAAAATTGCTAAAAAAGTTGCCGCCATCTTGGATCTTAGAATGGACCCGAAAATCGGATTCCACGTATGCGAATTAGTCGGAAACGAGTATAATGATGAAAATTGCTAAAAAAAGTTGCCGCCATCTTGGATCTTACAATGCACCCGAAAATCGAATTCCACGTATGCGAATTAGTCAAAAACGAGTATAATGATGAAGATTGCAAAAAAAAGTTGCCGCCATTTTGGATCTTAAAAATATACTACATTTTCAGAATACGTTTTTAACATTCATGAAACTGCTAGGATGTCAGATATCAACTAGAATGACATATAAATCAAAAACAATTTCTTCGAGTAATAGTAACAAAATTACTTTGTAAGTAATGCAGATTACAGAAGTACTTGATTACGGTGGATTCAATATTACAGTAGCTGATTACAATACCGATCCCAAAGGAATGGATTACAGGCGTAACCATAGTACAGCATTACAGTAATTTTTATTATACTAGTAATTCATTACTGAGGAATCGTCATTACTGGAATGTAACCCTGTAATTAATTCCAAAAGGAATTGATTACGCCCAACTCTGTCTTATGTACAGTGGGGTTCAAAATTGCATGGACAGTTTATGAATTAATTCATTCATAAATTGTCCATGCAATTCTGAACGCCACTGTCCAGTAGCTACGACCTATGCTTTCAACTCCAGTCCAGAAGTACCTGTTGATAGTTTGTTCCCGGTAACTTACCATACACAGTATGGGGAATATTTCCAAATGGAAATTTTTTTCATTGGGAAATTATCGGGAATGACCAATCACTACGCGCTGTCGACAATTTAGAATAGGTTTAACTGTGTCAACAGTAAAGGGACGAACTTTCGGACCAAAATTACCAGTTTGATTCTGTCCATTTCCTGTCTAGCGTCTAAAACACATTACGTCATGTTTAGAGCTCTGTGACATCGTTACCTACTGATACTCACATCACATCATCAGACTATCTCAGTCCACTGCTATTATAATGATAATGACAGATTCCAACAAAATCTTGTCCAAAAATGTCTTGGTCACACTAGTTAACAAGAGTGACAGAGAGAAAAAACTAAAATACGCTACTGAGCGTTAGCGATTTTCGTCTTGGCTACGTTCCTTGGTCTTTATACTAGTCTGAGGAAATACTCTTGCAATCTCCAACTTTAATCCAATCTCGCTAGGTACGCCCATGCTAGCCTTATTACGTCACGCTTTCAGACGAATAACTAAATAGATATCGCATGCCTTAACTTGAATCAATTCATTCTAGAATAGAGCCCATCCATTTATGCAGCCCATAGCACATTCTATCGAAAAAAACTGCATATGTGTATCGATGCTGTTTTTTCCGAGGCAACACTGTGGGGATCCTGTTTACATCATCATCACATCATCAGCCTATGATAGTCCACTGCTGGACGTAGGCCTCTCCTATTAAGCGTAAAAACGCATTAGGAGGTAAATGCCCATAATCGCCACGCTGGGCAAGCGGATTGGCGATCGCAGTAATGTGTCCACTATGATGACGCTGCTG
This sequence comes from Thaumatotibia leucotreta, assembly GCA_025490895.1. Lineage (NCBI taxonomy): Eukaryota > Metazoa > Arthropoda > Insecta > Lepidoptera > Tortricidae > Thaumatotibia > Thaumatotibia leucotreta. The sequence continues at coordinate 1,033,190 of JALPQI010030245.1, read as the reverse complement.
CCCATCATCAATCTTTTATCAAATAATGGTCAGTGACACTTCAATCCCTTAGTCGACTCTTACGACACCCGCAGGAGGAGTTGGGGTGGTGACAAATGTATTCTTACTGCCGTCACCACACGGCGATCCTGTTTAACTTCTAGTATATTGTTTCTTTTGCGTCTTTTCTACTGTATTTTGTGGCGTTAAATAAATGTATTTTCTTATTGTCTTTTTTTTTGTAATTTTAAGATGGAACTTCCACAACTTAGTGAACATTGAAAAGTCCGCCTATAGTATTGCTTGGGTACCACTTTATAACCCAGGAATAGGGTCGACAATGGTAGACCACATTTTTGGCTGGTGGTCGTACCGATTTTCAGGATTAAACATGATTAAGTACGACTGATTGTCATAGATCGAACTAATCTACGCAAAATCTAGTGGCAAAGTGTAAGTTTTTTATTTTTCTAGCTAAGTGTTATGGTTAAATAAAATGTGAACATAGACTAACAATATTACTAATGAAACTAATATTACGCCTTTTTCATAAATAAATCTTGCTGTACATCAAAGCTGTAACTTGTTTGCGATAATTAATCTGATCTATCCAGATGATCATCCGGTGCACATTACTTCTTTGCAAAAAAGTTTAGGAACCGTAGGTTAACAGCATGAATGAGAATTAAGTAGATGCGTGGTCTACGAACGTAGTTGTGTCTGTGATCACGACTACAATTTGCGCGGTGCACCTATAAAACTTCGCTCGCGGTTTTGGTATTGCAACTTGTTGCATGCTGTTTCATAACGAACACATTGTTTAAATGCGTTATTCACTCGTTTAGCTAACCTGCTAAGCGAACGATTGCTATGTACATTCGCCATCTGATATAACGGGGCGGCTACGGTGTTTAAAAACATCTGGACACGCCACGGACGCACTCTAATGCGGTGACAATCAGGCGCTTTCTTAAGGTGCGTTCAAACTAAAAGAGCATTCGCTGTTCTAACCTCCCACTCTACGAAATTCGATCGGTACACAAAACGTGATTGGTTGATTTCGTAGAACGGGCGCTAGAACAGCGAATGCTCTTTTGGTTTAAACGCACCTTTAGATGTTTTTGAGCATGTACAGCGAATGTGCGGTCGAATACAATGAAATGCAAAGGCCCCAGTACACAATGGAGGCCAATGTAAGGGACAGAGCTTTGCGATCGAGCGGGTTCGTGCGATTGCTTTAAATGCTTTACTCTTCTTACGTGTAACAGCATCCCTTCGATTGGCCTACATTGCGCCAAGAGTGTCAACACACAAGTCCATCCCAATTTTTAAAATTTCCCGCCAAAAATGTACGTACATTTCAATGGTCACACTCTATACGTCTGTAACGTCTATAAGTCTGTCTGTGATACATCTAGAGAGTTCTCGTCAAATCAAAACAGATTGGAATAGCAATCGAATTCCTTCAAATAATATGCATATGGACATTTCTCCCAGCATTTCAACCGCCGTGACTTCGGTGGCAACATTATTAATCCGATTTCAGTGGGTATCTCATACATTTTTTGGATATCTAGTTGTCAACTACGTCTCCCAATATAAATATCCAAATGTTCTTGCATCTCTCACGGGCATTCGTGTGATAAAGGCTGTCATCCAAGTCATGGCGGTTGAAACGCTCGGAAAAATGCCCATATATAGGTAGATCAACGCCAAAACAATGGCATACTTAAAAACAAAATATTGAAGATTCTCGTGATACAAGTTACAAACATTATATATAAATATTTCAATTGGCACCGTGCAAAGCGTGTGGTGGGGGTATATAGGTACCTACCGAAAATGATCACAATGATCGCTGCGCCTAGAAAAGTAAGTCACCGAACCTTAAAAACATGTGCATGCCAAGCAAAATCATTCGTATGCCCATGGGTTGGGTACGACATAGCTGTACAAATCTATCTAACTTACCATCTTCTAATGATGATTCTTCATTAATGTTGTGAAACTACCTATGATCTACGAATAAAGTATTTGATTTTTAAAATAATACTTTGAACAGGACTAATTTGATATTCAATTGAAGACTTATATGTCGAATTACTTTGTTACAGTCTTGTTGGATACTTGTCAAACGCCATCGAATCATAAAAATCTGCTTACGCTCACCGTCGTTTTAGGTATATAGGTTATGTCGATTCGTCGGATTTCTCGAACCTCAAGTATATGCCCACCTAACACCAAATTTTTGCTCTTCTTTTGGCGTTAAATGGTACCCGTGTCGCTTTTTTGTTCGACTTGGCGGGGCACTTTTGTGCCCCCAGATGAGGGTTTGAAGACTTCGAAGCACCATTTTTTACTTTATATAAATTGTGTGATCAAATTTTAACACGGAACAATAAAAATGCAAGGATTTATGTTAAAGTTAGCCACACTTACTTTAGTTTAATCAGCTGATCTGCTGTTACCGCCAACTCAATGCCATAGGGCCATTCCATATGAAATCATCAAATGAGGTGCGCTGCATGCTTTCCGATTTGTATGGAAAAAATCATGGATGATAATATAGGTATGCTTTACATAAAACCGTAGTTGTTTAATTTTTAAACAGCCTAACAGCCAGATAACATAGGTCTGAAGTTTAAAAATAAGCTATTTTTGAGGTCGATGAAAATTGCTTTAACTTTTTTTTAATGTGTGAAACTGAATTTTTTTATATGTTAATTTACTATTTAATATGTGTACTTGTACATGTATGTATTACAGTATGTATATTTTTATTACTTATTGTATGACAAACTTCTAAAACGTCATGTTATTTTGCTAATGTTCAATGATTTTCAGTAGCTTTTAATGGATTGCTCGCTTGGTCTAGACAGGTATTTTTTTTTTTAATTAACAAGCTCAAATAGTCTTTAAATGAAAATTTTAACAATATTTTTCAATTTAGTTCTTCTAACTTAAAAAAACAGTAAATTACAAAACCATTTTTGTAGAATTTGCTTTTTATGATGTTAAAAAAAACCATGTTTGGCAAAGTTTAAATATCTGAAAAGTACACAGAAGAGAAGAACTTACTTTGCTCTTTGTAAATCATCTTTATTTATATTGTGTTATTGATTTTTGAAAGAGATATGATTTTTTGAAATCTACAAGTTAGCAAGAAGTTTCAAAGTAGTTATTTAAGTTAATGTTTTTTTTTTATCACGGACAACATTTATAAACGTAATAAACAACAAAATGATGATTGTTGATTCCCTCGTTTACTATGTACAGTCAACCAAAAAAGTGGTACACCACTTTCTTGATGGTAAGCATGAAAATGCTAGTGGCACATCTAATAATACGTCTGAAATAGGGTACCTACTTATAGGTTTTATTACACATGCCTACTGTCTTTAGATAAGAGTAATTATGTTGATTCAATAATGCGATAACAATAAAAAATACCAGGTCGTATCATAATTTTGTGCCAGTTTCAAACGGCACCTTACGAGCCGGAAGATATTCCTACTCCAAAAATGTTAATGTCGTAAAGGTAGTCAGCAGGCTTAGCACATGATTGGTGCGACAGTATGTCGCCGCGAGATAGATGACCCGTCCTTCACTAGCTGTATTAACAAAAGAGGGACGGATAGACTATCTCGCGGCGAGATACTGTCGCGCCAATCATGTGCTAAGCAGGCAGGTAATAATACTTTACACACACACACACGCACATATATACATTACATATTTGTGACAAGCTTTTTTGCTGAGTTTTGCATGATATGAACATGAATTCGTAAATCGTGCATTAACACAAGGGTCATACACACTGACATACTTAATTACGTACATCGCAGCTTAAATAAAGGTTCTTGTTGTTGTTAATGACTAATAAAATATAGTTATGAATAATTTAATGTGTTTTATTTAAAATAGTGAAGTCATAGAGCGCCGGAAAATAGTCTTAAAAAGTTCCGAATAATGGACATTAAAAAAATCATAATTCTCACAGAAATCGAAAACACAAACCTAATGAAACGGATTCCTATAGAATAGAGTTGGTACTATCTTTTGTATAACTTTTTGGATTTTTTTATATTGCCAAACATGATGAAATTTGAAGTCAAAGTTGAGCAATTTCGTAAAATGGCCAACTTTACCATTCTTTTTTTTCAGCTAAATGAAAAGTTTGTGATCAAACCCTCAGTTATTTTATGAGAGCAATACTTGTACTATACAGTAAAAAAAAAATAATTCCCTAAACCCAGTAGACGTGCCGCAAAATCCAATAGAAAATGGGCGGAATTTGAAAATATTCACAAAACTTTCAGCATTTATGATGGAATAAGTAAAATAGCTTGATGCATATTGATAATAACATTTTAAAGTACGTTTACTAGAGAATCAGAAAAAATATATAAAAAATGTATATGTATTAGTTACCGAAACAAATTAACATCGCTTCTCGTGGAACCTCAAAAACAGGTAAATTGAAACTTAAAGCGGGCCCCATCTGGATGAGCAGCAAGTAAAAAAAAAAGTATTGACGGTTTACGTACAACTTACTTAAGACTATCATCCTTGATTTTTTTCAAACTGTTTAAAAATCAGTCAGCGCGGAATTAAATCAGAATCTGATGATTTCATATGGAATGGCCCCATAGTTAATATGGTACGTAACGTAACGCATACCTTTGAAGAAAATATTACACTCAAAGTGCTGCCTAGCGATATTAATCATCTTAACTATGAAAATATTACGATATATAGAAAATATTACACTCAAAGTGCTGCCTAGCGATATTAATCATCTCATCTACGAAAGGCCGCAAGTACAAAGGATGTATCACGCATTTATACCCTTTAACTCCTGATTGCCATTTGGTACTGTTATTTTCCTTGCACATAAAAGTGATACAAAGAATTACATTCGACACGCGCACGTGTTTTAAATACGCGTTCAGATATATCCGAGCGGCCAGGGTGTTCAAAAATATCTAAACATGGACTAATGTCATGACTATAAAGACCAGGGTGCTTAGACAATCGCTAACGCTTCGTTCGTAATTTTAATCGTTCGTAAATTTCGGGGGTTTGTCTCTGTCACTCCAACGAAAGCGTCGTTAGAGTGACAGAGAAAAATCCCCGTGCAAACTTCTGTGTTGGCGGTAGAGTCGCGGCTCAGATGTTTCTTAACACCCTGCCCTGGCCGCTGCGATATATCTGATTGCGACTGTACTCACTGTTGCTAAGGTAAACCGATGCATTTTCCATAAAATAGTACTTGGGTAACACGTGTGACATTATTGTCTGCCCTGCAACATGCCTATAGACGTCGTGTTTGTTTAGCTAACAGAGTAGTACTGAAAAAATAATGTACAATGCTAAGACAGAACATTAAATAATAGCTGTTAGGTTTCCTATTTTATTACCTTTTTTACATGATTAGCAATAGGTTCTTTTCGTTTCGTTTATACATATTATTTCCACAATAGACAAAGCACGAACTATTTATGAATAAGCAATTAATAATTGTATTTTTCATCATCAAAGAAGTTGGTCACAAATTAGTAAAACGGTAACTCAAGCATTTAGCAATAATAAATAAGAACAAACTTTTTAAGAAGTTCTCAGCAACTGCATTGAAATTGCTCGCTTAAAAGCGTTAAAGCTCCGTTGCGTTCATTAACGATTAGCTACAAGGCTGCAAGGAAAAGAGACTCCAGATTTTGAAGTGTCGCTTAACTTATTATCTGTAATGATTGTTATTGAATAAGAATTCGCTAATGTGCGGCCTTGACCACGGGCTCACCTCAGCGATGACGATGACGGCACGATACCGGTTCCCTGTACCACACTGTTTGGCGTGCATCTCTTCTCATGATACAAAGGAATTATCCTTGGTTTTGTCGGCCTCAATGAAGATGACACCTAATAAAAGGTGTCCCCCTTTCACCCATTGTTTTAAAAGGGGTATAGTATCGTAAAAAAATATGGTGATTAATAAACTCTTTCCAACGCTTTTTGGTTTTATCAAAGTGTCTTAAGACGCATTCAGACCAAACGAGCATTCGCTATTCTAACCCCCTACTCTACGAAATTCGATCGTTACACAAATCGTGATTCGTTGATTTCGTAGAGTGGGGGATAGAATAGCGAATGATCGTTTGGTCAGAATGCACCTTTATAGTTAAGTAGTTTTTAGAAGTTGTAAGTTGTTTTAACTGTAATTATATTAAGTCTTATATTAGGTATAGAAGTACCTATATTTGCCGCTACCGAGCCCTTTGTGCGCAAGTCCGATTCGCACTTTGCCGGTTTTTTCAAGAGTCGTCGTAGGGAAAATTTAAATGTAATATTAAACCGTTCAGTTTGTTTTTTTAACCATAGGCATAGCACATGATACCGGTGCGACCCGTATGACGTCGCGAGATAGACTTGCAGTCTTTTATACTCCATTTCAAATACCATGGCCCGATGCCACATAAAACTTTGCAGTGGCCCGATGCCATGGTATTTGAAATGAATTATACTATGTTGATAAAAGAGGGACTTATAGTCTATCCCCTTTATTCAGAAACGTATTTTAATTGTTTGTCACTTTCGGTCTTATAGACACATTGATAAGACCGAAAGGGAGAAACAGGACTTATTCGCATTCGCTAATTGTAAGTTAGAAGGCGTTAATGAACAAGTGGTTATGTCGCCGCGAGATACCGTCGCTTTACTTAATCATGTGCTAATTAATAAATAAATAGACAAATTGACCTAGTCCCACGGTAAGCTCAATTAAGGCTTGTGATGTGGGTACCAGGCGACGATATGTATAACACCCATGACCAAGGAACAAATATTTGTGATAAATAAATACACAAATAATTCCCTCGCCGGGATTCGAACCCGGAACCTCCAGCTTCGTAGGCAGGGTCACTACCGACTAGGCTACGGAGGCTGACAAAGTGTATGGAAATGGTCACGTGACTTCGTACGAATCTGTACATTTAGTCAAAGTCAAACTGTTATTTATTCGAGTACACTTATCGCTTATCGTATACCATTTCAGAATTGCATCTTTGCTAGGCCTGCGATTCATAACGCTAACGCAAACCTTACTTGCGAACTCATGGTACGGTCGAGGAATTTAATTTCCTACCCATTTCGTACCTTGTCATAGTAGCTATAATATGACAGTCCTAGCAGGTTTCATATTGATTGTCACTGTGACAAGGTACGAAACGGGTAGGAAATTAAATTCCTCGACTGTACAGGTGCAGAACTATTTTTGTCACTGTGTATAATAATCTAGAATAAGCTAGACTCACGCACGAGTACCTATTCATTAGTTTTATTACAAATGTGACTAAATGCTCACTCGCCCATGATTTATACTATGTCAGTTATTGACGGAAAAGTTTTCAAATGGCAATATCAAATAAACGTCGTGGTCAACTAGTTCATTACATGCAACATAATGGTGAGAAAACCTTCGTATGTTACTAGAGTTGTTTTCTTATGCTGGTTCAATAAGAAATCATCACTAAGTAGTGAGTAGTGGCATATAAGCCGATTGCAAGAAAATTATAAAATTTTTAATTAAAAATACAGGTCGATTCACCAAACCTGGCACGAATGGAAAAAATGAAATATATATAACTATAAAAACATTTGTTGGTCTCCCGCGAACTCCGAAGTACCAAATTTCGGGAATTTGATACTTATATTATAATGATAATAACGTTACCCTTTTGTGTTACGAAGTTACCCAAATAGATTATGTGACTAACTTTCGTAACATATAATAATAGAATCGATCGTGGTTTTGTCGATAACGTAAAATATTTTTGAAACTATTCATATGAGATATTTTTACGGTAAAATATACACAGTGGCAATGGATGGAAAGATAAACAATGAAACCTTAATCTATTAGTGATCTTGAACTTAGAGGGACCAAATATGGATTACCCCAAAATGTATGGAAGAATAGATTTTCTTTTTTCTTGTGATGACACATTTGAATGTACCGTATGAACGCATAAGGAGGTAAATTCCTACAAATGCCACGCTGGGCAAGCGCTTGGCGATCGCAGTAGGTGTTCAGTGTCCACTATGATGATGCTGCTGCCCACTACCTCAATCTTCAATAAATGAATAGTTCTATTTGACTATCCAGTCACAACAATCAAGTCATTACCATTCCCAAATTATTGACGAACTGCTTATAAATAGTGGAGTCATTTTCGATTATCTTGTAGCAGACGCATATTTGCCTGCTATTCTGGCATAATAGTCTCGTTTGCTTTAATAAAACGGTAAATAAAGTGGTGATAAAAAAAAAACGCGTAACAAAATCGCATAGAAACACTGAGTTAGTGACACTTATATTTATATCCCTTAGTTGACTCTTACGACACCCACGGGCGGAGTTTGCGTGGTGAAAAATGTTTTCTTTTATGGAATAGGAGGCAAGCGAGGGGATTTGTCGCCTGATGGTAAACGATCACCGTTGCCCATGGACAGTATGGACACCCGCAACACCCGTGGTATTACAAGTACGTTGCCGACCTTTAAGATGAGAATTCGCTCTTTTCTTGAAGATGTATTTTTACTGCAGTCACCACGCCGCCATATGTTATTAAAATCATATAAATAAAAAAAAACTAACATTTATGAAGTCGACTGATAAATGCTCAGCATTTATATACAAAACATTAGTTTTATTTTAAAACCGAAGGTGATACAGGTGCCATTGTTACAGAGGTCAATCCGATAACTATCGGCAGTTAGTGTTATGTATACGTAAAAGAAACAATGAATCTCTGAACAACATCCGTTGGCGCTGGTCGAGCAAAAACCCCAAACACAACAGACTAACCTAAAAAGTTGTTAAGGCGAGTAGTTTTTAATATATGTTTCTATGCGAAATATATGGTTCTAAGTTACGTTACCGTTATAATGGCGGGACCAGATCCTGAATTCGATCGATTCATATTGCATTATTTAGTACTGTATTTGTACTATTTGTTTTCTGTATTGTATATGTATAGTGTATACATATTTATGCCCTTGACTGTACTTCTTTACAATTACTTATGTAAAAAATATCGTGAGTGGGTAAATAAAAGTCGCTAGCATAACTCTACGAATTACCTATAGCCAGGGCCCGTAACTTTCATGCCGATGACATCAATTTGACGTCACGCTCCATTTAGGGTGATCCGAAATAGTTTTATTGTTCATTATTAGTCATTAGTCGTCAATCATTTTAATCATGTTAACGATTTGTGTAAGATGTCCCAATATATTTATTTATTTATTATTTATTTATTTATTATGTACAAATATCTTCAAAAGTAGTATATTTACTCGTGAAATAAATAATTCCTACTTGATACGTGCTGCACGTTAAAGAGGAATTCTGTTTTCTACGTAATTATTGAAATGTGTTAACAATATCATTAAAAAAATAGTATGTATAAAAACAAATCAAATAGTTTTATTTATGTTTCACGTATCAAGTAGGTGTAATTTATTTCACGTACAAATATATTACTTTTGAAGTTATTTGTACATGATTAAAATGATTGACGACTAATGATTAATAATAAACAATAAAACTATTTCGGATCATCCTAAATGGAGCGTGACGTCAAATTGATGTCATCGGCATGAAAGTTACGGGCCCTGCCTATAGCCGTACCATGACTACCATACTGGATACGAAAAAGCCTGGCCATGACATTGGTCTATCTATAGCGACCGGTGGTGAGCGAATCTATGTGTTGGAGCGGGATGCCGATATGGGAACTCCCTCTCGCACGTATGATTTTCCGCTAAGCCGGTCGCCTTAGACCAATGTCGTGGCCGGGACATAAAGCAGTCTTATCACGCTCACATGGAGGCGTGATGAATGGATTACTTTACGTAGCGAGTAAAAATTACGTAAACGTTACTTGCCAACTCGTGGTAAGCACACTCGTCGCCTTAAGTTGTATGTCGCTTACTACCTATCGTAATCTATTGAAATGTAAACAATCCTGAGAAAGGCTCAACCGCCAGGCTTAGCTGTTATCATTTCCTGTGTATTGTAATGAAAACCCGTGACATTGGATATTGTCTTTAGATCTTTCTCGATGCTTGCGACTGTCATGTTGAAGAAACATGTTGTAATGTACAAAAACATGTTTTGGTAATATCAGTAATGAAGAACCAAGATCGAAATGACAATTGACATCAAATAAATTAGTCGTCTGTAGGTATTTTGAAATAATCCGGTAGCTCACTCCACTACATACATAGGTATGTAGTAAGTATGTAAGTATGGACTTACATACGAGTATACAAGACTAAAATTACTAAGTACGCTTTTCATTTGCTTGAAAGTTAACTGAAATAATACGTACTTCTCAAATGTCTCAATAATAATTATAATGTTTTAGGCACTGGTCTCACCGCTAGCTACTAAGCTATGAACTATCGGCTATAAACACGAACAAAAGATACGCTCTTTGTAAATAAAAGAGACGTGCGTATCATTTGTTCGTGTTTATAGCCGATAGTTCATAGCTTAGTAGCTCGCGGTGAGACCAGTGCCTTATTCATGTTTCATGCAACAAGGAACCCTTAAAGTTTCGCCATATCCGTTTGTCCGTCAGTCCGTCTGTCTGTCCGCAGCATAGCTCAGTAGCCGTTAGTACTAGAAATTTACAATTTGGTACAGGTATATATGTTGGTCTTTTCAAATTAGTTGCCGATACTTTAGGGTATTGTATGTGCTCATAATAACGAACAACTTTCTCTCAGGGGTCGTATCGAAATCATCACTATCACCACATAGTATAAAATAAAGTCACTTTTTCTGTCCCTATGTCCCTTTGTACGCTTAAATCACTACGCAACGGATTTTGGATTCAAGGTAGAGTAATTCAAGAGGAAGGTTTTTGTGTAGGTATAGTACCCGTGCGAAGCCGGGGCGGGTCGCTAGTGAAAAATAATCGCCTTATACAAAGCGGGCCTATCGGCTAATCAACTTTTTATTGAAAGTATTTTTGTTTTTTGGATTTCGATATGAGTCCCATGAGGAAAGTTCGTTATCATGAGCGCATGCAAACCTTTAGCGTTCGGCAACTAATTTGATAACACCTTATAATGTAGGTAGGCTCTTATAACCCGAAAGATAACCACTCATTTTTGATGTAAAAACAAACAAAAAATATTATATGAGTTTTGTCATTTTTGAAAAAAATAAGTTTTCATATTTTAAAGGCAAACGGGTCTTAATCGCGTAAACCTACGTTTAATTATATCCTGACGTGTACGCGATTAAGACACGTTTGACTTTAAAATAATTATGAGTGATAATCGTGAAAGTTAAAATCAATAATTATATTTAAAATTAATTTTGCTGTAATCCTGTAGTGTAGGGTATCGTTGAATAACGCAGCAAAAAGTTATTAATTTTAAGCCAATATTTTCGGAGATAATCGCTCCAGAATAAAAACAAAAGATGTCCTTCCCTCTAACTTGTGATTCGTAGGTTAAAATTATAAATATTGGGTTTCTAGAAAACTTTAAAATAGAATAAATATAATTCTAACATTAGGCACTGGTCTCACCGCGAGCTACTAAGCTATGAACTATTGGCTATAAACACGAACAAAAGATAGGCACTGCCGTGTAAATAAAAGAGACGCGGCGATACTCGCCCAGCTATCAGCTATCACCGCCGGGCGAGTAACGCCGTGTCTCTTTTATTTACACGGGAGTGCGTATCTTTTGTTCGTGTTTATAGCCGATAGTTCGTAGCTTAGTAGCTCGCGGTGAAACCAGTGCCTTATGGTCCAATAATTAATCGGCCCAGCCATTGTTGAATTGAATAGCTACGGAACCCTACACTGATCCTACATCTTGGCCGGTTTTAACTTTTTGAATATTAAGTTTTGTAAACGCATTTTATTACCCATTTCTAAACGCCGTTATACTTATAAACCTCGTATCTATAACAGTCGCTTGATAGAAAAAGCACCGGTATTCAGAGTGAAAGAAAGGCGACATTTCCATGAATTGAGCGGCGTGCATCCGAGATTGAGTAAGAATAGCCACGATTTATTGCAACTATTGCAACGCCATTAAGTTTATCTATGCAATTATGTGTTCTGTCGTTGTCGATTACTTACGCTCCGCATAGTGATGCCAGCTTAGTTTGGTTGCTCGAGTATAACAACTAACATCATAATAGCTCGACATTGAATATAATTATTGTTAAATGGATCATTTATGATTCTTATTCAGGTACTTACGTTGTCACTCATATTTTAAAGACAACGGGATTTCATCGTGGAAACTTACGTTTCAAGGTGCATTTAGACCAAACGAGCATTCGTTCATTCTATCCCCCACTCTACGGAATTTGTTCGTTACACAAAACGTGATTCGTCGAAATTCGTTGATTTCGTAGAGCGGGGGATAGAATGAGCGAATGCTCGTTTGGTAATGGTTTGGTTTGGCTTAATACAATTAAATTTGTATATATTATCCTGACGTTTTCGCAGGCAGACCAACAACGCAAACAGCCCGGTAAGCACATCATTGAGCGCGAGATAGCTCGCGCTGCGACAAACCCATGTCGCGGCTGTCAAATTTATATTTCTAGCCGTCATTTTCTCGATTTTGGTAGCACAAGTTAACAGCTCGAGAAATTAGTTCCATGCGAAAGAGTCATCCCGCGGGCGACATAACAAGTGTTGCCATTTATGTGTGGGACTAACTTTTCTTTCCTAGCAACACTGAATCGGTATAAATAATGTTGAATGATGAGTGAACAGCAAGCTTTAAAAATGAAACATCTCTAGTCACGATAACTTTGTCTCGTTCACGTAGTATAAAGATTAAAGAGATAGGACATTTTAATATGAAAATGTCAAAGTGTCATAATAATAATCTTTCACATGACATTTGTAGATTGTGTTTTGTGGCGATATTTTAAATGGCTCATGAACGTAAAATTTAAGTTAATTATAGCCTTTTATACTCTTTATACGTTACTTAGGTACTGTGGATGTTAGTTACGATTATTTACATTTAAACCGTATATTTTTTGAAATTCATGTTCATAGTTGTTTAATAAAAAATGATGTTATGAATTATATTTCAGTCATCGGAGCCCAATAATAATACAAAGCAAGATGTCGTTGAACTAAACCCATAGTTTCCAGAGGGAGAATGTGGATCCGGAAAAGATGAAGTACCTATATTGGGTCAAACTCCAAAAAACAAATATATCGGGTCTTCGAATTACCAGCAGGTATTTCGATGAAAGCTTGTACAAATCATTTAAATTTATGATGGAAATATGAGGGTTTCGTTTTCGTACCCGATACCCGCCTCCTTAATCCATCCTCCAGGTCCAAAAACAATATACCTATGACCTAAAACTAGTTGATATATCCGATATCCTGCATATACCAAAAGTAACACCTTAAGTTACATATATCGCGTCTGATAGTATTATGTATAGTAAAAATCATACTACGATTATTTATTTGGTCTACAGGTTATTTTTGCGGAGCTTACAATAAAGCATGGTATTTATCAATTATTCATACTGTTTAAAGATATGGCGCAAACTGAAGAAAAAGGTTCGCAATCAGCAAATCGGATTCCACAACAGCCATGAAGGCGGCTGCTGGGTCGCGCTCTGCAGCTCGTCGTGAACAACAAGAGTACGCTTGGCGCCCGAGCTCGTGGCGCAGCCTGCGTTTGGTTGGGTGGTTTTAAAGCGTATCGTTGAAGTTAGAGCCCACGGGTGTATGATATTTTTTCACTATATTTATGAGGTTTCATGTTGTTACAATTTATGTTACTAAATCTCATTTCACATAGTGGAAGAAATATAACGCCGTGGACGCGAACTTCCGCGGCAAAGTATAAAAGTGCCCATTCAATTCAGACGACCGTCTAGAATAGAACAGAAATTACAGGCGTTTATTACCTAATTAAATTATTAATATATTTGTGATTGTAAACTTGTTTGGCTCAACTGTTCTTTATGATACAAATATTTGTTACATTGAGTATTTAATATATGTTATTATAATAAATACTTTTTTTGTAATAAAAACATACTGGATTATTTATTATATATATTTTTATTTGTTTAAAATACTAGTTATTAGCCGTGTGGAGACAGTAATAAGATTACATTTGTCACCACCCCAACTCTTCCCGTTGGTGTCGTAAGAGTCGGTTAAAGGATTGAAGTGTCATTGTCTATTTATTTATCAATGGGTAGTAGTGTGACTAGTGTGTCCACTATGATGGGCAGCAGCATCATCATAGTGGACACACTACTCCCGATTATGGGTATATCATCATCATCATATCAGCCGAAAGACGTCCCCTGCTGAACATAGGCCTCCCCCAAAGATGTATGAAAGAGGTCTATGGGTATATATTAACCTCCTAATGCGTCCATGCGCATAGGCTAAGAAAAGGACATTGCCCATACAGCCGTGAACTAATAGAGGCTGATCTACCTTTTCCTATATAGATTATGTGTACAAATGCCGCTTTTCTTAATTATATTGTATTTGTAAAATGTAGCTGCGTAATTGTACGGTATACTACACAGAACATCGCTATCACAATTAATACTATTATGCATCTTGCCCTTAGATACTTCTATTCAATAGCTATTAGCATTGGTGGTACGTTAATACTTCTTCTTTACAACCGCTACTTTTGAAAATATTACTAGCATATGATTCTCTATTGAACCTCCATGGGCCTTCAGACCTTACGGTATCGACTGTAGTGTCCGTAATGAAACGAAGTTTGTTAATATTAAAACATTAAATAATGCCTTAGAATGCATGTACTAAAACAAATTATTCATTACATAGCTATAATAATAATTCGACTGAAAGCCTAAATTTGCAATCCGTAACGAACTTTATGTGTTTCTCGACTTTCTCGCCACCTTCACACCTCGAAGACAATTTGTCGCATTTTGACATTAAAACGCAATGTATTTTATCGCTCAAGGTACACTTGTGCTACGAATTTTGGGGATATCTCGCGTGGGACTTTCAAGCGAAATAATTAAGTCGCTTTGATAGATCATCGCGAGTCAGCGTTATCTCGCGCACATGTTGTGCTACCAATTCGTGACATAGCTCGAGAAAACTCTATGTCGCAGTTTTTGTCGTCCCGCGCCCATGATGTGCTTGCCGTGCAGGCAAACGCTAGACCGCGACATAATTTTTCGTTCCAGTGACGCTGTATACGGATAAAAAAACGAAAGTTGCCGACGTCTGAAAAAGTTGCGGACAACGTAAACAAATATCCATTAATCTATCACTAATCACTATTCATTTTGCACTACCCATTCTGAATCAATACAAAATACATGTAATGCAAAATACATGTATGTATTTTGCAGTAGGTACCTACTCAATGATGTACACTCGACCAATTGGAACCCTAGGCCACTCTAGAACCATGCCAAAATGAAAAGCCGTTTGAAATGTCTTACAATCTGATTGATAACGTTACTTTGACATGGTTCCTGAGTGGCCTAGGGTTCCAATTGGTTGACTGTACATTGGAAATTTAACAGTTTTTATAAAAGTTTTGTTTACATTCTAAGCGACATCAACTCGCTACTCCAATATTACTATTAGGTTATATGTTACAAGACGATAAAAGTGCAATATCGAACCTTGTAATATTGGGCCAGCGAACTGACGACTTTATGCTACGGAGGCTGATAAATATGAAATCCATATTTGTAAAGAAATAAGTGATAGATAATATATAGGGTGTTCCACGAGCCACTGAAAACCTTGAACGGGGTGATTTAGTAGGCTATACTGAACAACTTTTAATATGGGGCCAATCACGAAATCTTAAAAAAAAAATTGTCTGTTTCATACATTTTGACCGATTGATCACGACATTTTATATGAAAACGGCAATTTTTTTTTGAGATTCTGGGTTAGCTCCATAGTGTCTTCAATGGATTAATAAAAAAGACATCGAATCCCATATTGGCGCGAGTACCTCAATTTTATAAAACTGTCATTAATGCCGTCTACTGACTTATAAATTATAAATTTATAATTATTGGGGATCGTAGGTACCATGGAAATAGTTGCACAAACTTTCGGCCAAGGCTTTATGTGCCCTACCTACCACTAGTAGTATCTACACACGATACAACGATTCTGTGGTAGTGGTAACCTGCCACATTACGCGATTGTCGACTGACTGTCGCATCTGTCACGTGCATCCGTCGGTGCGTTAAAATAATGCAAATATGTCGTTTTGAAACCTTCATTAAGTTGTCTCGCTGAACGCTACTATTAGTATCGCAGTAATCGTCATTGCTACAGTATCCCAACTACACTTGCATGTCTTCTGGCACAAAAATAGCGGCAATTAGGTACTCTTGGTGGCCAGGCAACCGACAATGTTTGATGCGCCGAACGACCAAGTGTAATTGCCGCTTACATCGTGGCTTGGCAGTATCTCACGAGCGAGATTGACTATTAAACAACGACAATTACATTTATGTCGAGTTAAAATTTATCATTTTATATTAGAATATACAGGGTGGAAAGGGACGACGTTCCATCCCGCTACCGACCGAGTCTACCAACCATTACAATGAACTTTCAGTATGGGACCAACATCGAAATATTAAAAAAAAAAATTAACCCCTCATACAAAGTGAGTGATTAGTTAGAGTTCAATAGTATGGAAAAGTTAATTTTCCATGTACGCTTTCGATGTTGGTCCCATACTGAAAGTTCATCGTTATGGTTGGTAGACTCGGTCGGTAGCGGGATGGAACGTCGTCCCTTTCCACCCTGTATATATAATGAAATTGTCCGAAAACATATTGCTTTAATTAATAATTGTTTTAAGTTAATCGAAACGGTAAGATAAATTCGAATATTTCCGTGAAAATGCGATGGAAAAGATTATTCATTTTCACTTCTCCTCGTCATCAATATCGGTACTTTTGAACCAAGTTTGACTTCTTATATAAAAAGAGATGCTTGTTTGAGGAAAATACTTAAATAGTGTATTTACTTCTCTGTCTGTATAACATTTGAGGTGTTCCTTTGATTCCTCGTGAGTCCCATCATCAGAACTAGGTTTTTAACAATTTATAACAATACTTGTATAGGGTGTCCCAAAAATAACGCAAGGTTTAAATGTAATGAAAATGCATACTTTTTTCGACCAATTTCATTTTTTTCCTGACACACAAAGTACACAGAATAGGATTAAGTATTATAATTGCAATTCGCTTTGCAGCCCTTATCTCCTTGACGAAAAACGGTTTTGACCCCATTTTCTGACCGTTTTTCGTTCATTTCAGTGAATTCCAAATTTCAGCGATTTAACATAATTGTTTATTTTTTATGGGATTATTTATAGTTAAAGATCTATGTCAGCAAGCTCTCGATCGCCCATGATTTGAAGGAGGGGATTTCACACTGCAGCAACGAAATTCACCCATGTTTATGCAAATTTCATAGAACATTTTAACAAAGGAGTGCTATGTTACAGCGAAGCCTTCGAAGTAATTTCTCAGCATGCTTTACCATACTAAACCCTATTATTTGTACTTTATGATTAAATCAAGAAATAAGTACGTCAAACAAGAAATAAGTATTTTTCATCGATTTCAAATCTTGCGTTATTTTTGGGACACCCTCACTTTATTAAAAAACATTACAATTACTACCTTTAACATTTAATACTGTCATTTATAAGATAAAAGTTAAGTCGTAATTCTAATGAAGGATTTATCTTTTACCCAGTGCAAGTAAGAGATATGGCCAACTGTAGGGTAGGTACAACTATGTACATTTCCTTACCTAGGTACTGTTTTAAATCTGTCAACTGTGATTACAATCGAACAATAACTGTTACGTGGCGTGATTATGACTCCATGTTTATGCACTCTGGCAGTACGTAGTTTTACACGATTAGTTACCTGACTTTTTACTGGAAAATTAGTATTTATGGATTTGTAGATTATGAACAAGGCTTGTTACTATGGTAAATATAGGTATGACTCGCAACGTCTACTGCGTGGAGTTAGGAAATTGAATGGCATAATGATCGTCACTATTTCGAATAAAGCTTGTGCAATCACCAACACAGTTCTTCAATTCTTGGCATTTGCTATAATTTACTGCCTGAGCTGAGCTATGCTGCGGACAAATAGACGGACAGACGGACATGGCGAACTATAAGGGTTCCTAGTTTACTACGGAATCCTAAGAAGTTAAGAGATGCTCCTGTTGTACAGTCAAAGACAAAATAAGGTGTATACAAAAATGTTCAAAAATATGTCCCAATGCACTCTAATTCTGTGTAATAAGAACGTCGTAACATATTTATGAGCGGATTCTTTCGATACTTATTTTTGCACTTGACTGTATGTAGTTATAACCTATCCATATAGGCCTTTGTGTTGTGTTCGCAGTTTAAACATGTATTGTCTATTTGAATATTTAGGTCACTACTAAATACAAGAGGTGGCTTAAGTACTTAAGTTTTTTACCCATACATCTTACTTACTATAATCATACCTATATGTTCTTAGTAATGCACTGATTGACGGATTGTTCGCTACATCGATAATTATGTTGAACTATCGTATACTTACAGCAGACAATCCGCAATGGAGGTACTTAATTCAGAATAGGGCAAAACACAACTTTTAATTATATAACTAGGTGAAGTATAATGGGCATACAAATAAGCTAAATAACTAAGTATTGGCACTTTAATCTGGAAGAAAATGCTTATGTATTTTCATACAATGTTGTTCTAAATGAGCAACCGCATATTAATACGTCGTAGTAATGCCCTCCTTTTCTAATAAATTATAAAAACCTATGTTCTGCTACAATTAGTACCTACTTAACATACCTACAATTTGGTTCTAGAATTCTAAAAATATTTATAGCCATTATAAGTGTACATTTTGCCAGCATCCAATCCAGCATTCTTAAAAAGAAATAGGATTGTATCACAAGCATGGCATTTCCTAGTTCGTATGTTGACGGAAAGGTCATACCATTAAAGGTCAAAATTACAATTTTTTATCGCATTGTTTTTACCTATTGTATTTAGGGTTCCGTATAGGGCTGCCAATCGTCCCGCTATATGCGGGACGTCTCGTTTCTGGGGCCCTGAAGTATGCGTCCCGCAAAGGGTTTACGCGGGACGCCGATTGTCCCGCTTTTCAGGGAATACTAAACTGGAAATAATAATATGAATACGTAAATGAGAGCAATTTAAGATTGCGTCATATTAATTTGAATGTACCGCGACGTCCGCGACTATAGCCTGCGAGCACCGTGCACTGAACGTGTGTATACATGCCAAAATATAAATGATTGCGATGGGTGCATTAGTTGCATCTAAATTGAACCTATCTGTCCCGTATTTTATAGCCAAGAGCGAATGTACCGCATACCTGTGATATTTGGTTAGCAGCCCTAGTTCCGTACCTAAAGGATAAAACTGGACCGTATTTACTAAGGCTCCTCTGTCTGTCTGTCTGTCTGTCCGTCACACAGGCGCGGATCCAGGACTTCGTCGAGGGGGGGGCACTGCGATCCAGGACTTCGTTGAGGGGGGGGCACTGCCCTATGATATGATAGTATTTTACACTTCAAACACACCTAGCCATACATAAGTCCAGCGTGAGGGGGGGGCAAGTGCCCCCATTGCCCCCCCCCCTGTATCCGCGCCTGCCGTCACAAGGCTGTATCTCGTGAACCCGTGATTGTTAGACAGCTGAAATTTTCCCTGATGCTGTATTTCTGTTGTTGCTATAACAACAAATACTAACAAGTAGAATAATATAGAATTCAAGGGGGCTCCCATATTATGTATGACATACAATAAACTTGATTTTATATGATAAATTGACAATGGTACGGAACCTTTCGTGCCCGAGTTCGACTCGCACTAGGCCTTTTTATATTTGGCTGTCGGAGGTGTCAGATAACAAGTAGATTTCACTGGAATTCATTGAATTTCGCCTACACGCATTGCATGTAAGTTATTGTTCCGTCATAGCCGCTCCCTTGTATTCAGAATTCGCTATACTTCATTTGGGTTCTTGCGTGAAATAAATTAGCCGCATACTGTTGTTCTGTACAGTCACGTCTAAAAGTATGTATACATAATAAGATTTGAAAAATATGTAGCCACACATTTTCATCCAAAATATGTATCTATTACTGACACCAAAGAATTGTATTCATTAAACTGTTTCAGTATTATGTAATCACATAATGCTTCAGAAAGTTGCATACTTAAATAAATTACATATAAATGTATCCTCCTCGTAGTCAAAAATAAGTATACATGAATTTCCTTATACATTTAACCACACTAATTTGCCAAATATTTGTATACGCCGTTTGATTCATAGATAATATTATGTAAACACGATTTGATGTTTTGACGTGTCTAAGTGTAATCGATTTTAAAATGAAGTTTCTTCCATGTGGCCAGTGACTTTCTTTTATAATATGGAACCTATCTAAAGCTACAAATAGGTAGTGGCTGTTTATGAAACTCATAAGTTATATAATTTTATATTAGTTACTAAAATTAGAACTACTATTTTATAACTGAAAAAGAGAAGAAATGTTTTGTTTGTCAAGCATTATAAAGTAAATACCACTTGTAAATCTGTATTTTTTCTTATTACTTTCTTAGGGCAATTCGAAATAAAGAAGTTTGGGTTTGAAGTGCTGGTAATAAATAATAAATTCAAGATAGACAACAATAATGTCTATCAATATAATTCGATAACAATTATAAAAATATAGGTTCGATTCTTGAAAATATAGGAGAACACGACTATTTTCAAGACATTAGAGTGCATGTTCAGATATTTTTGAGCACCCTGAATAAAATTTATATTTGTGATGGCGAGAATAACATGTTAGGGACATATTTCTCCTGTTAGTTGCAAAATGCCGTTCCGATTTTGACTGAGTAGAAAAAACTTGATGTTATTAAAATAAAAACAAAAAAATGCTTAGGGCACTTTTCTGTGAATGACCCTAAACTGAAATACACAATATTTACAACTGAGCTCAATCTTAAAATTTGGATTGTCAAGTGCGTCATAGAATAATCGTGAGATAGATGTATGCAGTGACAAGTCTGCACTGTTTTCGTGAATTGTCAAATCAGTTAATTATACAACTTACGATTCTATGCCAGTCAGACAAGGTTAGTTTTTGCTGTCTGAATACATATTTATGAATCAAACGGCGTATATAAATATTTGACAAATTGGTGTGGTTACATGTAAACGGAAACCATTCGTGTATACTTATTTTCGACTACGAGGTGAATACATTTAAATGGAATTTATTTAAGGATGAAACTTTGTGAAGCATTTTGTGATTACATAATACTGAAATAGTTTAATGGATACATTTTTTGGTGTCAATAATAGATACATATTTTTGATACAATGTATGACTACATATCTATGCAACCTTGTTTTTGTATACATATTTTTAGACGTGACTGTACCTATAGTTACGGAGCAGTTGAATAAACTAACAAAATACTTAATCACCAAATTTAAACATTTTAAAACCGACTTTAACCGATTTGTCTAAGATCTCGTCATCAGACCCCGACTTGGTGGTCCCATCTCGGGGTAATACTAGATCGTTAAAAAATAATCGAATCACGATTCTCAATTATTTATGTCGAGTACTATTATTCAATATACTCTATGTCCTCTATGATGTCGACATAAATAAAAGAAAGTTAGTCTATGGTCAGATGCAGAAGGCGGTAATCCTGGACACGGCGCGCATAGTCCGGCGGTTCCTCTCCCTGCAGCCCTAACCACCGGCAGCTTGGACACGCCCCGTTGCCGGCGGCACCCTAGATTAGGTTTTTTATAATGTGTTTAAATATATGTTTTTTTATGTTTTATTGTATTTTTTTTTTTATAATCACATTATAAAATGCGAAAAACGAATAAAGAGAATATCTATGATAACATTGATATCTATGTATAAGGTGCAAAGTGCTGAAGGTTTGTTCAGAACTTAAAACCTTCTACGTCGTTGCTGTCGATATTTTACATGTCTATACCAGTAATTGGAGTTCGAGGCCAACGAAACTACGACAGATGCGTTATTGTCAAATCTGTCAAAGTCTCATATGTCATTGTCAAATAAAGTTTTCAGGTTTCCACAACCTTTTTGGTATTTAATTTATTTATTTAAAATAATTCCTAATAAAAACATTATATACCTCTGTAATGTTTTTACGCCTTTCTGTTTAATATGGCTGTCACAACTAGGATTTTCTTCAAAACACGTAAATACCTAAAAACTTTTCTTTTCTCTTAACTAACATTGATATGACAACATTTTCTTGTAAAGAACTTAAAATTACCAGTGAACACAAACAAAACGTTAGATCTCTATGATAATTTAAATGGAGAACTATAGCACTGCCAAAGAAATTTGTAGGTCAAAGGAATTTTACGAATACGAAATGTAAACAAAAAGCACGCTACAATGTATTATTCTGCAATTTTCTAAACGTATGCAGAAATAGGGTTTTAATTTATGTGTAGTTAAATTGCTGTACCAAATGTTATTAACACCTGAGGTGATACCAGCGCAATACCAACTTTGTTACTAATAATTGCGGATAATTCCGTTTTTATTAAAATATCTTATATTTACGTGAAAATAAGTAAATAATATTGTTTCTATAAATTAAAGAATTAAAATTACCAATAAATAAGATATCTCAACGTCTGTTTTTAGAAAATAAAGATTTACTATTGTATGAACATTTCATTGATGTGGCAATATTTTCGTAGATTCGTTGGCCTCGAACTCCAATTAGTGGTTTAGATGCACACTAGAAAAATGAAATGTTCAACAGAACCATAGCACAGCGATATGAATATGAACCTACCTTCAGTTATGCAACTTACTTAAAATTCGGCTCGCGTGTATAGACGCACAATACCCGTATTCACGTGTTAAGTAAAAAGAGAGAGGTAATAAAACACAATTTTTGAAGTCGTATTCTTACCTAACCAAACCTAACTTTGTCACTATCTCAATAATTGAGCCACCGAGACACGTGTAACAATACTAATACCAATAAGCTTAAACATGCTGGTAGATCGATCACAGCGCCACTCCATCCCTCGTGATGAGAAGCTTACTTCTCCGAGAAGGACAATTCTAGTTACCTTAGTTATTTATTACATTTGGCCCACGAGATTATTATTTTATTTATTTATTTTTATTTATTTATTTGTTCTGTAAGACACAGGATTACAACTTAAAACTAAATACATTGTCCCGCAAAACTGTTTGAACAGTTTGACTGTGGGATCCGTGAGTCTCTAAAATACATATAGTCGGGGGAAGAAAAGTTTTTGGTCACATTAAATCCTACAGTTTCGGAAGCTTTTTCTAATGAATATTTAGGGTATACAGATTCACACCATGCAATAATCCCCAGTGCCGCGCGAGAGCTTCTCATCCAGTCGAGGACTTGAAGGTCAATAATTGGAACAGCACGTTCAATAATTTGTACCCTCGAGATTATGCATTCATTCAATTGTTTCAGATGATTTATAATTAAGGAAAAAAAAATCCCCAGTTTTTTCGTAAAGCTTATACAAAAAAAACTATACCTTAATTTTTTTTTCCTTATTTGATAAAAAATATAACTTACAAAATCTTGCGCAATTCGAAAATTTGGTCATCAGACCAAAATAAAGATATAAACGTCTTAGTAACTTTTCTCCGCGGTGACACAGTTGCATCTATTTTTTTTTCACTGTTATTATTTTGTTTTGCTTATAAGACGTTTCAATGAAAACGTACATCCACGATGATCTATTTCTTAGATAATATGTTTATTAACACGCAAAATAAAAATAAAATATTTGAAATATATTAAGTGCTTTACGAGCAATCGACATTAACAGCTATAATCTTAAAACGAATATTTTTTAAATCCCGCCTTCCCGCGCATGTGCCTACGATACGTGTGCGGCGATGCCGTGCGCTGTGCGTGAAAGAGAGAGGTATAGTTATATATACAGGGTGTGGCCAATAATAGGAGCTTTAAATTTAAGCGATGAATCTTTGGACTATACGCAATTACCTAGACCTTATCATAATGCTTCAAAGTTAACCAACTCTGAGATATAGCACTTCAAAGTTGCAATACATAATCAATGTATTTAACCATCGATAAATTGTCGTTAACGATCGTTAGATGTCTTGGTACAAGGTGGTTTCTTGGTACCGAGGCGAAGTTTCATAATCTACTCAATCGAAACTAGTTCTTAAGCCCAGGTATAAAGAACGGTTCACTAATGTTTAACCATAACAATGTTAGCAAATATTTATTTTACAACAAACGTTTCACCAATGTAGTAAGTGGCAAAAATGTTATTCCGCAAATGTATCATTTTACAAAAACTCAATTGACAACTAATCATTAAGCAATTAATACATTAGAACAATGTATAAATTAATAAATAAATCAATTGTATATTTTACATATCACCTAAAACTACGTTTAACATATTTGTACATTCACCGATACCTATCTCGACCATTTTCGATTTTGGGGAAATTTTTTCTGGGTTACAATAAAAAAAATAACCTCGAAGACTAAGGCGGGAGCAAAGCTCCCGCCTTAGTCTTCTAACCTAACCTATCCGAGTCGGATCTGCCCCGGAAGGTTTTGTTCGCTCGCTTCGCTCGCTCACTGCAGATTTTGGTCAAGATTACGATGAATGTTATGTTAATTTTTTTTAATTTGATGTCGAATATCTCGGCCATTTTTGATTTTGGGGAAAAATTTACTGGGTTGCAACAAAAAAAACCCACTTTGCTGTACTCCAACCCATTTTAGCAAACATTTTTAGGCTAATGGTAAATTTATTAGTTTACTTTGTTGTTAAATATTCTTTTGCCAAAAATACCTCTTATAAAATAATATTTTATTTGTTAATTATTTGGCTAAGAGAATAAATTGTCAAAGATGTTTTTGTAGAAAAAAGGATTTGCCGAAACATAATTTTGCCAGTAGTTGGTTACCAAGTGTAAATTTGTTAAACAATTTTTGGTCAAACGACAGGATACCATAAAGTACAACTAATCGCGTGAGAACACGTTTATTTTGACAAGTTTGTTTTGAAATTCTCCAAAAAGATGCCCTAGCAACAAAGAGGTTTTTACTTTATCATCGGAAGTTTACAATGACACCTCGAGAAACACAGCGAACCTAGCACATCTTGGGTTTGATTGCCGCTCGCGAAATTGTCGCGGCTACTCGTCTCGTTTTGATTGTATTGATTAAAAAAGCCGCGAGAAGGCCGTGAGTGACTATCAAACACAAGATGTGCTAGACTCACCAACGACTGTTTTGTACTGTAGAGGTTTTGATTTTTATTTGAATTCCAACAAATATGTTATACCTACTAGATTGTGCACCAAAAAACATAATTTAGCAAAAACGAGACTTATTTCAACACTAGGTCCTAGAGTAGATATTTCTTTATAAGCTAGGAACGGTCCTGGCGAGAAGTTTACTGCTGCTAGGATGTCCTTGTCTAACGTCTTGTCGGATACCTAAAACAATCTTTTAGACTAGAAGAAATGGTAGAAAACTTTTTAATCATTACAATCGAAAAGAGGTGGGTATCTGCCAGTTGCTGTCTAACACAAGATTTGCTAAGCCGCACATGGCATATTTATAGCAGTCCCTTTGCTTTACCTAAGACAGGACAGTTATAAGGTAACCATAAAAACATCAGTTTCCGGTAAAACCGTGATCGGTCATTGGTTAATCAAGCTTTGTTATGAAGTAGCCATAGCGACGTCAGCATCCGTGTAACTCGCAGGATCGGTCATTGGCCACCCGAGTTTTGTTATAATGTAACCATACGTAGCAACGTCCGCATCGTTGTTGAACATAGTTCGGCAAAATTCGTTGATAACGAATCAAGCTTTGTTGTAATGTAACCACAGCAACATCAGCATCCGTGGAATTCGCGGACTCGGCCATTGTCTAACTGAGTTTTGTTATTATTTAACCATAGTAACGTCTACGTCATTGGTGAACAGATTTCGGCAAAAGTCGTTAATAACGAATCGATCCCGATCAGTACTGTGTACCGACTAATTTACGAAATGTAACAAGTGACTCAACAATCCCGGTTCGCGACTGTACCTTCTGTTTGACTATGACAACATCACTCGGCCTGTCCTTTTCTTTTTTCGTCTCTTTTTAATCAATATAGTCCAATAGGGACGGGTAGCCACGAAAAAGCCGAGTGTTTCAGTCACACACAAGATATGCTAAGCCCCCGGATACTTACACAATCGTTTTATAAGCCATTTGTCCCGTGTTTTGTTTGGCCATGGTCATTTCAATAGAAAGGGACACAATTCTGACAGGAGTCATCTCACGAAGACCGTTTTTGTTTTACTCTTTAGTGCACAATTTAGTAGTGGTATCTTTGCATTCGAAGCCATAGACCATGCAGTTATAAATGCGAACTTTTTTATGTGAAGTCCCTTTCTCTACTATTACAACATAATGACAATTTACGTCAAGTTGTTATATCAAAACATTACCAAAAATAATAAAATAAATTATAAAATTGCGAATTGCGATGCACACGAAGCACATAATTAATAAGAAAAGTAAGCCAATCATTGTGTAAACGACTTGTCAACGAATATTATCTGAGTTGATAATAGAACCAAGCACTATTGTTGTCATCTCAAAGCAACATATACCAAATGCAGTTCTGACTGTGACCTGTGGGTTTTCACTTCCAACCAGATTAACAGTGAAATTCTTACTTAGTTTCGACAAGATCCTGTTCTCAGTACGTGTTATGTCGTGTCAGAGTGGAGTCAAATAAAGAAGCAGATCGTATCGTCGACATCATCGTAGTCGTGCCTATGTCTACAAATTCAATTAATTTAAGTGCAAGTTGAGTGGTTAAGAGTTCACCCGGTGAGATATGTGATTAGTGCACTATTTTTGTTGTAACCGTTTACTTAATAAATTGTTTTGAAGTCACTTTATGGCGTTTTACTAATTTAGTTATTTCGTCAGTTCACACCTGATAATTGAGATTGTGAGCTGTTACGTAATGTTGAAAAAAGTGACAAAGTAATCAATAAGTAGATAGGTATGTTTAATAAGCAATACTGATTCATTAAGATTCAATAATACGCGAAACCGATAGTACCTAAATGTCAATGTCAAATGTTCGACTGGACACATAATGTCTGCAGTACATTGCTGGGTCGATTAACTTTGTTAGAAAAATATAGAAAATTTATTTTTCTTTTTAATTAATTAAAACCATTTGGAGTTAATTACTGATTAGTTAAAGGGTCTATGTTTTCATTTATTGCTCTTATAACAGGCCACACCCTGTATACATTTTTGAATAATTGTAACACCTCATTTTGCGTCGGGAATTAAATACAGGCCCCTAATAGGTTACAAGTTGTATAGGTGCCTACATTTTTAATCGTCAGTTCAAAAACTGCTTAATACCTATTTATTTTACCACTAATTTTTATTTAAGACGTTTCTACTTCCTTCCTTCTGTAATTTGACGCACCGTCCTGTCTACATAGTACCCCACCTACGTTTATCCGCTGCCCTGCGGCCGGCCGCGCATTTATGACGTCAGCGCCGCTCCGATTTATTTTAACAATAACCATTTCGAAAATTGTAGGAAATGCTTAGAGTATACATAGGGGATTTTTTTGGTATTGTGCCACAACTAATTATTGACAAGAGGTACATTAAAAAAATAAAATGTAGAATTAATGCGCCTGCACGTAAATCAGTTAAAACTGTAAAAAAAATAGTTAGCATTGAGTCACTGAGGTAATTTTTTCTTTGGATGAGTATAATAATTGTCGGGTCATTATAGTAAAAAATCACCATTTGTTTAATTTCTGTTTGATTGTTATGAATTTTAAAAATAATTTTACTTTTTCTGACTATATCTACGATTATTCAGTGGTGACTTTTTAAAATATTGTCTTAAATATTCAGTTAGGCCCCTCGGATAATAAATCCCTACTGTAGGATTTATTGTTGCTTTTTATTAAACAATTAAATCTTAATATTGATTTTATGAAAAAACTTCCACACATTTATCAGGGATAATTAGATTCATATATTCACAAAACGATGTTTTATCATATTCCTGAAATAAATATACTGTAGGATTTAATGTAATTTTCTCGAACAAGTTAAAGTTTAGCTCCCGGACTAATAAAAAAAAGAAAAATATAAGTGAAGTACAGAAGTAGAAGTGTCGAATTTACATAGAAATTTAGGCGAAGTGTAAGAATATAAGATGCTGTTTATATACTATCGAGATAGTGTTGTAATAGGGCTTTCTTAAATCTAGTTTTGTTTTTCTCCACTCTAATAGCCGCAGGTAAGGTGTTAAGTAAGTATGGCAAGCGCTTTTCGATGAGCCTATCCCCATAGTAATTGCTTACTCTGGGAACAGCATACTTACCTGCTGCTACAGATCGGGTGCCATGGTTATGGCTAGATACGAGATATACATAAAACTGACAATTATTTATGAATCAATTTAATATTTCTTGCATCTTGCGAAAAACCGGAAATAACTAAGTGCAAAGTCTAGCATGACTTCACTGGAACGTCAAGCAATGCTCAGAGATCGAACGTATTGGCGTCATTGTTGGCAACAATATAGATATAATATATTGATTTAAACTTTCACGATTATCACTCATATTTTAAAGACAAACGGTTCTTAATCGCGTAAACTTACGTTTAATTATATAGGCATGACGTTACACCCGCGACAAGTCTGCCTGCGACCACGGGTGTAACGTCATACCCGAAACGTCAGGATATAATTAAACGTAGGTAAGTTTACGCGATTAAGACCCGTTTGTCTTTAAAATATGAATATAGATATAACTACAAAATAAATTCAATAATTAATCAACAATAGAAAGCGTGTGATGCTGATGACTAAATAATGAATTAATGAGTTAATATAAGCTACGTTAAGTTCCAATGCTCGACCAAAGGCAAACCTGAGACCTTGAAACCTTGAGACCGATGGAGTCATATTAATATGTTGTTATTTGTTTATAAGATAATATAGTGTACTAGTTTATATATTGTTATGTGTTTTATGTTATGTCATGTTACCCGTCGTGAATCTTTTACTTAATGGTCTCATCGGAAGATCGGCGCTGCAACATGCTGAGATGAGATCATTTCGGGGCTGGCTTTTTTTGTGTACTTTTTACTGTGTCATGAATAATCACTTAGTTCGTAAAACGCTCGTTTACCTTTAATACGAGCGGGTAAAAACACTTTTTTTATCAACTTGTGGGTAAAGTAGTAGTGACTTTGATCTAATTCTTATGGCCCACTACTGCCTAGTATAAGTGGATTCGTATCACCGTAGTAAACATGCGCAATCGGAGCTCTCATGTTAAATTGGTCAATTTTCATTGGTGACTTTGTAAGCCATTGGCTATATTTAAGTACCAGGAGGAACTCTACTCAAAGATACGTTTCGACATTGAGTTTTATATGGTTTCTTTAAGTTAATTTACATTTGGATGACATTTGTAATCATATTTCCTTGCGATAGTGAGGGGAAAAAAGCTGTAGGTATTACACTTGGCGGCAAATTTTGTTCAACTCTCGTGACTTGAGACCTTCGCAATGCTCAAGATTTCAGTTTTTGATCCACTCACTACGCTCGTGGCTCAATTTTGAAATCTTTCGCTATCTGAGTTTTCAATATTGGCAAGACAGTTAAACAACAACTTTACCCCCTTGTATAATAAAATTATATTTCTAGATCTATTCTATATACAGCTATCTACTAAATTGAAATGAACTGATCAATTAATAAATTATACACGTACATTTCAGTAATTAATATTTTTAATTTTGTTGGTAGGTAGTTAACATAATCTAGACACGTCAAGCTAAGTTCAAATAATAGAACTGGCGAGCAGCACATATACCACTAATTGGAGTTCGAGGCCAACGAAACTACGACAGATGCGTTATTGTCAAATATGTCAAAGTCTCTTATGTCATTGTCAAATAAAGTTTTCAGGTTTCCACAACCTTTTTGTTATTTTATTTATTTATTTAAAATAATTCCTAATAAAAACATTATATACCTCTGTAATGTTTTTACGCCTTTCTGTTTAATATGGCTGTCACAACTAGGATTTTCTTAAAAACACGTAAATACCCAAAAACTTTTCTTTTCTCTTAACTAACATTGATATGACAACATTTTCTTGTAAAGAACTTAAAATTACCAGATAACACAAACAAAACGTTAGATCTCTATGATAATTTAAATGGAGAACTATAGCACTACCAAAGAAATTTGTAGGTCAAAGGAATTTTACGAATACGAAATGTGAACATAAAGTACGCTACAATGCAATTTTCTAAACGTATGCAGAAATAGGGTTTTAATTTATGTGTAGTTAAATTGCTGTACCAAATGTTATTAACACCTGAGGTGATACCAGCGCAATACCAACTTTGTTACTAATAATTGCGGATAATTCCGTTTTTATTAAAATATCTTATATTTACGTGAAAATAAGTAAATAATATTGTTTCTATAAATTAAAGAATTAAAATTACCAATAAATAAGATATCTCAACGTCTGTTTTTAGAAAATAAGGATTTACTATTGTATGAACATTTCATTGTTGTGGCAATTTTCATAGATTCTTTGGCCTCGAACTCCAATTAGTGGTTTAGTTAATATTACAATATTATGTGTTAGGATACTTATGATGATAGCCATATTGACATATTATGACTATCATAACTTAAGTCCATTTATTTTACTTATACTTTTGATATAGGTACAAGTACATTTGTAAGGTTAAGGGCCTATTTCACAATCTCCGATTAAAATATATCGGTCAGATAAATGTTAAGTAGCTGGCATTATCTACATGCCTAGAGAAAAGCACGCTGATAATTTTATCTAACGGATATACTTGCCTGATGTAAGAAGAATTGTTATTTTTTATCGAGGCAGGACAAACACTAATGCGTTACTTTAATTAGTTTAATTACCATAAAAAGTTCAATCTATTTGTGACGTAATTACCACAAATTCCTAAATCTATATTTAGGAGAATGTTGTTCATTGCTATTATTTAATACAACTTGTCCATACGATTATTAAAAGCCTTCTAATAAATGAAATAAATATTTTCAATACTACCCAACTATAATTTTAATTAATTGAAATCGTAATAAATCATTAAACATTACTAGAGTACACATTATTTATTTGTACGAACTATATTAAATAGGTACAGGTGTTTCCCCTACTGTACAAAAACAGTTAGCTCGGTATTTCGAGACCATAATGAGACATACATAACATTTATGTATCAAATGTGACGGCGCTCAGCAATGTAATAAATGAATGTACATTACCTACTCTTCACAGAAATATTGCGAATGTATGCATGTTATGATGGTACTACGCGTGTGTTCATTCTGTTATGAGATATGCAAAATGCACGCGAGCGCTTACTAAAATAATTTAGCAAAAATGTGTGATGCAATACATGCTTTACGATTTATTTACATATTACATGCGCCATGCTGCTTGTTTTAATATAAATATACTTTATGTAGGTACTTGTACATATTTATCGTTTAATATTTCCACTGTTTCTATAATATACTAAACTGAGTTTACACTTTGAGCAGGAACTATGGGTACGAGACATAAGAGTGAAGCAAATGTCTGCATCACTTGCGTATACCTTTATTCAACTTTGTTCCTAAACTTACAAATGTACACTCTGCTCTGGATACCATTTTACAGCAAAGCTTACCGCTATGGCTTCTCAACCATTTTTTATTCTGAACTGTTCATTCAATAATAAAATAGTATTTTACACAATCTTGTTATAATAGACAGCTTTTCAGTCGAGTACCATGTTTAGACCAGGAAGCTTGCTGAGTGGCCTAAAGGAACCAGATTGAAAAGCTTCAGGACCGGTCTTTGTGGCAATCTTTGGGGGAGGCCTATGTTCTGCAGTGGACGTCTTTCGGCTGATATGATGATGATGATGATGATGATGATAACACTATTGTTATGTACAATATTTTTTCTAATAATACAATTATGTAAACAAATCTAATTAATGAAATAAATACGCCGAAAAATGCAGATCCTTAGGCCGCTCGCTCGCTGATGTCTTTTTTGCTGGCACGCGTTTGGTCAAATTTCATTATAGTTGCCTACAGCGTTGTGTAATAAGCTCAGTTGCGAACTCGACGTAAATGTATATGATTATTAATTTAGTGTACGTAATTTTAATTAAAACATGACAGTAGACGAGTAAAAAAATTTTTTTTTTATTCCAGGATGAAACCGGCAGACTGATGAGGAGGAACATAGTCCGGTACGCGATCCTGGCGTACGTCATCACACTACAGAGGGTCTCTCTCAGGGTGAAACGGCGGTTCCCGACGTGGCAGCACGTTGTGGACTCCGGTAAGTATTCCTCTGTGTTGTCTTCACAGGAACGCTTAAGGCTGCGGCTCCATTGAGGCGGAGAGGAGCGGAGATGTGCAAAATTTACCAATTACATTCTTCAAATTCAAAATTCGAAACACTGTCATGCGGTCTCATTGGCTAATTTTGCACATCTCCGCCTCAATGGAGCCGCAGCCTTAGGTAGGTACTGCAGTCCTAGCCAAGTTGCCATTCGCCAATCGTATACGACAAACGTACAATATGATAACGGTTCGTTTTTTACTTTTTCCATACCAAGGAAACAGAAGGACAACCCGTAAACGGGTTTATATTTCACAATTTAATTCTTACGGAAATAGACTCATCGTTCTAGGCTCGAGAATTTAGCTATTAAAATACCTACCTAGTGACACAAAGCAAAATGGTAAAATACAGCTTTTCATCAAAAATATAAATTTGTAGCAAAATTTGCCTTGATGCATGATTCTATTTAATTCATTTAAAAATAAATCATATGTACAATATAGTGTTGTGAAACTGCTACTATTCCGGCGATAAATATTACACGTGGTATTTGGAAAGAGACAATCGGCAATATACGATGGCTTCAAAACACGGATCACCGGCACCGTAGTAGGTACACTTTATGGACTGTTGTCAAGTAGATATTTATTTAAATATTTGTATATTAGGATTTAAGATATCTACCTGTGCTGATATTGCTCGAGGCCCTCTTAGTACTTACAAGACGGAGAGCTGTTGCTATAATAGCAATGTCAAATATACAAAGCTGAAATAAGCCAAGTATTTTTCCAGGAATTGTAACTCTGCTCTGCATAAAACGATTGCTCTATATTTTTGTCAACGTAACGATTCAAATGAGTGCGATTTTGATTGCTGATAAAAATGGAGTACCTAGATGTTTATTCCAATTTGATAAATTACTTCTGCAATGTTCAATCTAATTTGGAATCCGATCAAAATAGCCTGACTATTTGCACTAGCTATGCCTAATATTCTAACGCATTGTTTCAGGCCTTATGTTGGAGAGTGAAAGAAAAGTTTTCGAGAAGATGGACGGAAAGAGTCCCATGTCGAAATACTGGATGCCCCTAGTGTGGGCGACGAATATTATAAATAGGGCGAGGAAGGAGGGTCTCATCACGAGCGACCACATAGTCCAAACTTTGTTAGTGGAGCTGTCAGACATCAGGAGGAGACTTGGAGCCTTGATCGGGTACGACACCGTGTGCGTGCCACTTGTATATACACAGGCGAGTATTTACAACATTCGAGAAATGTATCAAAAGGGCTTATTAATACGTGACTTTTTATAGAAATATGCTGTTTTGAAAATTCACTCCCGATTGTCCCGACCTAGCTTAAGGCATTAGTATACGAGTACAATCTATTGTCTGATTGTTAAATATACGATTCCTAAGGCTAATTAATACAATGGTTGGAAACCTTGGCGGTTTTGAGCCGTGAAGATATAACTTAAGGTTTATTCCACGGTAAAGAACTGATAAATATTTGTATCTTGAAAACGTTATTTACTTCTAATGATATCAAATGGAAACAAGGCACAGAATAACGATCCTATTTAGGTATATTAATAATGTTTAATATACTTAGATACTCTAAATAGTACCGGTGTCAGTGTTAGGCGTATTACCTTACCTTTTATATACAGGGTGTAATCGATAAGTGTTTACAGGCCATAATTCCGTAAATATGAGAGATATCAGAAAACTTTTAAGTGATATCGAAAGTACGTTACCCAACGAGTAAAATTGTTTTAATAACTTTTTCTAAATAGATGAAGTAATATTAAAAAACTAAGTTAAAACGCTCCTATACATTTAGTATGACGATTTACATGCTTAAAGAATGTCGGGTGTCGTAAGATATAAAACTGTTAGAGATTCGTTATTTGTACGAATACATTGTAATAAAATAGTAATTCTACCGTTTATGAAATAATTAATCTAACATTTATTCTTAAATGAAAAGTTTGTTATCTTTGAATGAACGGTTACCTACTAAATGTATGGAAGAGTTTGAAGTAAATATTTGGGATATTTCTGATTTTATTTCGAAAAAGTTTTTAGTGTAATTTTACTCGTTGGGTAACGTACTTTCGATATTAGTTAAAAGTTTTCTGATATCTCTCATATTTACGGAATTATGGCCTGTAAACACTTATCGATTACACCCTGTATACTTTTTTTGGCTTTAGACAATAGCGAGTAAGTTAGAGTTAGAACGCAGGATTTTTTTAACTATTGTAAGAGCTAATGCAAACTAGGTATATTAGGTACTACATTGCGTAGTATATCAAAATCGGTTTCGCGTAATGAGAAGTTCACCACTCCCACCCGTTCGTATCTTATATTTATAACATACCTATGTAACTATATCGTTGCATATTGATTTAGTCGGAATTGAACAGTTTTTTAGCGTATCACGTCGGGTTCTGCCGGTATGACAAATTTGAATTGTCTCGGACCCGTCACTATGCAAATCATGTCCTTCCAAAGGGGGTAAACAAGTTGGTACAAACCTTGACGGCTCCAATCACCTCCGCCAGTTAGGTCCGATATCTAAGTAAATGTAATCTATAAAAGATCTCTTTAGCTGTACCTACCGCTGAGCTACTTTTCCTATTTCAGACACATCAAACGTAAAGTAACAATTCCAAAAAAGTACCCGTAGAATTAACGACTTAATGTGACTTACGGCCCGTTTCAAAATCCTCGAATAAATATAGGTTTCCGTCAGATATATATTAGTAATCAATAATATATATTAATAATTAATAATCAATAATTATTACTATCCTTTTCCCCACACACACAGCTAACATATATTTGACAGACATTAATTGAAATTCCTTAAAACAACCAAAATCAATCGTACAATTGCAATTAAATGTTGTTTCAGTACAACCGAGTTCATAAATATATGAGGAAATCCAAACCTTAACCCTTCGTATGTCTAAACACTGATCAGTGACGAGGAAACTATTAGAAAAAAAATTAAGCGACACACGAGGGGTTAAAAATAAATGAGCATAGAAAGATCCATATGCATCTGAACAGATTTACCAATCAAAAATATGTGTACATAATTATCCGTCATATTATCCTGAGCCTGTGTCACATTCATGTGTAAGCAACTGAAAACTCATAAATATCTAGAGTATGAAGATGAACGTCATCAACTTGAAATTTGAACATTGTCACACTGACACTTAGTATAGATTTACTGTAATATTGGGGTAGCTACTAGCGATATGCTAACCCTACTGGTTTGATTGAAGCTGTGTTAGCATATTAGTTCCGATGATATGGAGCGATTATCACCGTGAATAGGTGCGGCCACATTTATGCACGTATACGCTTTTAACATTTATGTGTGAGGAATACGGTACTAAATTGCGTACATATTTTTGCAATGAATGTAATTCGCTTCCTTAACGTTATATGGCACGTACAGTCACGTTTTATGGTTTTACTACCACCACATTGTAAGTTGCGGTGATAAAAAATGATTGGTTTAAGACGATTTCCAGTAATGCTTTTAAAGTAAGTGTTACTATTTAGTTAATGTTTTGTTATGTATGAACTATAAGCTGTTAGTATGTAATGTTATCTTATCTTATTGGTGGGGCCCTTACGGATACATTTCGACCCATTGGGATCTTTTGTGTAAATGTAATGTTTGTATCTACGTGTAATGTGTTGACCAACAAAGTAGGTGTCATGCTGCGGTTACATTATGGGCGAACGGGTGGATAGGCTCCTCACAAGTTGGACTGATGATCTGATAAAGATCGCCGGAGTCCGCTGGATGAGAATGGCCTAAGAACCGGTCATTGTGGCAGTCTTTTGGGGAGGCGTATTTTTTTGCCCAAAGGTTGTGACTAAAATAATGCAAAGACTTGACGCTTTCCCGCATTAAAATCGGGAGAGGACCATTTTGGGAAGGTTTTTTTAATGTTTGTTTCAGTTGCATCACTCACGATGGCATATTACCAACATCATAATATACATCCAAAACATCAAACGCGGGAATAAAAAATGTGTCAAAATCACAACGAAATCCATCTTTAATTAAAACGAAAATTTAACACTTTAGAAATGTTCCTTATATATATATATGTCGTTTAGTCTATCGAAAAAATGGTAGTGGAAACCCTCATATTAATAAGGATATTTTATAACTGTCAAAAGTTCATTCTTAGATCTCGCAGACTATACTTAGTCGTGACACACCTGTCAAACTGTTTGAGAAATACCGTACACCTTTTCCCTATAAACATTTTCAGCAGTAACAAGTATATTTTAATATTGACCTTCACCCTCAGGTTGTGACCCTGGCGCTGTACACGTACTTCGTGGCGGCGCTGATGGGCCGCCAGCTGGTGCCGCCGGCGCACGGCAGCACCTCGCAGTATCACCCCGACGTGTACTTCCCGCTATTCACGGCGCTGCAGGTGACGTCAACGACTGTACAGTCTAGGACAAAAGAGTACATACCCCGCAGGCTGTGCTGTACAAGTACTTTGGCGAAGCTGATGGCAGCACCTCGCAGTATCACCCCGACGTGTACTTCCCGCTATTCACGGCGCTGCAGGTGACGCCACCGACTGTACAGTCTAGGACAAAAGAGTACATACCCCGCAGGCTGTGCTGTACAAGTACTTTGGCGAAGCTGATGGCAGCACCTCGCAGTACTGCCACGACGTGTACTTCCCGCTATTCACGGCGCTGCAGGTGACGTCAACGACTACAGTCTAGGACAAAAGAGTACATACCCCGCAGGCTGTGCTGTACAAGTACTTTGGCGAAGCTGATGGCAGCACCTCGCAGTACCACCCCGACGTGTACTTCCCGCTATTCACGGCGCTGCAGGTGACGCCAACGACTGTACAGTCTAGGACAAAAGAGTACATACCCCGCAGGCTGTGCTGTACAAGTACTACGTTGCGGCGCTGATGGCAGCACCTCGCAGTACTGCCACGACGTGTACTTCGCGCTTTTTACGGGGCTGCAGGTGACGTCAACGACTGTACAGTCTAGGACAAAAGAGTACATACCCCGCAGGCTGTGCTGTACAAGTACTACGTTGCGGCGCTGATGGCAGCACCTCGCAGTATCACCCCGACGTGTACTTCCCGCTATTCACGGCGCTGCAGGTGACGTCAACGACTGTACAGTCTAGGACAAAAGAGTACATACCCCGCAGGCTGTGCTGTACAAGTACTTTGGCGAAGCTGATGGCAGCACCTCGCAGTACTGCCACGACGTGTACTTCGCGCTTTTTACGGGGCTGCAGGTGACGCCAACGACTACAGTCTAGGACAAAAGAGTACATACCCCGCAGGCTGTGCTGTACAAGTACTTTGGCGAAGCTGATGGCAGCACCTCGCAGTACCACCCCGACGTGTACTTCCCGCTATTCACGGCGCTGCAGGTGACGCCAACGACTGTACAGTCTAGGACAAAAGAGTACATACCCCGCAGGCTGTGCTGTACAAGTACTACGTTGCGGCGCTGATGGCAGCACCTCGCAGTACTGCCACGACGTGTACTTCGCGCTTTTTACGGGGCTGCAGGTGACGTCAACGACTGTACAGTCTAGGACAAAAGAGTACATACCCCGCAGGCTGTGCTGTACAAGTACTACGTTGCGGCGCTGATGGCAGCACCTCGCAGTACTGCCACGACGTGTACTTCGCGCTTTTTACGGGGCTGCAGGTGACGTCAACGACTGTACAGTCTAGGACAAAAGAGTACATACCCCGCAGGCTGTGCTGTACAAGTACTACGTTGCGGCGCTGATGGCAGCACCTCGCAGTATCACCCCGACGTGTACTTCCCGCTATTCACGGCGCTGCAGGTGACGTCAACGACTGTACAGTCTAGGACAAAAGAGTACATAACCTGCAGGCTGTGCTGTACAAGTACTACGAGGCGGCGCTGATGGCAGCACCTCGCAGTATCACCCCGACGTGTACTTCCCGCTATTCACGGCGCTGCAGGTGACGTCAACGACTGTACAGTCTAGGACAAAAGAGTACATACCCCGCAGGCTGTGCTGTACAAGTACTACGTTGCGGCGCTGATGGCAGCACCTCGCAGTACCACCCCGACGTGTACTTCCCGCTATTCACGGCGTTGCAGGTGACGCCAACGACTGTACAGTCTAGGACAAAAGAGTACATACCCCGCAGGCTGTGCTGTACAAGTACTACGTGGCGGCGCTGATGGCAGCACCTCGCAGTACCGCCACGACGTGTACTTCGCGCTTTTTACGGGGCTGCAGGTGACGTCAACGACTGTACAGTCTAGGACAAAAGAGTACATACCCCGCAGGCTGTGCTGTACAAGTACTTTGGCGAAGCTGATGGCAGCACCTCGCAGTACCACCCCGACGTGTACTTCCCGCTATTCACGGCGCTGCAGGTGACGTCAACGACTGTACAGTCTAGGACAAAAGAGTACATACCCCGCAGGCTGTGCTGTACAAGTACTTTGGCGAAGCTGATGGCAGCACCTCGCAGTACCACCCCGACGTGTACTTCCCGCTATTCACGGCGCTGCAGGTGACGTCAACGACTGTACAGTCTAGGACAAAAGAGTACATACCCCGCAGGCTGTGCTGTACAAGTACTACGTGGCGGCGCTGATGGCAGCACCTCGCAGTACCGCCACGACGTGTACTTCGCGCTTTTTACGGGGCTGCAGGTGACGTCAACGACTGTACAGTCTAGGACAAAAGAGTACATACCCCGCAGGCTGTGCTGTACAAGTACTTTGGCGAAGCTGATGGCAGCACCTCGCAGTACCACCCCGACGTGTACTTCCCGCTATTCACGGCGCTGCAGGTGACGTCAACGACTGTACAGTCTAGGACAAAAGAGTACATACCCTTCAGGCTGTGCTGTACAAGTACTACGTGGCGGCGCTGATGGCAGCACCTCGCAGTATCACCCCGACGTGTACTTCCCGCTATTCACAGCGCTGCAGGTGACGTCAACGACTGTACAGTCTAGGACAAAAGAGTACATACCCTGCAGGCTGTGCTGTACAAGTACTACGTGGCGGCGCTGATGGCAGCACCTCGCAGTATCACCCCGACGTGTACTTCCCGCTATTCACGGCGCTGCAGGTGACGTCAACGACTGTACAGTCTAGGACAAAAGAGTACATACCCCGCAGGCTGTGCTGTACAAGTACTTTGGCGAAGCTGATGGCAGCACCTCGCGGTACCACCCCGACGTGTACTTCCCGCTATTCACGGCGCTGCAGGTGACGTCAACGACTGTACAGTCTAGGACAAAAGAGTACATACCCCGCAGGCTGTGCTGTACAAGTACTTTGGCGAAGCTGATGGCA
Source organism: Thaumatotibia leucotreta (assembly GCA_025490895.1). Taxonomy (NCBI): domain Eukaryota; kingdom Metazoa; phylum Arthropoda; class Insecta; order Lepidoptera; family Tortricidae; genus Thaumatotibia; species Thaumatotibia leucotreta. Next base: position 993,181 of record JALPQI010030245.1, on the reverse strand, counting down.
GCACCTCGCGGTACCACCCCGACGTGTACTTCCCGCTATTCACGGCGTTGCAGGTGACGTCAACGACTGTACAGTCTAGGTCAAAAGAGTACATACCCCGCAGGCTGTGCTGTACCAGTACTATACGTGGCGGCGCTAATGGCAGCACCTCGCAGTACCGCCACGACGTGTACTTCCCGCTATTCACGGCGCTGCAGGTGACGCCAACGACTGTACAGTCTAGGACAAAAGAGTACATACCCCGCAGGCTGTGCTGTACAAGTACTACGTTGCGGCGCTGATGGCAGCACCTCGCAGTACCACCCCGACGTGTACTTCCCGCTATTCACGGCGCTGCAGGTGACGTCAACGACTGTACAGTCTAGGACAAAAGAGTACATACCCCGCAGGCTGTGCTGTACAAGTACTTTGGCGAAGCTGATGGCAGCACCTCGCGGTACCACCCCGACGTGTACTTCCCGCTATTCACGGCGTTGCAGGTGACGTCAACGACTGTACAGTCTAGGTCAAAAGAGTACATACCCCGCAGGCTGTGCTGTACCAGTACTATACGTGGCGGCGCTAATGGCAGCACCTCGCAGTACCGCCACGACGTGTACTTCCCGCTATTCACGGCGCTGCAGGTGACGCCAACGACTGTACAGTCTAGGACAAAAGAGTACATACCCCGCAGGCTGTGCTGTACAAGTATTACGTGGCGGCGCTGATGGCAGCACCTCGCAGTACCACCCTGATGGTGCTTCCCGCTCTTTACTGCGCTGCAGGTGACGTGAACGACTATACAGTCTGGCAGAAAGGAGTTCATATCCCGCATTTGGTGACCCTGGCGTTGTAAACGTACTTCGCGGCGTATACAGTCGCCGGTCTTGAAATAGTCATCCGAACGCCTACTAGTAGTCCTGCTAGCTCTTTGGGCTCATGCATAAATCATGTGATGTTTTTTTGGCTACTTTTTGACCCCCCCCTCCCCCATGGTGATGTTTGGTGAGTTTCTTGGCTAGCCCCCCCCCCCCCCCCCTAGCAGTCTCACGTGTATTTTTTTCATTCAACTTTTCACGTTCGCTAGCCGAAATTGACAATATTTCTTAGTTTGTTCATCGTAAAAAAATACACGTGAGGTCTCCTTGTACCCCCCCTCCCCTACCGTGATCTTTCGTGATGTTTTCTTGGACCCCCTCCCCCCTATAGGACCTCGCGTGATTTATGCACAAGCCCTTTCTAGTCATTTGGCCTGTCCTTTACTTATCTACAAATCATTAGCTATAAATGTTCTGGCTTTTAGAGGCTTTAAATCTCTTGTTTAGCCGTGTGGTGACGGCAGTAAGAATACATTTGTCACCACCCCAACTCCTCCTGCGGGTGTCGTAAGAGTTGACTAAGGGATTGAAGTGTCACTGACCACTATTTGATAAAAAATTGATGATGGGCAGCAGCGACATCATAGTGGACACATTACTGCGATCGCCAATCCGCTTGTCCAGCGTGGCGATTATGGGCATTTACCTCCTAATGCGCACGGTTAATGGGAGAGGCCTGCGTCCAGCTGTGGACTATCATAAGCTGATGATGATGATGATGATGATGAAATCTCTTGTTATTTTTATTATATTACAATTTATTTAAAATCGGTTTTGTTTTAAGTTTTTTCAATACGTGTTTAGTTAAGCTAAGATAAGATTATTTGGGATTATTTGTGGTGTAGGGTTAAAATCGGAAGTAGTTTAAATTTTATGTGTGACCATTAAAACAGTTTGTTGCCATTCCTATTTGAATACCTAAATAATCGTTTGCCTTTGTTTTTACCTACGAACAAATAAAACATGGAAGACGCACGCCATACTAAATTGCCTTTCAAAACCGCTCCTGAATAGGCTACTTGACCCATTTTTAAAGTTTGTCTTATATTATTAATCAATATCTGATTAACGGAAAAAAAATATAAATATATTTTTTCACGACCTAGAAAACCGCAAAATTATAACTTAAAATTTAAACCAGGGATCGGATATCGGTTTTTTCTCCATACAAAAGAACGGTTCGAATTCCGTTCTTTTTCGTTCTTCGGTTTATATTTTTTTTGTTAATGGAGTAATTCAAAAATATGATGTAAATAGTTACATAAAATGTTGAATACTACATAAAGAGTGTAAAAAAATTTAAGATATTGATCTATTTCGTGGTTTTTCAAAAAAACCGGTTCCGATCCCTGATTTAAACTTTCGTTACCGCGCGAAAACGATACTAGCCATGTTAATGCTTAGATTATCTGTGGTGTGACGTCACTCAAACCGAAAACAAACATTTCACATGTCACTTATGTTATGTCAATGTCACAGCAAAGCTACATGCCTACATGTTCATGGCGAATTTCACTCGTATTAGATTCGACATGAAGTTAGTTTAAGATCCTATGACGTCACATCATGGCCGACACCGTTTTCAGAGTACGAAATTAAAAAAATAAAACAATTTTTTCAATAAAAAAATATGTACCCATCAAACACTTTTAATACACCGTAATCGAAAAATATTGATCTTTTCAATAAATACTACAGAAAATAATAATTTATTGCACTAAATTTGATATGAGTCAAGTAGCCTATTTTAGTTGACAAGTGTCACCCCCTGTTCAATGCATCACGGCAATGAATTAGAATGTCAACCTATAATAGTACATTGTGCTTCAAGGAAGGTAAGTACGGAATTACTAACGAGAGTGTTAGAAGTCCGACGCCGTTAGGCGGAGGGCTTTTATGACTCGAGTTAGTATTCCGCTTACCTACCGTGATGCATACAATGTTTTTCATCACACTTGCCGACAAAAAAATAAGTTTTAAGACATAATATTATTAAATGACGTACTGAAATTTCTATTACTCCCTAGGGAATATCACTTTTCTATTACTCCCGCTACGCGCTCAAGGAATGGCGCGCTTAGACAGCACACAATTGAACAATTGGTTTTGCAGGCATTTTTGAGCTGGCGTTAGGCGTCCATGTTTTATATTGTCGCAGGTTTTTACTGACTATTTATTGTACTTTCCAGTTTTGTTTCTACGTGGGATGGCTGAAGGTGGCCGAGGTGCTTATAAACCCGTTCGGTGAAGACGACGACGATATAGAACTGAATTGGCTGATTGACAGACACATAAAGGTACGAGTAATATTATTATAGTACATTACGACACAAGTGCGAAAAACATGAAATACGAAAGGAGTGGCGATGTTTTAAAACACGACCGATAGGGAGTGTTTTAAATCGACACGAGTTATGAATTTCGTTTTTGCACGTGTCTCGTACGACGTTTTTTAGTGCATATGGCCCTCCGAAGTTTTGGACCTGACGTAAAATGACACACTTCTCGCACTAGAGCCTAAAAAAGGCACCATCTGCACTAAAAATATTAATTTCGATATTTCTATGCGGTGATGAGGGCGAATCAACTTTTTTCGGTCTGTTATTGCCATGCTTACGGTCTCCCGAGTAATCCTGATTTTATGCAAAATTATGTTACTTAAATTACACAGACATGCATTACTCTAGTGTTAATAAGCCTCTTCTTTAAGGGGCCACCTACAAGCATGGACTACATGCATATTTTCATAATTTAAGTAACATAATTTAGCATAAAACCATGATTGCTCAGGAGGCCGTAACCTTGGTAATTACAGACCGAAATAATTGATATACGTTCGAAAAATTATACCTGTCTTACTTGGGTCAGTCAGTTTTTTATGTCACTGGTTGCTATAGTTACGTTCTCCATTAAAATCACAGTTTTCTAGCATTAAAATTCACAAAACTATGGACTTTTTTACAGTTACTTGGCCTTTCCAAAGTTCACCCACATGCATAACGTCGGCTAACAAGCAAAACTCACTAAGTAACAAATACCTACTTAAAATAAAGCTCCTATCTCGGTTCTGATTTAATACTGACAGAGGTTGCTAAGAGTAGTGACCGTTTTTATAGTGAGTTTTGCTTGTCAGCCGACGAATTATAACACGACAGCATAACAACAAAAAACAGTGATTGTCCCACTTAGCAAATCACAACAGACAAATCTAACAGTCACATTTTTTCCTCAGGCAGCCTACATGATCGTGGACGAGATGCACGAGGAGCACCCAGAGCTGCTGAAGGACCAGTACTGGGAGGAGGTGGTGCCCAAGGACCTGCCGTACACCGTGGCCTCGGAGCACTACCGGCGCCACGAGCCGCCCTGCTCCGCTGACCACTACAAGGTATGCGGATATTGTTGTTAGGTCAATTGACATATATATTGGCCACAGCATCTATCGCAGATGATTGTTGCAGCGTCTAATGTTATCCTACGCCATAGGTTGACCGCAACGCTTTCGATGGCTATATAGCCCTAATGCGGAGCGACATTTCCTGCCGCAACGTTCACAGACATGATGAGAGTCCTGAGGAGAAGGCCTTGATCTTTTTCTGTCTGAGAGCCACCAAACAGCGCAACAGTCCATTGACAACGTTTCAAAATTTTCGATGTCCCTAAATCGAAAACCATTTCGAGATATACGCATGTAGATCACAAAAATATATTTTCTTAATTTTTTTTCGCAATATTTTTGTTGAAAATCTTAAAAATATTTTAAAGGGGAAGTGACGTCACATAGCTGATTCAGAGCAGCCACTATAACTAAAAAATCCTGTGGTTGGAATGTCACTTGTGTTTGGCAGTGACATTTGACACTTGTTACTGTTTTTCGTCGTTTTCTTACGTGTATGAAACATCACTTGTGACGTCATTTTAGCTGATTTTTGACGTTTGTGACTTACGTTCTTTCTGCTCGAAGTAGTAATAAAAAGGGATTTTCGCACTAAAATAGCAATTTTTTTGAAAAATAATAATACGTGTATCTTTTAATATTGAGTTCTTTCAAAACAGACAATAAAAACTAGGACTAAAAAATATGAAATGTTGTCGACTGGGGTACGAGGCACTTGATACTGAATCACTTGATATTCGGCCTGACCACCGGCCGAATATTCTGTATCTAGCCGCTGAATATTCGGCCGGTGGTACTATACCTACATTTTGAGTTTAGCAGGTGGCGCGTCGTGCAAGTTTTGATACTTGACCCGTTTGGTAACTCGCGAAGTCCTGACATTTCTTGTACCTATGGCCTATAGGTATTTCTGCATACAGCCGTAATTTACATACCTACTGTTTATAAATTATAAACAAAAGACGTTGCAAGTTGGATGAGTCACCACCGATTTTGGCTTATACGAGTAGAAAAGAGTCCCGGACATCTACCGCAACAATCACTACATTGTTATCAAGGCAGGTGCTGATTTCCCGTTGACTATGTGGACCCCTCAAATGCCCTCATAAGAGACAGTCAGTGTCGAGAGATGTACACCGCTTCCTGCCCAGTGGCTTAAGACTGCCACTGTCAACTGACCACTTACGCATATTTACAGTTCCAGCCCCGGAGCATATAGCTCTGAAGACTCCTCTCTGGACGGCCAATGAAGGCAAGACAAACTTGAAAGTCCTGTGAACTCCTTGTGATTCCACTTACGCTATTACGCGTTTATTAATTTGAAATTTGTTTACCCCCAAATCAAGCTAAGTCACTATCCGGTATCCGGCTGGATACCGGATAGGTACCGAATATTCGGTGCATCTCTAGTAAGTAGTTACTGGTTACATGAATGTCATCACCATCAGCACAAATAAAAGTCATAGAAATTATAAAAATAAACTTTATGTACAGAGTTTGGCGAAGATATTTGCTATTGTGAGTTATTTCTTAAATAAATGTTAACTTTTTAATTTAGCTTAATGTGTACAGTCGCCATCGGATATATCAGAACGGTCAGGGTGCTCACAAATATCTGAGCATGTCTCTATTGTCAACTCATAGCGTTACCCCCTTATTCATAAACGTTTGTTAACTTAACAAGCCGCTAATAATTGTTTGTCCCTTTTGCTCTTATGGACACGTTGTTAAGATCTAAAGGGACAAACAATTATTAGCGGCTTGTTAAGTTAACAAACGTTTATGAATAAGGGGGTTAGAGTGCATGTTCATATATCTTGAGCACCGTGGCCACTCAAACGTATCTGATCGCGACTGTACAGATGCAGTGCATTTTTTTTGTTTCTTCGGCTTTTCTCGGATAATAATGTGATATAAATTAGGACGGCAAAAATATGAAGCAAAAATATTATGCACTATACAGGGTGCCCCAAGACTATGGGACATGAAGGGAAATTAGCCTACAAATTGTTTATTGACTGTTTTGGTAAAAAGTCTTATTTTTAATAGTGAGTAATATTGCATTCATAGATTTTGTATGAAAAGTAGCTATTTTTAGACGTACATATGAACAGCAACGCGTATTAATTTTCTTGCAATCATTAGTTTTAGTCAATTTACCCTATTCCTTTCTCCTGCGCGACACTTTGTTACTTTACAAGAATGATTCATTTAGGTGCATCGTCTCGAACGGTGGCATAAAAACAGGATATGTTTATTTTTTCGATTATGAATAGAAAATAATGAAAGATTATGGATCGATTTCCAAACGAGTTTTTTTTTTTGAAAATCCGTGAATGCAGAATTAGTACCGTAAAGCCGGGTTACTTTGGCCCTAGGGGGTAACATTGGCCCAAAATTAAGTTTATCATAAAACCAAAGCATCGCATAAATTACATGATGTATTGTTATCAGGCGTTTTAGGTATGAATTTTGCATCCCGACACATACTAAAACTGTTAATTTTAAATAAGTCTGCCCGTCTGTCGAACTTTTTGTCTATCACATTTTTACGCGAAAACTGCTTAACCGAATAACACGAGAACGGCTATGAATATACTAGCCCACCTAAAGAAAACCAAAAGTTGCCTATCGGGAGAAATAACTCGTGTATAAGCGAATTTTGGCATAGTTGTAGGGAATGGTGTTTTAAATCACATACTAAAAGTACTGGTGGTTAGGGGTGGAGCTAACGGGGGGAGGGGGGTGTAAAGGTCCTTATTTTTAATTTTTCGTAAATAACTCGTAAACCGTGGCTTATAGCAAAAAATGGTCTAGTACATAAGTAATCTACATAAAATTCTCTACAAAAATGGTATACACATGTTTCCTCTGGGATCAATACGTCATGAGATAAGAAAGCCCGAAGTTGGACACAATAAAAATAAACACATTTGTTTAAGTAGGTATGGCACATACAGAATGCTCGCGAGCATTCCAAAAGATTTCAATGCTCAATTCCTGACCATATTTAGAGTCTTTAATGTTATATAAAATTTCCTGGATTCGGCTTGGTTTCAGAGATAATCAACCATTTTTTCGAAATAAGTTTTTCGACGTAACTCATCATAAAACTTCTTTTTGATTACAGTGCTACCACAATGTGTTTTAATATTACCACACCTTTTGCCTGGCAATCAAAAAATGGGAATAAACTTGACGAAATAACCAGTCCCTAAAAAAATTATTAAAATAAATAATTTCAACAAATTGTTGTTGTGATACAAAGTACTGGAAATGTTAAAAAGTATGCAAAAAGTAAAAAAAAAAAGAAAAAAAAATTTTTTTTGTGGTATTTGACATTAGATCGCATAATAATTTTTGTTTGTTTTGATGTCTAGAATGCATAGTAAAAATCTTTTGACGATGATTATGAGAATATTTTAGGTTTAGAAGATAATTAGGAATTTTATTTTTACATATAAGCATACAGGGCGCGCCCGGGCGCGAGCATTCCAAAAGATTTTAAGTATGCATTCCAGATATCAAAATAAACAAAAAATATTATGAGACCTAATGTCAAATACCACCAAAAAAAAATTTTTTTTCTCTTTTATTTTACACTTTTTTAAATTTTTTTTGACATTTCCAGTACTTTTTATCATAACAACAATTTGTAAAAATTATTTATTTTAATATTTTTTTTAGGGACTGGTTATTTCGCCAAGTTTATTCCCATTTTTTGATTGCCAGGCAAAAGGTGTGGTAATATTAAAGCACATTGTGGTAGCATTGTAATCAAAAAGAAGTTTTATGTCGAGTAACGTCGAAAAACTTATTTAGAAAAAACGGTTGATTATCTCTGAAACCAAGCCGAATCCAGGAAATTTTATATAACATTAAAGACTCTAAATATGGTCAGGAATTGAGCATTCAAATCTTTTGGAATGCTCGCGAGCATTCTGTATGTGCCATACCTACTTAAACAAATGTGTTTATTTCTATTGTGTCCATCTTCGTGCTTTCTTATCTCATAACATATTGATCCCAGAGGAAACATGCGTATACCATTTTTGTAGAGAATTTTATGTAGATTACTTATGTACTAGACCGTTTTTTGCTATAAGCCACGGTTTACGAGTTATTTACGAAAAATTAAAAATAAGGACCTTTACACCCCCCTCCCCCCGTTAGCTCCACCCCTAACCACCAGTACTTTTAGTATGTGGTTTAAAACACCACTCCCTACAACTATGCCAAAATTCGCTTATACACGAGTTTTTTCCTCTGAGTTTCCTTCGTTTGGTGTACTATACTTTGAGATATTAGGAACATAATGAAGTAAATAACTAAATAGGTTTTAATACAAAAAAAATCTTTAATGGACGTTAGGTATCTAAAAGTTGCAAAAAGCACAGCATAAAAATGTTATATGCCTATGAAATTCAGGACAAACGTGAGAATTAATCGAAATAAGAAGTATATGAAAAGACTTTTATGATGGAGTTGTAAATTTATATCATAATAATTATTTTAGTTTGCATTTGTCATTATGATGAAATCTTAATTTTACTGCAATAAAACAAACAATGTGTAAGAGGAAGTGGTGCTATTTTATACGTAATTTGTCTAAACATGTTACTTATTTTCATAATTAATAAGCGTTACGCTACAACACGAAAATAAGTCATGGGCCAAAGTAACCCTCCCGAAGATATTACTTTAGCCCAAACTTTACGAAACAGTAAAAACTCTTGGGTATTATTTTATTAAAGAGAAAGTGTGTAAATTACTTGATTACACTCTTAACTTTACTTCTGATTTATTAATTCTAACATAAAGGTGTTGTATTTCAATTAAATCGAATGAGAAGTAAAACACATCATTTTTTTGGGACAAAGTAACCCGGCTTTACGGTAACTTTTAAAAATAACATATAATAGTTTTATTTCAGCAAAATATCCTATCCACGATTATTCAAGGTACTTTCTCTTCATGTCCCGTAGTTTCAGGACGTCCCTGTGTATAAGTAAGGTACTGCGGTAATTTAACACGAATCCGTGCTGAAGTTTAAATCTTAATATAAAAGTTACATAGTCATCTTTAAAAATCGAAATCGCCAACGCATTTTAGGGGCTAAGCTTAAAATACATGTAAAACTGTTTTTGTTTAGATTTGGTCTGACTCTTAATTGGTCCATTTCAATATAATTTGCAATTTACATCAAATTATACGAATTACGAATTCAATTAAAAATATCACCAAAAAGTAAAGAGTAAAGCGAAAATCAAAATCAAGCACTTAAAATGTAGGATATAGTCAAATATACACGGTGGAATTTAATCGGTGAACAGGAACCCATTTTTCTAATTCAGTAATCGATGGCGGTCACGTTTATGTAGTACTTAAGTGGAACCAAGTTTTTTTTAGCATAATTTTTTTTTATGTTGAAATTAAAATTTGTTGTCACCCTACTAATGGTTTAGTCTGAAAAGTTTAATACCTCTTTTCAAACTATCAGCCATAGAAACTTAAAACATAAATGAGCAATAACATGCTTTAATTTTTGCGATAGACTCTATTCCTATGTAAAATAAGAGCTATGCATGGCTGATAGTTTGAAAAGAGGTATTAAACTTTTCAGACTAAACCATTAGTAGGGTGACAATAAATTTTAATTTAAGTTTAATTTCAACATAAAAATTTGTTATGCTAAAAAAAAAACTTGGTTCCACTTAAGTACTACATAAACGTGACCGCCATCGATTACTGAATTAGAAAAATGGGTTCCTGTTCACCGATTAAATTCCACCGTGTATAAGTAGGTATTTATTGAGGTAACTATTACCTATCATCACATAAAGGAGTAAATAAGTACGAGTATGTAGTTCTTAAGCCGCGTTTCCACTTAGTGTTCTGAGCGAGCATTCACCTATTCGAGGGCTGACGAACGAACATTTTGCTATGTGGAATCCTGTTTTCATCTGCACAAGAACGAACGAATGCTCGCTCAGAACAATAAGAGGAAACACGGCTTTAGGGTGTCCCCAAATCACCCGACGTGGAATCCGCTTAGGCCAGGTGAAAAAAGCGTTATGTCGACGACATAAGAGCGAAGATCCGATGCCACGTCGGCCGAGCCCATACGTGCTGATCGACGTGTTTTTCGCTGTTATGTGGTCGACATAAAACTGTTTTCGCTCGGTTTAAGTCGATTACTCGTCGATTGTTTCGGGAGAACCTTTACCATGCCGGAATAAGCGGCATTGTCACATATTTTACTACTATCTACCTCCACCGATTTCGCCTCGGTCTACCCTAACTGTAAGTGTAATTAAAGTAAGCGATGGCAAAAAATCGGGCCCCACAAATCCCCAATTTTAATCTGTACGAACATAAGTCACTCTCGTTTCCTATATCTCATAATTCATAATATTATATTCTATTACCTACATATATTTACAATAGTATCTACTTAGACATCTTCATTTTCTGACTCAAATTCTTACGTAAAGCATCAAACATGTGCTGAGATTTGTTACCTCGGTAGGTACCATTAGCCAAAAACGTGTCTACATCTGTTCAACTTTATTAACTCGGACGATAGTTGTCTGATTAACCAGCTTGTCTGTCGAAACGACTGCAGATTCAAAAAATGCAGGCGCTAAGTTATTTCTGCTCATATAAATTTTGAATTGCCGCCTTTTCTACTGACCAGACGGTTGAGCAGACTATATTAGTTGTATTGGCTGATGGTATCTGATAGCCGTTGATTAGTTTCACACGGGAACACCCCATCTAAAATGAACTGCCTTAGAAGGCAGAAGTCACACTGGCCGCCGTTTCGTCATCATACGGAACTGCATCAATGTGAAGTCTCCTATACCAATATCAAGTTCCACCGAAGCACTATAGATTGCATTTTCGGTAGTTGGTTATTGCCATATGGGACATCTATCTTCAGTGATGGTGCTGCAGTGACAACTTCCTTGGGTTTGTTGAATGAACCCGCAAATGCCCAGCTAGTGTCCGATTTCGTTCCCGTTGATCTTATATTTTTATTTAATATTGAATTTTGATCTAGCTCCTTTGCAACAGAACTATGTAGTCTAAAGTACTTTCTCACTTGATGTTTCAAGCTTCTTTTTGCTGCCGATAATAGATCTTCTTTGTCTAATATCATATTATCCTGATGATTGTTGGGTAGTGTGTTAGACGACAGAATCGTATTTTTGATAAGTTCTATCTCGGTGCCATTACCGAAAGATGTTAATGGGATGTATGTTTCGACGATCTCGTTTTTTGTCTGTGTTTTGAAATGTTGGTTATACGACTTGTTAGGAGTGTTTATGTGAACTGCATGGTTGTCTTTCGTTTGCCCGTTTGGATTATATATTTCATGGAACTGAATAGTGTTATTGCTGCTTTCCGATTCCTTAACTGAGAACAAATCATTCTCCAAAATTGAGTCTTTCGCTTTGTATCGTGGTCTTTTAGGCTTTTTGATAATTTTTACAAGTGATCTCTCTTTGATTTTGTTTGAAAAGCTTTCACTGTTTGGTTCTGTGATTTTCACTTTTTTTGTTTCAGTTGGTAGTATCGTTTGCTCTTTGTCAGTAATAACTGCCACGGCAGAAGGAGTGCTTGGGTTTGGGTCGGCGATGGTGGGAGCTTGTCGAACAACGTTCGTATGTGCATGCTAAATAAAGAAAAATCATATCAAGTATGTATTTGTATGCAGTACAAAAACAGAGTACCGTCGAAAACTAGCCACGGTATAAAATGTTTTAATAATTAAATGTATACATTTAGGTGTAGGTATTGCTAATACTTACTCTCACATTCACTTTTTTCTTTATCGGACCAGTCAATCCACTTTTAAACAAAATAAAGAACACTAATAAAACAGCGCACATATCACGCATTATTAGTTTTATGATTTCGAACAATGTAACGCGAATGGTTTCACAGGCCACGATCAATCTACGATTGAACCGGAACATGTTTCAGTGCTCCTATATAGCCTGTTTTATTTATTTACAAATAGGTGTATCTATCGGGCAGATGTAACAACATTGATTTTTCTTTTGTTCGACTATTCTGATGACAAATAACGATTCGTCAACTCTTTGTTTCATTTGTCGCATCTAATCTGATTTGCCTATTGTTGTTACAATGATAGAACTAATTTCATAAACACAATGTGAATACATACTAATCAGAGTTTAGTTGGACCGTTACCTGACTCACAACACTCGTAGGAAACAAACCTGGCCTACTACCGCGAACACCGAAGTTTGCAAATTTCGGGGATTTGTCTCAGTCACTTCCACGAAGGCGTCATTAGAATGACAGAGAAAAATCCACTAAATTTACGAATTTCGGTGTTCGTGTTAGGGCCATTCGGTCCAACATGCGCGGTTTGAGAGCGCGGCGTCAGCGAGGCAATTCCATGTAAGTGACCTATTTCTAGCTTGTTTGTTTATTAATTGTGCAAATTTTACTGTTATTATATGTGGATAACAAAAGAATAGTCATGTGGATATAATGTAACACTTTAACTTGGATCATAATAAATAAACAGACGATGAAATGGTCACTTTCATTACAGTTACATGGATTTACCCGCTCTGGTCGCAATGAGAGAGCAAGACGGAAGCTGGGCGAATTTCATATCGCTCTCATCACGACGCGCTCTCAAAATGTGTGACCGAACCTTCAGATATCTCGTCAACCTTCTGAATATTTTAAAAATCAACATGTACCGTTTGATTGGTTTCAGGTGAAGGCCGAGGATGCCGTGTACGCCAACGTGCAGGCTCCCAGGAAAAGTCACGATGAGACCTACGCTGATTATGTAAGAATTTATCGTACCGAAAAACCATACAACTATAGTCCAGTACTACAACTATGGTCCACAAGTTCAACTCGAAATTAAGCATCAATGGAAATCTTAAACTTTAGTTTTATCTAAGTTTTTAAATCATTATTGAGGAGACTTTGTGTAACAACTGCGTCAATAATATAATAATTACACTAAATCGAAGATATTTGACTTAGTTTTGGACCATAGTTGGGAGCTTTTGGACTATAGTTTGACGGTACTTAACTACTAGGTATTGTAGGAAAATAATTTCCTATTTTAATGTCATTCGAAATGTATCTCGTTTTAACGTATAGTCATAAAATGTGGTCTTACCTTTTTTGACTCTAGACACTGGAAATTAAATAAGTCAAAAAGTGGTAGAACACATTTTTTGCCAACTTGTACGTGCACAGTGCACGGTCGATTTATAAGAGTTGGCAGAAAGTATTAGCATAAAAATGATAATTTATAACGAAGTCTTTTTGGGATAGTATTGTATCGGTCTTAAATGTAATGATATAACTGGTTCATAATACTCTTAACTAAGTATACTAAACTTTTAGCTAAGTCCTAATTTATATGTAGTCACAATAAACGCACGAGTACGTGTAAGAATAGCAAAAAAAACATTCAGAGGGATGTACAAATGCAATAGATAGTTGGATACGATGGCAATGGAATATTCATTTGTTTCACATTAACGAACAGGAGAGCGTGGACACGCCTCTGGTCGAGCGACGCAAGAACTGGTTCCAACGTCAGATCTCCCGCATGGGGTCGGTGCGGTCCGCATCCACCGCGTACTCGTCCGGCGGGCTGTTCGGCCGCAACCGGCACAACTCGGTGGTGTACTCCAGCCCCGAAGCCGGCCAGCCGGCGCCCGCGCCGCCCCACAAGATGTCGCTGTACGAGAGGCTCGTCGGCAGGAAGAGCGGCCGCGGCCATCATCGGCAGAACTCTAGACACGGTTAGTATCTTCATCATCAGCCTATGGTACAGATGTAGTGAGAAATGACTTACCTTCGGAAACGTTCGTCAACGTCATGCTGTTTCAGTCTATCTCACTGAGACTGACAGTAATAGCTGTCATGCTACTTCAGTCAGACTCGGTGACACTGCCTGAAACAGCATGTGTTTACGAACGTTTCCGAAGGCAAGTAATTTCTCACTACACCTGTAGTCCACTGTTGGACGAAGGCCTCTCCTATTAAACTATGCGTATAGACGCATTAGGAGGTAAATGCCCATAATCGCCACGCTGGGCAAGCGGATTGGCGATCACAGTAATGTGTCTACAGTGATGACGCTGCTGCCCATCACACACACTTTCATCCCTTAGTCGTCTCTTACGACACCCGCAGGAGGAGTTGGCATGGTGACAAATGTATTCTTACTGCCGTCACCACGTGGCCCGTTAGTATCTTATCAACATGAAAAAAAAAGAAGGAGGTTCCCAATTCGACCGTATGTTTTTTTAGTTTGTTAGAACTTCCGACTGCGGCAACCGATTTTGATATTTTTTTATTTGCTCACTGATTGGTCCTGTTTTAATTTGGTCCAGTTCTGACAATAGCATCCATGAGAAAACCATATAAGTCATAAATTTGCATTAAGCATGTGCAAAACAAATGAACGAATAACTCAATATCACGCGAACCGATTTCGATATTTTTTTTTCTACTAACTCCAAAACAAACCGTTGATGGGATCTTGAAGAAATGGATTGAAGTTGTTTTTTCTTATTTGATGGTTATCAACTTATCATCTTAAAGCGGCTATCCTAATTTTAATGCGCCACGACATTCTATCAAATCTACTATATAATACTAGTGCAGTTGCACCACGTTGCTATGCTAGTGGCATTTTTCCATTAACGACCTATTCATAACCACAACTATTTCAGGTGGACAAAAAAGCAACGGCACAGCGGTGCCGATCACACTCCGCAACCGGCCGCGGATCCCGACCCCAGACGTCACGAAGGAGATCATAGATCGCGAGAACCGGCTAGCCATGGGCATGCAGAACATGGGCGTCATCATGGCCCACCAGGGCTATCAGAACGAGGTGCCCGTCCTCGGGGCTTTAGTGCTGTCGCCTATTCAGGAGCTGGATAGCGGGTCGGTGAATAATACGCTACACGCCGGCCAGCCGGGTACGACGGCGTTAGCGCAAGCAGTTTTGTCTCCGTCGGCTCTAGCGCCGATGTTGACTGCGGGGCCTGTATCTCTGGCTCCCATGGGTGTGACGCAGTTGTCACTAGTCGGGTCGACGCCGTCGACGCCGCGGACGGAACGAATGACGGGCTCGGCAGGCTCCGCCGCCACGCCGCCGCCGCCGCGCGCCACCGTCACGGAACTACCGGGGTCGGATCGCGACAGCGAGCACAGCGCCGCTAGCACTGGCACTCCACCCGAATTCACCAGGAAATCGAACTCGAAACGGGGCGAGGTCTACGTTTAACGAGGACTTCACTGAGATCGCACTCAAGTTTAATTAGACTTCAAGCGTGTAACACACGGCACTGGTCACGCCATCATTGATGTACAGTCAAGTGCAAAAATAAGTATTGAAAGAATCCGCTCATAAATATGTTACGACGTTCTTATTACACAGAATTAGAGTGCACTGGGACATATTTTTGAACATTTTTGTATACACCTTATTTTGTCTTTGACTGTACGTTATAGGGTAAAGGGCTGGGGGGCTACCACGATCTAATCAGCTCAGTTTAGGACCTAAACTGCCAGTTCCATAGAATAACTGTAGAAAACTGACAATTTCAACAATTCTGACACGCATTTAAGAGATCATGGTAGGGCCCCCGTTGTGTAAATTAGATAGTGTGCGTTAGAAACTGGGTGCTGTGTGTTATACCCTGAGTGTGGTATCAACTTTTATGGCTGCAACCTAGAATTCGAATCTCAACTATCCATGTTTGGCATCGACTTTTGAATTTCTGATAGACCTTAGTGATCATAGATCATCAAATCAAAAAACGAGCTGGCCTATCTTAAAGCTCATTAATAATAAATACTGCCACGCCTACAGAGACCGATGAGTACAGATGTAGTACAAAATCCTTTCTCTTCGGCTTTTCACGGAAACGCCCGAATCAATCTCCCTGTCTCAATTAGCTTCAGTGTAATATATATACTGAAGTTCATTGTGACAGAAATATGAATTCGGATGTTTCCGCGAATAGCCGAAGAGAAAGGATTTTGCACTACATCTGTAGAGATACCTTACAAACCGTGACTTCTGATTTTTCCAACGCGCCATCTTAGGTGTAATAGTTATGGAACTACTTATAGTCTGGCAAATGAATATTTTTAATTTGCCTCCTTTTTAGGGTTCCGTAGTAAACTAGGAACCCTTATAGTTTCGCCATGTCCGTCTGTCCGTCTGTCTGTCTGCAGGATAGGTCATCGGCCGTTAAGAGGTACTAGAAATGTAGAAATTTGCAATTTGGTACAGGCATATATATTAATCACGCCGACAAAGAGGTAGAATTAGGCACTGGTCTCACCGCGAGCTAATAAGCTATGAACACGAACAAAAGATGCGCACTTCCGTATAAATAAAAGAGACACGGCGATACTCGCCCAGCTATCACCGTCGGGCGAGTATAGCCGTGTCTTTTATAAAAAAAAATTCGGGTACCTCCCCTACAAGTAAAGTGGGGATGATTTTTTATTTTGCCGTAATCCTATATTGTATCGTCGAATAGGTCTTTCATAAAAATAAGAGTCCCTAATGCAAGTTGTCATCTAAAGTTAATATAATATTGATCTACTCGTAATACAATAGGTACTTTAAAATAAAACTATTACGAACATAATCGGCCCGGCCGTTTTTGAATAACTACGGACCCTATACTGAGAATGACCCGACATGCTCTTTGCCGGTTTTCTACTGAAGAGTTGGTTGACATGACACAATCTTTGACATGTCATCAAAACGACATGAGAGGCACCTTGCGGCGGTTTTGCAAGACTATTTTTTAAAGTGGATGCGAGCCAAATTCTATGTCTTTGTAGGTCATTGACGCAGGTTGGTGAGGTCTTTGGTGCCAAAAATTGGTGGCCATTTGAACATTAGGCCATCATGAATAAATTGTACACGTCTGGAACGTCTCGTTTTTATTCATAAATAAAATATAGAATAGGTAATACGAATAGGTTACTCACCTTAATAGACCAAACTAAGTGATTTTGTAAAGCGTTCAAAATATAATATTTGCTAAGTAATAAAGACGTCTCATTATTATTTACATAGCTATTGCGAATTTAAAGAATCTCCTATTACATATCCTATTATTGATGCCTGAAATAAAAAGAAAAGAGCTTTATTGAATATAAGTATTTGTACATATAATCATCATTGATACAGCCTACCTATAATTAAATAGAAATCAGCGATACTATTATGATAGGAGCAAAACGCTTTCCAATCATTGAATAAAATTGAATAGAATTTTTTTCTAGATAACCACGAATATCGATACCAAATAGTGGAATAATGTGAAATGGGTTTGCATTTACATTAAACGCGACCTTAGCAGGCCTAGCCAAGTTTACTAGCCATTCTGCAATTCCTATACGATAAACGATAAGTAATAAATGTATGAGAATAACAGGTTCGTACGAAAAGTCACGTGACCATAAATTATTATGGTTACTTGACTTATCGCTTATCGTATACGATTGCAGAATGGGCATCTTAGCTAGACCTGCGGGAATGGTGGCTCACAATCTGTTAACCCTCTAATGCATATGAAGCCAAATATAGTTTCATTGGTTTTGAACTCTATTGACTGCTGTCAGGGTTCAAATTTGAAATGCATTTTTGCCTGTCTTATGCATTAGAGGGTTAAGTCAATAAACACGGACATGAGACAAGAATTCGTCTTAAACATCATCCTTTTAGCATTTTTAGATACAAAACAAGCATTACAAATCTCTAGGTACATACAATCCTTCAACAAAACGCATTCCCGATCTATGAAGAATCAAGCGTAACAAATTCTTGTCTAGAAACGTTTTTTTTAAGTACCTAGGGCAACATATCGGCTTCAGGGCCTTCAGGTATCCCGTGTGCCAGTAGATATAAAAAAATGCGCAAACCTAAAACTTACATTATTTCATAATGATGCACTTTAATTAAGAACAAGCTTGGTCTTATCACCAACTTATATTGATATTTATTAGTATTAACGTCGAAATAAATCTACAAAAGCGTTTCACGATACATATGTGCCAAAGACAAAATAATATATACCTACTATTCAAATTTGTTGACATTTTTTTCATTATCTACTCGCGCACGGATTGGAGTCATTTATTTGCTATAGGTTATGTCTGCAAATTTTAAAGCAATTTCGGTGCAGGATTGTAGACATGGTCTCTCAACGAATATGTTATGGAGGCGATCAGTTCGTATGGTTCATATTACTAATATTAACCCTAATAAACTTTTATATGTGCATAGTTAGAATTCAGATGCCCTTAACACTACCCTTGCACCAAGATTGCTATAAAATTAACAATGTCTGGTTATATGGATCTAATATACTGAGTTCTATGTATTATCAGCCAAAAGTATAATTTATCATTTTTCAGCTTTAACCTTTTGACCGCCAAAAATGTCATATGTTGTTTTTATAAAATTGTGCCACGCACGCGAATACTGCGTCTAAATCTATTGTTTGATAAAAATCTATTGAATAACAGTTTATCTTTGTATTGCCATTATTTCATAATAAATCAGTTACACAGCGTTAGTGGCTCGCAAAGTGTATGGCCATTTTTTTGGCTGATGAGTTGATGATAAGTAAGTGGTGATGTTTATATTTTGCAAACTCAATGAGTTTCGGTCTGTCGAGCTAAACATTTGAATAAATTACGCCAGAGTTTTGCCTTGACCATCAATAAAATAAGGTGGGGCACCAGTGTTGAACACTTTTAACTGACTGGCACCAGTGATGGACACTCCAATCATAGTCGTGAAGGATCCCCAGACGCGAGTGAATCGCGGCGCGTAGCCCCAAACGCGAGTGTGGAGCTTAAGCGAGCTTACTACGAAATCGACTCGCAACGCGAATCGCTCACGAGTGGGGAGGGGCTTTAAGATAATACGGTTGTAAAATATTTTTTTAAGTACCAGATGGTGCCTTTTTTAGGCTCTAGTGCGAGAAGTGTGTCATTTTACGTCAGGTTCAAAACTTCGGAGGGCCATCTGCACTAAAAAACGTCGTACGAGACATGTGCAAAAACGAATTTCATGTTTTTCGCACTTGTGTCGTAATGTACTATTAAATGACGATTAGTTTACAAAATAAGTTCATAATTTCTTCCGTCTTTCCATATCACGATTAATTATAACGAGCTTTGTATTTATGTCGTGTTGACAAATGTATATGTATTTCTAGAAAGAGTGAAGTATTAACAAATCTGGAAACGATAGACGTTTATGAACAAGTGATCATATCATAATACTAATAATTCTATAAAATAATTTATATCATTTGGCCCTTTCCATTGCTGGTGCTTTCATAAGGTGTCTAATTTTATACATTGTATTAAATATAAATAGGAGAGATCGAGGCTTGTGAAAAATCCGTCCTTATTTTAGTATACTAAAGTACTTAATAGTGATCTTAGTGAAATCTTTAGCCTATGCGAATTGACATTAAAGTACTTACTTTTTGAATGTTAGCGCATAGATAGTGGAATAAGCGAGTTGTAATGTTAATGAAGTTTAAACAATTACGCACAAACAGGGATTTGATTGTATAGTTGAATTGTATACATATATATTTTTTATTTTATTAAGTCTTTTATTTTCTCCCTCCGAGTTCAGTCAGCAAAAAATTTGATATACTACTTTTCGATTCTATTCAGTGATAATAAGGTGGAAAACTGATAGTCCACGTTTTTAGGGTTCCATAGTAAACTAGGAACCCTTATAGTTTCTGTCCACAGCATAGCTCAGTGGCCGTTAGTACTATAAATTTGCAATTTGTTACAGGTGTATGATAATTTGATAATATTGATAATTCTATTAATGCGATATATTCTGTGGTACAGTAGATAGGTACATTAATAACATCGACAAAGTGGTAGAATAAAATATGAAAAAAAATTAAAAAGCATTTATTTCAGACAATTGGAGTCCATAATGATTTAGTAGGTAGGTACCTACTTACAAAACTATGGTTAACTTAAACAACTATTTGCCTTAAACTTAAGTGCAGATAGACCTGTGCCTTATCAGACTATACTGTCCCATTTGTCAGCCAATAGGCTTTCAATCGGGTCTTATCTTTACCGATTTGTATCTAGGTTTGTAACTTTGTACTAAATCTGGCTAAGAAATGGGAAAGTTATTCCCATTTCATAGCTGGGTACCAGCCGTACCAGGCGGGAAACCATATATTATTTCCCATTTGGCAGTCAGTTACCAAATCTGGCTACCAAACGGTAGGTACCAAAGGTATGCGTTTACAAAATGACTTATGCTGGGTTTACACGGGCTTAGTAGTGTCATTAGTGTAGGTGGTTAGGGACTTATATATACAGTGACAAGTGGCAAGGAACCGTCTACACATTGGTATTAGTAAATGGTATTAGTTTATAAGATTTCGCCATGGATTATCGCCGCCGACTAGTGTTAAAAAATGTTTTTAGGCATTAATCTAATATTATTTTAATGTCTATAATACAAGATATACCGCTGATTTCTGGTTCCATAAACACTCAAATGATTTGAACACCTGAATAAACTTAATTGTAGTTTCTGAATTCCATCTTTCCGACGCCATAATTATATTTTCCTGTGAATTTGACTCGGAAAACAAAGTAAACAGAACACTTCGATTGCTTTAAGTACCTAATCACTAATCAGAATGCACCTTTCATTAAATGTTTACACTACTCGACAAGTGACAAGTATTAATAGATTTTTAGTTGGGGGTAGGTGCTTGTCGCTTAGTAAATAGGATCGGCTTCTAATCACTTGCAGTTGTACTAATACTAAGCACTTATACAACATGTTTACACACAGTTCACAAGTGTAAGTGACAAGTACTAAGCATTAGCTACTAAGCCCGTGTAAACCCAGCATAAGGCACTGGTCTCATCGCGAGCTACTAAGCTGTGAACTATGGGCTATAAATACGAACAAAAGATACGCACTCCCGTTTAAACAAAAGAGACACCGGCGGTGATAGCTGATAGCTGGGCGAGTATTGCCGTGTCTCTTTTATTGCACGGGGGTGCGTATCTTTTGTTCGTGTTTATAGCCCATAGCTTAGTAGCTCGCGGTGAGACCGTGCCATATAGCGAGAAAGAGTGCACATTATATCACTTCACTTGCTACCCGCCCGCTTCCATACCGCAGGAACAATAGGGTTACCGCGAACTTAAAAATCGTATATTTAGTATCCCGAATTTGAAATGCCATCTTACCGATAATTTATACGAATCGTGGGAAATTTTATACCGGTGCTCGTGAGCATTCCGAAAGATTTTAATGCTGAATTCCTGACCATATTTAGAGTATTTAATGTTAAATAAACTTTCCTGGATTCGGCTTGGTTCCAGAGATAATTAACCTTTTTTCGAAATAAGTTTTATGACGTAACTCGTCATAAAGCTTCTTTTTGATTACAATGCTACCACAATGTGTTCTAATATTACCACACCTTTTGCCTGACAATCAAAAAATAAGAATAGTCTTGACGAAAAAACTCGTCCCTAAAGAAATCATAAAAAAAAAATCAATTTTAACAAATTGTTGTTATGATAAAAAGTATTGGAAATGTTTAAAAGTATTCAAAAAATAAAAAATAGTTTTTTTGTGGAATTTGACATTTAGGTCTCATAATATTTTTTGTTTATTTTGATGTCTAGAATGCATAGTTAAAATCTTTCGCAATGCTCGCGAGCACCGTGTATTGCTATACAGCGTCATACTGAATTTTAGTATTCCAGAGTAATAAACTGTCAAAAGTATTATTTACAGCTGCGTACGAATATCAAGTAGGTATATTGGCTCGCGTAGTCAAGTCAGTAAAGTTACGGGTGCTCTGGAACACCATGCCCGTAGGCAGGGATCGGAACCGGTTTTTTAGAAAAACCTCGAAATAGCTCAATATTTTAAAATGTTTTACACTCTTTATGTAGTATACAACATTTTATGTAATTATTAACATCATGTTTTTGAATTGCTCCATTAACAAAAAAATTATAAACCGAAGAACGAAAAAGAAAGGAATTCGAACCGTTCTTTTGTATGGAGAAAAAACCGGTATCCGATCCCTGCCCGTAGGTACTTGCAATTACGCGCATACGTACTCGGCAGAAACGAGTTAGGGGGTTACCACGATCTACTAATGTGATTCAGTTTAGGACCTAAACTGAACCATATTATACTTGGAATATTATATGTATTTCATCATCATCATCATCATCAGTCTATCTCAGTCCAGTGCTGCACGTATTAGGCCTCTGCTATTAACTATGCGTGTCGACGCATTAGGACTTAGGAGGTACATGCCCATAATCGCCACGATTATTATATTTCTTACTTTTATAGTACATTTCGATGCAAGTGCAAAATAAAACAATTTTTCGATGAGGGTGTAAGTTGGAGCCCGAGTAAAACGAGGGCGACAATCACCCGAGTTAAAAATAAGTTTTTATACGTCTATTCTACCGAAAGACTTTTTTCATAACAAGTGCCTTAAAAAGAGAAATTAAGCGTGCGCAAAGTTTACTTTTCCGCACTAACTAGGAAAAAATAGTTTGTTTATTGTATGCGTTCGTAGTTCACAGCCCTGACTGCCTTCACCAACACAAATGAAACTTATCTGCACAGTGGTTGCAGGGTGCAACGGGTGACACCACCCACTTAGCCTAGCAACGTCGTTTCCGCAAAATAACAACATGTTTCCGTGGAGTTCACAATCAAATAACAACCATATTCTTCACAATGTAAGTTTCAGTTTTAGAGTTACGTAGGTGTTACTTACAACATAATGCTTCCGTACCTTAGTTACGATAACTCCTAGATGGGCATGATATCCTAGTGCTTAAATTTCGTATTTATGGTCACAGGTTAGGATTTTCGGGCGGTCAAAACGCTGCGTTTCGACCGCCGGTACGTTCAGAAACTTATTGTTAAAAGGCTGTAGACAAGTCAACTCATCGGAATAGCTTGCGGACAGTCCTTAAACAATACACATACATTGTCCAAGTTTTGAGCATATTTTTATAACCTTTCGTCGCGTTTAGAAACAAACTTTCGCCATATACACACTCCGAACATGTGACAATCGGAAATCTGAAGCAAAGATATGATTATGATGATGATAATAGCATTGATATATACTTCAGTACTCCATAAAGAGGTTATTATTTTCGGTTCATGTTCAATGACTCGAAAAACATATTCTATTTGGAAGTTTATGAATGCTACCCAGCTGTCATTTTACCAAATGCACTTGCACATATGCATTTGGTACATGGAATGAGAAAAGGGGGGAAGCCGCCATTATGTAAAGGGGCGTATCCGATAAATGAAAGGAATCGTCAACCTGCAGTTAATATCAATAATATAATTGCAGAGGTATACTAAATATCTGTCAGTTAACACTATTATGGATTTAATAATCAGACGTACGAAACAGTCTCTATGAAAAACGTTACATGTCCTCAAAAATCCACTAGAGGGCAGTACACTGTGAAGGCGTTAATTAATTATCATATGCAGACCAAAGGTTGTCAATCGCTAATACAAAGTTTTTGTACCAGATATATTAAGTGGAACGACAGAGATGCAACGAGCAACAGGTATGAGATACGATGCAACGAAGACAAGGGCGACAGGTAGAACAAGGATCTTAGGTCACTATGTCGTACAGTCAAAGACAAAATAAGGTGTACACAAAAATGTTCAAAAATATGTCCCAGTGCACTCTAATTCTGTGTAATAAGAACGTCGTAACATATTTATAAGCGGATTCTTTCGATACTTATTTTTGCACTTGACTGTATGTGCTGCGACCATATTTATATAAAATAAACATGGACATCTAACGCGAGCTCGAAAATGGTCCCAAAAACAATTGTGTAATTGAGCCAAGATGGGCAGGATATAGCGCTTTTCTTAACACCGTTTGACAAATATTTAATAGAATAGACTATTTTTACATAAGTTTACATGAAGGGTCCACGGAAAGAACATGTCTAGTCAATTCAATTTACAGTAGGAAAAACTACCTTACTTTTAACAGAATAAGGTGTGAATGTGCCCTGATTTTTTAGACACTGGACATAGTGGACATGTTTTTGATTTATGCGTCGTTGGACTAAAAGTAAATATGGCGATGTATAAAAATGTCTACATATAAAATAAAATTGGTCCGAGTGTTAGAAAGCCAATACTTTAGAATGCTTAAGTCTTATCAAGTCGGAATATAAAAATGACTACTATCAAATTATAAAAATGTTTATGTCTTATCAAGTCGAAATATAAAAATGACTACTTTCAAAGTGTACAAATGTCTAAGTCTAATGAAGTCTGAATATAAAAATGACTACTTTCTTTACTATAGGTCCAGGATTATAATAATACATATACGCATCAAATTCATCACCACCAACAATCATATATAGGTGGACATTTTTATACTTCGTCAAAATTATATACGCCCGAACTTATGCAAGTGGACATTTTTATACATTGCCATATTTACTTTTAGTCTAGTGTCGCAACATGTTTATATTTGGTCTAATATACAGGTGAACATTTTTATACTTCGTCAAAATGATATACGCCCGAATTTAAGCAAGTGGACATTTTTATATATCGCCATATTTACTTTTAGTCCAACGACGCATAAATCATGTTTTTTTCGTGGAGCCTTCACATAAGTTTTTGTAGGGCTGATATTGAAATTCATTACCGGATGCTTTGAAGAGGGGGTAACATTTGTCAACTAAAATTCAGGACATGTGTGTGACATGGCGTGTAAAATTGGCATAGCCTTAATTAGTTGTTAATTGTCATACACAATATCAAGTTCATAAAATAAAATCTACTTCTGGCAATCTTAGGTCCTACCGCGAGACATTAAGCTATCGGCTATTAGAAGAGACATGGCGATGTTTATAGTTAGGTATTGCCATGTGTCTTATAATTTTTAATTTACACGGGACCGCTTATCTTTTGTTTGATTATACAGGGGATAGCTCATAGCTCATAGCTTAGGGTGAAGACACATTTATCAGCATGCGTACGCATTTTTTCTACAGAAATGTCAGTTTAGTCTGGGACCTCGTCCAGCTTTCCGCACGCGTACGGTACGCATGCTTACACGTTTCATACTAAACGGCCAATTTTATTAGACAAAATGCGTACGAAATACGCATGCTGATATATGTGTCTTCACCCTTACTCGCTCGCGGTGGCACCAGTACCGTGCCATAAGAGACAAAACTGAGGTGGAAAGTCAGGTCTTTGCAGCTCCAACTTGTTTCTTTAGTACTTAGATCGAACCAGTAAAGGAGCAAAGTTGAATAAAATATTCTCGTCCTTGGTTAGATATTTCTACCACGTGTAATATATCGAAATCTGTAATTACCAAAGGGGTAAGGTTCATAATTGCACGTAAAATATTTCCAAACCGACCTACTGCGATTCCGAAATACCCCCTTGCAGCTATGCGCTCCTGGTACTTTAATGTGTTACTCGATACGCTACGTTGCACTTATTCGATGCAAAATTACGTCCGATGTCCGATAAATAAATGTATCAGTCAGTGCACATGAAAATATACCTTGTCACGACTCTTAAAATATACCTAATATGTTCTTCTATTTTAAACACTGTGCAGTGTGCACTGACACAAATATCATTATCATACAAAAATCGACAAGGATCCTAGCTCAATTAAATTAAGGCTTATGTTGCGGGTGACGATATATTTAGTTTAGTTATAGATATGTGTACAAGTACATGATGACGTCTATGTGTAAGTCGATGAGCAGAAGTACTCAGGGGCAGTTACGCTGAGCAACTTTCACTATGGAGACAACCAAGAAATCGCGATAAAATAACTCCTAATTATGAATTAATTGATACTTAACTATCAATTAAGGCTCATTTAATTCATAATTACGAGATGTCTTTCGCGATTTCTTATCTCCATAGTGAAAGTTGCTCAACGTGTCCGTCCCTATCCCTACTCACCCCGTGCACTCCTGCTTCACGACCCAGAGGCATTGTGTTTACATAATCGATACTTATGTAAACACAAAGGAAATAACATTTTTTTTTAGTTTACTCACTATAGCGAGGAGAAAAGTTTTTGTGTTACGGATGCAAAGGTATTTTACTTCTCATATATACACACGCTAAGCTCAGGATTCTATTTTAGAGTCACTCGCTTCGCTCGTGGTTCAACTATAATATCCTTTGGCTTGCTCGTGTTTCAATTTCATACCCATGGGTAAAGTTTGCACCCTTGTATAAAAAATAACTATTAAAATACGCCGAATTAATTGTTCATTATAAATCCTTTTTTCGGGCATCTTCTTCTTCTAAGTCTTTGATTCTTTATGTCGCTTAGTTAGACAGACAATTCGTCCGGATAATTCGTATCAGAATTATTCCGTCCTTATGGTGAGCGACAAAATGGGTAAAATAAACAAAAAGGGGGTCGGTATCAAAACGACTGGTTTCTCAAAACGGCCAGAACCACATAAAGACTAGATCGCAAAACGACCACATCTGCAAAACGCCTGTATCTCGTAATGACTTTCTAGTAAAACGACCACAAAGCATAAAGTCTGCATATCAGACTGGCTTCTTATTTGTTGCTTCGAGGGCCCTGGACATTGATTCAAACGGCACAACGCTTCTTTCTCACCACTATTTATTTAATTAAATTCACTTATAAAAACATGTTTATTATAGAAGATCTGTCAGTCGAGTGAAGTTTGAAGGCTCATCATACATAGACAATATGTATGATGAGCTTCCAAATTCAAATAGTGTTAGTCAAGCACGAGTCGATTGCTTGCTAACAACCTTCATAATAACACACCCCCTCAATCGACTCTGCTTGACGTATTATTACAAACACTTCTAATTACCAAAACAAAAATTTCCAAAACATTACTACATCAGATTATAAAACAATTTTAAATAACAACATCAAATTAATCAAATCATAATCAAAGTTATTACCATTCTACTCTCCTATCCAACAATTTCGAATACATGTCTAAATAACAGTTTTCAAATTCTTACATATTCACTCATCGCTTCTACTCGTCAACACGTAACGATTAATATATAAATAAATAAATTTTGTCATTATTCAATTCAACTCGCCTCATACTCCTCATATTTCCTCCACCGCTCGACACATTGTACCAATACATAAATAACTACTAATAACCTTTATCCTCTATTCATCTTCTCAACTTTACTGTTTTCTCCCACTCGACACATCAATCTCCTCCTCAATTATAAATACATACAATATAATATATCTTGTCTTTTTATTTCTCTCCCACTCGATACATCAATCTTCATTAATTAAATCATACGATATAAAACTTCTTATTCTCCCACTCGATACGTCCTCCTTCATTATTACATACTTATATTATAAAACATCTCCTCTACTTTTATTTCTCTCCCACTCGATACGTCAATCTCCTCCTCAATTATAAAATACATACAATATAATACTTCTTATTCTCCCACTCGATACTTCCTCCTCATTTATTAAATCATACAATATAAAATATCTTCGTCTTTTATTATTCTCTCCCACTTGATACGTCCTCAACCTCATTCCTCGTCAACCTCAATTATTATATTAAATACATACAATATAAAACAAATACCTCCATCTATATTTATTCTTTAAACTTCTTCTTCACTCATTTTACTCCCACTCGATACATCGTCCTTCTCAATTATTAAAACCATAGGGTAAAAGCACCAATAGATGACTGCCACCCAGAAGTTGACTGATAGGCCTAAAAATGTAAATAATTAAATCAGGAATAATTTTACACGCCTGGGAGTATTTTTTTCACACGCGGCAGCACTATATCGAGTGTCGCATGCGAATTCCCAGACAATTAAGCCACGCACGAGGCAGTGAGCGGTCGTCGAGTTTGCGCTTCGCGCCAAAATTGCGTTTTATATGGGATCCTTATTAAGAAAAGCCCTCAAAAATTTAAGCTTTTAATTACGTAAAAAACCGAATATGGCTTTTTTCCTTGATTCACTTCAGTATAGATTTTAGACTAATATCTCTATTGTGTATAATATAAATAATACTTATTTTTTATTTATTTTATGAGATATTTGCTGGTCAAGTTATGGTTCCAATATTGTGTGTTCGGGCCAAAAGATGAACGACGGTCAACTTTTGGGCAAAGGCTCGAATTTTCAAATGCTTGTGTAAATTATAATAAAATAGGTAGATGTAATATTTATATATAAAATTACAATCAGTTTTGTAGTTGATTTTTAGACCAAAAGATGAACAACCCTTTTTTCATATAACACGTTTTAAAGTAATTTACTTTTGTATGGAAACGGGATTGTTCAACTCAAGAATCGCTGTCCAAAACGTGAACTAGGAAAATTTACTGGTTCATCTTTTGGATTGTATTCCAATAAATGAATTCGAATCAATTTAGTTCGTTCATTTCGTTGATGCGGTATCCAAAACATGAACCAACTGATTTTATTGAACGATTGAATTTGGGAAAAGTTAAACTTTGGTTCTTAGAGATCAGATTGTTACACAATGTACACCGTGTTTATATTTCATTAAAAGAAGGTTCTTTAGGTTAAATACAATTAATTTATCTAAGAAACCAACATTTTTACTATGCTCTATTCATCTATTGGAGTCTTGGCGTTCATATATTGGTCTCGCTATATTGGTATTATGCTGGTTCATCTATTGGGGTCAAATTGTTCAGTGATAGGGCACTTTGTTCAACTACTGGGAAATTTGGGTCCTTTTTTAATATAATCATTTTAATAAAATTACTGAAGTTTAATACGAGGCACGAAAATAACTTATTCTAACTCAATAAAATGCGGAATCATACAAAAAAATAAATATTGATGAATATGAGTTACATCATATAGAAAAAAATATTTAAAGTTGGAAAAGTTGCTTAACTGTTCATCTATTGGTGATTTTACCCTACGATATAAAAAATTCACCATCACTAAAAATATATACCTCTATCTCAAATAAATAGACACTATAAAGAAAAACACCAACTACTAATAATAAACACATATACAAAATAATACCATTATCTCTAAATCGACATTTAGAAAAGAACACTTAAGGGTATAAATCAAAAAATTGACGAATAAAAAATTGACGAATAATGATTCAGTTACCATATCACACACACCCCCTTAAGTGAATCATTATTAATCACCCCCTTAATTCTTACTTTATTTTGTTCTGGAATCCTTAAGTCTTCTTTCAGTATACATTTAAAAACCCGATTAATTATAAATTATAAAACAAAGGACCCCACATTTTCCCAAAAATAATTTGTACTGTTCACTTTAGCCCGCACTTAAACTACACTCAACAACTCACTTTAATCACTATATTTCGCTTTTCATCTTCATCATTATTTAAAAATCTTCATTCCCATCATAAAATACTTACATCTAAAAAATACATCTTCATTTGTTTCACCTTCATTTGTTTCCGTACTCAATCTTCTCAAATAAGCATCGCCTTCTCGAAAATTCTCCATATTTCTTCTACCTTTATCTCTGATATTTCTCCTTCTCGAACATTTTATACATATAGGGGAAGTACGTCCAAAATGACACATAGTTTTGTTTTTGTGTCATAACTTTTTTCCTGGTATTTCACAACACTGCCATAGTTTATATCAATAATATTTGGTCCCTCAGTTATCGAAACACATACACACTTCTATCAAAATATCACCCAAAAAATATTAAAAAATAATTAGCGGAGACTAGTGAAAATTCATTTTGTCCATATGCATCGGACAAAATGACATATTGCTAATGGACTAAATGACACATTACAAAATTATTGCTATAATTCGCAAATGAAACATCTATTTCTTCTTCGATTGCTGGTGCATGAAATGTGAACCCAAATTGAACACTTTACACGCGACAATCGGTCTTCTCCGGGCTAAGAGTGTGAATGAAGGTTGTTACAAGATATACAAGTGCAGTTTTCTTCATCGCTGTAAGAAACATTAGGAAAATCGTCTTTATCATTAATATCTTCAAACGAGTTCAGTGTCCTTGCATTCTTTTATTTACCGGGAGAGCTTCAGGAGGATTTTTGTAGTTCATCAAACATTTGAGGAGCATAAGCCAACACTAAGTATGCCACACACCCTATGTCATTTTGTCCAATTTTATGTATGTCGTTTTGTCCGTATAACAATTTAAAAAAATAAAAAATTAAAATAAATATGTAAAGGCTTCTTTTTCTAATTGTAAGTTGTGCAATCTAAATTGCTATTATGCCATTCTGAGATTAAGTTCATTTGCGATGTAGGTAATTTGCTATTAGGACATTTTAAGATCTGTACCTTCTGCGAAGTGGTCGTTTTGCGAACAAGTCATTTTGATAGCCGTTCTAATATTCAGACATTATGCTTTGTGGTCGTTTTACTAGAAAGTCATTACGAGATACAGGCGTTTTGCAGATGTGGTCGTTTTGCGATCTAGTCTTTATGTGGTTCTGGCCGTTTTGAGAAACCAGTCGTTTTGATACCGACCCAAAACTCTCAAATATCTAAACTATGTATGTACTACTAATTTAAATTCTTGAATTATTATTATTTTATCATTGGCCTAAGCATAATATTGCTATTATTGCTTTGTGTATTGCGTGCGTTATCTGTTATCTACCTATGTTAGAAATATTAGAATAGAAAGTCTTTCAAACGATTTCCTTCGGTTTCTGAAGCCCTGGTAGGACGCGGAGCGAAAGAAATCAATACGTTGATAGATAGAGAGAAGTGTTGTTTGTTTCGTCTGTTGAGTTGTTACTTATTACCGTTGTTACCTAGCTGCCTGGATGAAATAATGATTTAGAGAGTGAGAAGACGACCCAAGTTCCATGCATACATGGGTGTCAATTTGTGTTAAACGCCTAAGTATTGCATTAAGTAACTAGCTACCTAATATTCATAAACTTACAAGTCTTCTTTATGTTTACCTCTATAGGTCCGACTTTTAAATGATATCTTTACGCAAAAGGGTTTGGGCATACAATTCTTAGTAGATAAGGTGCGTTAGGATAAGATGGACCGCTTTTCTGAATGGGGAAAGACAAAAAGTCATCTCTCATTCTGCAGGCAGAAGGAACAGGTACATTTTGTCTTGGCCGATTCAAAAACCGTTTGATCTTTACCCAAAAGTTTCATCTTTCTTTTATCCATACTTCTATGTTGTGTCTGAGGATTCCCAAGAGTTATCTTATTACTCTTATTAGTTTTTCCAATAATGCAATTGGTAAAGTACCTACCTACTTATGTTTGTGATATTTGTAAATGATTTGATCGATTTAGATATTTGTACCTACTCCGGTCACGACGATGATTTGTTTTTCGGCTACTTATTCAATTCGGCTAATTATTTTATACTTTCTACTAACATTGTTCTGAAACCTCTTGATTTACTGAGTTTACTGTACTTACCAACTAATATTGTATAATAAAATTCAATTTAACGATGAAAGGATAATGGAAATAAACAAATATGAAATTATACAGTGTGAGCTAAGCTTTAATATTAAAAAGCTAGCTTTTAACCGCAGGTCCATTAATAATTATTTTGTTAAGCAGTATCAAACAGAGCGGTGCTGTAACGTTCGCTTAGCCTTTGCATAGGTAAGTAGGTAATATAATAGGTATTCGCGTTGTTTTGCGTTGCCCATTGTGCTACTGTCATAATTTTAACTACCTTCACAGTCGTTTACAACATGGTCCAAGTAATATCTTGATGACCTGCCTTATGAATCGTCTTTCAGGGGTTAACTACTATTAGCAGATCCTTAATTCGGTACTCTCAGAACATGACAGAATTCAGAGGGCCTCTGCGAAACATGATTGACGTGTAAAACGTAGTTCTCCTGTGTTTATCTGTGACATATCGCAGGCACAAGTTGTTAATACTTACGTTGGTGCCTACAACCTATCGGGTATTAAATAATTACTTAACGTCACCTTGAGGCTCTTAATTGGGGCTCTTGGGGCTCCGTCGGCGGCAGACACGCCGGTCGCCGGCCAGGAAAACCAGGGCCTCAAGCATCGAAAACCCGTACAGAACAGGAGCATACATATTTCTCAAATGCTTGTAACTTGTGATACAAGTAAAAGTCCATGGGCCTATTTCTCAAAGGCTCATTACTTGTTTAAAACAAATGAAAAGTGTTTGTGTAATTAAAGGCGTAACAAAGTAACTACCACTTGTATTACAAGTCGCAAGCTTTGGAGAAATTCAATCAATATTAGTTTACACCTAAAATTATTGCCACAAGATTTGAGATGCTGCAGCTATTTTTATGATATAGAGGCAAATATCTTACTACTGCATAAATCATTCGTCAGTAGAATCGAGAAAAAAAGTGTAAATAAACCTTAAAACTTGCATTATTTCTAAATCACGTACTTTTGGAACACTTGGTTTTAGTAAAAATTATTGATGTTGATTAGTAACTTACCCTTTGGGTAAATACAGTGAAGGGGGAGTCTTATCTTTGTTATCTAACTTAAAAGTTAACCATAGGTAAAATTGTATTTACCAAAACATTTTTACCTTAATTATATAGTACCTAGTTGATTGGGTACTGGCCCTGAACTGTCATCAATACCTGATAAACTGACATATTATTTGACATTCGCAAAAGCAGAAACCGTCAATTAGGTATTCTTTAGCAAAATTCTTGTGATTATTATCTAAAAACATGAAAAAGTTTTGTAGAATATGTGAATTGCAAAAGGCGCTATTAAGTAATCGTTTAGCTACAAAATCTACAAGCACAATCCAACTGAAAATCGAGTTGGAAGACTTGGACAACCAGGTGACGCCGATCGACCGCGCCGTAGTGCAGTTTCTACAAAGCTTTCTAAATCGCACGAAGCTGCCGGATATAATAGAGAACGTGAAGATAGAAGTGCGTGAGCAACCTCGTGGGTCGAAAGACTTCTTGCAGCGGGTAAAGTGTTCGACAATGGCGCCGCCGGGTGAGCCTAGTCCCGAGGACGGTTGTGGCCGGCGCCGGCGCCGGCGTTGTTGCTGCAGCCGTCGCCGCCGGCGGCGCGTTTGCCGCTGCCCTCGAAGACGCCGCCGCCGCCGTCGCCGCTAAGGCAGAAATCACGTTAATGCGATTGTAGCGACGGTGTGCGAGTAAGACAACTAAGCGTGTATGCTCCATTTCAAATACCAAGACCGTATTCCACTTAAAACGGTCATAAGACGTAAACAATTGGATTAGTGATAACAAAAGAAACCTGACCACACGGCGTGTTTTACACGCAACCTAATAATCTTGATAGTAAATTCGCGGGTATATAGGCGGTAATAATATTTGTTAATGCAATTAATATTTCATATTAGTTTTCTGACTTCCTTTGTTATTACATGTTGGTTGTTGGTAACATACATTGTATATATAAATATTATTTTAAAAAATATCGTTTTAACTAGGTACATATTAGTTATTAACGATATTACTTTTTATTTTAAATTACCTAAAAATGTCTCAATCTCGCTTTAGTTGCATGCAGATTGCACTGGCACGTGCCGATTTGAAGTCCAATTAGATAACAAAAGATAAACATTATGAGCCCTATTGTTAAGTTTTAAGTGGCATCGGGCCATGGTATTTGAAATGAAGTATATTATATTGCTGTCCCGCTGTTCACCAACGCCGCATACGGCGCTAGTGTGTCGTCTGCCTAGACCGCGGAACGTGAAGGCATGTAGCAGATAGGCGCCTTTAAGTCCCATGTGTCATCACTTTCCTTGGCTTCCTGGCTTTTTATGGTGGTTTATCGTTTATTGTGTCCATGCACTTTCGTTTCTACATTTTCTTCTACATTCTACAAATTCGTTAGCACGTGACGACCACAATGACAGTCTTTAATAACAGTCAAGAGAAACCTCTGTTTTGAATTTTAGGCCGCGTCTGATATATCCAAATAGTAATTTTCGAAATTTTGAGCAAGTGTGTCACTAAAAGGTATAAATGGACGAAATTGTCTTTTAGTTTAAATAATTTGATGTTTTATGGTCTTGGCAGTTGTACCAAAACCAATGTTTTCTTTGTTGTTAGTTTCGTTACATTAAAGAATGCCTAATAGTCTATAATTTTTGTCATTTCCTTCGTAGTTTCGATAGTCCGATTTTTGATATAAATGAGGGACGATTAAAAATAATCATCTACTGCCGTCGTTAAACTCGTTTAGTGACAGGTGTGACAATCACAGGCCTTCAAGTGGCTTATGATGGTCCCCTTTGTCTGTTTATCGTGCTATGCGTCACTTTAGCACTTGCATACTTGTTAGAACGTGACGGACAGCAACACCGACAAACGATTAGACGCGGTACCATCATCAGCCTACAGGCTGCGACCATTATATAACATGGACGTCTAACGCCAACTCTAAAATGCCCCCAAACACAATTGTTCAATTGTGCCAAGATGGGCAGGACATAACGCTTTTCTTAACACCACACATATTTCGGCGCAACATCTTTGACAAATGTTTATAGAATATAGCCAATCAAAACTTTGACGGACCAATCACAACTATTTTTAAATGGCGGTTTAAGTTTTTATAGGTTGACATTCAAATTCATTACAATCATTACCGTGATGCATTGAAGAGGGGGTGATCCTAGTCAAAAAAGTACTTAGGTACCTTTTATTTTTTGAGAGTCCTCATTTGTTACAAGGATTAGAAGAAATTATGATTAGGGTGAGGATTTTGGTGGCATTTATGGAACAGAGAGCAGTGGAGTCGATGTTACAAACATTTTTTCCCCTCACTAGCTCGTAAAGCGCTCGTTTATCCTTTAATACGAGCGGGTAAAAACGCTTTTTACACACTTGTGAATAAAGTAATTTGACATTTCTCTAATTCCTATAGCCCCCTACTGCCTAGTATAAGTGGATCTGTATGACCGTAGTAAACATGCGCAATCGGAGCTCACATGTTAAATTGGTCGTTTATCATGTGACTTTGTAAGCCATTGGCAATATTTAAATTCCATAAGTAACTCTATTCTACGATACGTTTCGACATTGAGTTTTCAATAGTTTCTTTAAGTTAATTTACATTTGGATGAGATTTGTAATCATATTTCCTCGCGATAGTGAGGGGAAAAAAGTTGTATTACACTTGGCGGCAAAGTTTGTTCAACTCTCGTGCCTTGAGACCTTCGCAATGCTCAAGATTCCAGTTTTTGAACCACTCGCTACGCTCGTGGCTCAATTTTGGAATCTTTCGCTATCTCAGGTCTCAATATTGGCACGACAGTTAAACAACAACTTTGCCCCCTTGTATAATAAATAACTATTTACTTGAATAAATGATTAACTTATAAAATAATAACAAAATGTGTTTAGTTCAAGCTGGATTTATCAATGAATTTAGATAAATAATACGAATTTTATTTTTGAGAACCTAAAAAAATATTAATTTTCAATAAAAGTGTTAATAAATGAGAAAATATATTTGTTTGATTTTCAAGCTTCTAGTTTTCTCGAAGCCCATAAATATTATATAATAATCGTAAGTTATATTATAAAAAAAATATTTAGTTTCATTTCAAAGGTAGTCAAATATTAATAAAATAAAATTATTTAATATTTAAAATGGGCTGTTAAAAATAATATGTTTATGTATTATTTTTGATTAATTATTCAATCAATCATAAACAATTTGAGCAACGATATGCTCCACTGTTCTCTGTTCACCTAATGCCACCAAAATTCCTAACCCTAATTATGATATTTAGTTCGGTCTGCGTCGAATTTTAATTGGCCTCGTGCAAATGTAGGTTTTTATACCTAAGTATATTAAATATTTTATATTGGTTGCAAATAAACACACGGCTCGTCCGTTATCAAACTGTAACCGTAACCTGCAACTTCCTATACCTTCCTAACGACAATCAAGTACGATATCTTTAGGAATTTAAGTTTGATCGGCGTGTTTATGTTAAAATATCTCTTTAAAATTTTCAAAATAAATACTAAACAGAGTTTTTATTGAAATTTTGTGCTTCGTTAGTGCTTAATCGTCGTTACAAACCTGACATAAATTAAGGTTTTTTAAATTAAAATCGACACGAGTTACGAATTTATTCCTTTTCGCACGTGTATCGTACGACATTTTTCAGTACATATGGCAATCCGAAGATTTCGACCTTACATGAACCACTTTTCGCACTAGCGCGTAAAAAAAAGCACCACCTGTACTGAAAAACACAGTTTTTAGTACAGATGGTGCCTTTTTTAGGCTCTAGTGCAAGAAGTGTGTCATTTTACGCCAGTTCCAAAACTACGGAGGGCCATCTGCACTAAAAAACGTCGTACAAGACACGCGCAAAAACAAAATTCGTAACTCGTGTCGATTTAAAACACCCTATCGGTCGTGTTTTAAAACATCGCCACTCGTTTCGAATTTCATGTTTTTGGCACTTGTGTCGTTATGTACTATTTCAGTAGGTACAGATGGCGCTTTTTTTAGTGTCATGCTTCCTGGCGGTGACATGGTGTCGTACAGTATTCAAACTAACATCAAAAAAATGTACATGAAATGTACGAAATTGTACGCTAATAAAAAAAAATTGTACTACACGTACGAGACGAGAAAACGGTATTAGTCCGTCACCGCTAGGAAGCATACTTCCTGGCGGGGGGTATTTATTTTGTTATGTTGCGGCCGAATTTTCAATCAGCATGTCAATCAGAAAATATGTACGAGAAATGTACGTTCTGGTTCTAGACCGTTTTTAGGTATATCTATCTCATAGGTGCTTTAATTTGGAACATCGATTATATACATCAATAAGTGGCACGTAATCGTCGTCATACATATTTATGCATGTATATAACTATTATTACATTGTGCAGTAGGTACATAAACTGTTTCCCTATAATTAATACATTATCATTGTAAATAACTTCTGCGCGTAATGATATAGGAAATAGGAATATTACTAAGTATAATTCGTTATATTAGAAACGAGAAACTATTTCTACGGAGATATTCAGCAATACCAGAACGTACAATTTTCGTACATATTTTTTAATTGACATGCCCATTGAAAACTCGGCCGCAACATAACAAAATAATTAGCCCCCGCCAGGAAGTATGCTTCCTAG
The DNA here is from genome assembly GCA_025490895.1 of Thaumatotibia leucotreta. Lineage (NCBI taxonomy): Eukaryota > Metazoa > Arthropoda > Insecta > Lepidoptera > Tortricidae > Thaumatotibia > Thaumatotibia leucotreta. The sequence goes on along the minus strand of JALPQI010030245.1, from coordinate 955,622 downwards.
CGGTGACGGATTAATACCGTTTTCTCGTCTCGTACGTGTAGTACATTTTTTTTAATTAGCGTACAATTTCGTACATTTCATGTACATTTTTTTGATGTTAGTTTGAATACTGTACGACACCATGTCACCGCTAGGAAGTCTGACACTTTTTTTAATTGACTTGATATGAAGTCAGAACATTTCGTGCCCTACGTGCCAACAATTTAATATCAAGTAAAAAAAATCAAAATAAAATTTACCTTTATTTGACAATTAAATTGTTTAACGTGGCGGCGAAAAGGTTCTTCCTCTAAATATAAAGCTTCGCTAAGCACTTACTTACTATAGCCATAAAATTAAATTTCAATATTGTTGAAATGTTATGAAATAATTAGATAGAAAGAAAACAATTTTTAAAACTTCGTTTTTATATTTGTTATTATATTCATTGGTTTTTTGCTGCATCGCACAGTAGATCGAAATGAGTAAAAAATGGACATTCGCATATTTTCCTAGAAATCCTATTTTAAAAAATGCTTATCGGTTGAAAATAATATGAGGAATAAAAAATGCTATGTAATATTTTTCTAAATGAGGCTTATTTTAAGCAGAAAAAAATAAAATGGTTTTTTTTTGTATGAAACTGAAAAATAGGTATCTTATTGTAAGAAAACCGTAACCGATCCCGCTTTCAAACCTTTAGAATATCATTGTCCTACTCTAGAACAGTAGAAAATAGTTTAAACCTTATCTCAGTAGGTGCCCGTTTTTGTTTTTTAGTCCAATCAAAAGTCGGTAAATACAACATTTTTCTTAGTTAACATTTTTTTTATTTTCGTTAAAAAACGGTATATTCATGACAATTTAGTATAAAAATAAAATGTTTGTGACATTTTATTAAGAATAAATACAATTTTTTATAAGAATATTGCATTGAAATAGAAACATTTATTGCGGTGATTTTATTGATAGTAAACATATACTTGAAAATCTCGAAATCAACAATATAGTAAATATATCTTTTTACTACCATAGTTAGTAAAAACATCGCAATAAATGTTTGATTTCAGTGTCTTAATTTTTAACCATTTTCTTGAGAAAACTTGTACAGTGAAACCCCGTTAATAAGATTTTGTAGGGACCAGACAAAAAACGCGTCTTAAGCGGGAAAGCGTATTATGCGGGAAGAAGAAATTGTATTTTATTTGCATTTTTTTTACTTTTGCAGTGAAATGTTACACATGAGATATTTTTCTTATACATATATATATATAATATATATACGATACGATTTCAGGAACTGAAAAATCAATCCAAATGACATATCTTTACAGTCTCTTCTTTTGTCAAATTTGAAATTTACACATAACGGAATTGGCAATCTCAACGACGACGTGCAACCTTAGTACAATTTGCTTAATTTTTTATTATCTTTATTTGTGCATCCGAATAAGTTATATATATATATATATATATATATAAATAAAGATATGTCATTTGGATTGATTTTTCAGTTCCTGAAATCGTGCACATAACGGAATTGGCAATCTCAACGACGACATGCAGGTGTATGCCATGGGATCATGAACTTTACCGGTCGCTTGGTCAGTACAAAAAAGTTACCTACAAAGGAGGAGCGATCAGTAGAATTATTATTTCCAGTCTAATTTTCAATTGGTATAATAAAATTATAGCCTTCCTACTTAAATCTATAAGTAAATAATGCCATACGTTAATGTAACTTGGTTTACAGATAGCGTATTAAACGGGATTATGAATCGTATTAACCGTACAAAAATGTAGGAAAACATGACTAAACTTGCAGGGACCGGCATAAAATGGCGTATTATGCGGGAAATCGTATTAAACGTGATCGTATTAAACGGGTTCTACTGTATTTATCTGTATGAAAATGTCACAAATATTTTATTTTTATACTAAATTTTCATGAATATACCGTATTTTTAATGAAATTAAAAAAATAGTTAACTAAGAAAATGTTGTATTTACTGACTTTTGATTGGACTATAAAACGAAAACGGGCACCTACTGAGATAAGGTTTTAACTATTTTCTACTGTTCTAAAGTAGGACAATGATATTCCAAAGGTTTGAAAGCGGGATCGGTTACGGTTTTCCTAGAATAAGATACCTATTTTTCAGTTTCATACAAAAAAACACATTTTATTTTATTCTGCTTAAAATAAGCCTCATTTTGAAAAATGTTACATAACATTTTTTATTCCTTGTATTATTTCCAACAGAAGAGCATTTATTAAAATAGCATTTTTAGAAAAAAATGCGAATGTCCGTTTTTTATTCATTTCGATCCACTGTGCATCGTACGAATTAAGATGACAATTATATAAACACATTTTGTACGTACTCGCATGTACAAGTAACCGTGCCATATTGGTTGAGATATGTTAACCCTTAATTCGACAAAAGTAAGGGATGGTTGTGTGTTTAAGCCTCCTTGGCACTCAGAAGTGTTAATAATTCTGGATTAAAAAGTGGGTCAAAGATCATGTCCATTATTTTGGACATTGTCGAATTAAGGGTAAAAACCATGAATTATCTTGCCGAAAAGCAGATTATTACTATTAACAGCTGAACATATTATGTTCCGAATTCAACGTAAAATAAATATGTTTAAATATTGCCAGCTTAACTCGCAGGAACTATGGTATATGTACAAGTGTATAAAATTGTTCTGATTAAAACGACGTCATATAAAACCATGTAGATTAAAAACGAAATATTTTAAGCCTTAAAGGCGAAATTCAAAATAGAAATACACAATAAAATTGAATTACTATCGATCTACCCTATACACTGATTATAAATTAAATTAAAATTGTATAATTTTAGTATGCGTTGTTGACATTGCTTCATTAAGTATAAGGTTATAATAATTTTAACTTTACAACATGCATAGTACTCTGTTATTAAGTAAGTTAAATGCCTGCAAGGCTGATTGTAATTAAAACAGTATTCGGATACCTATCAAAAATGTATCAATGCACCACAAGTAGGTAGCAGAAGTAAAACGAATGGGGTGTGTCATACATGTACAGTGTGTTACCGTCATTCAGGCTTTTATTGAAACCGAGCAATATAATTCGGATTCAATCCCTTAGCTTTCAAAAATAGTTTTATTTCATAAATAACTATCGCGGTAATAGAAGAAAATATTAAAAAAATATAATTATTTAACTTTCTAAGAAAAGTTGAATAAGAGGCAATATACTTCAAAATTAATCGTTTTATTATCTCTTGTCAAGTTGACAATGCCAGGTCGCGACAACTCGTGGCGTTTGACAACTAAGCAGTGCACGCGTTACATTGAACATTGAAAAAAAAATGTACAGTAAATTTAAATATGTTTCTACTTTTAATACTCGCAAACCATTGCTAGTAACATCCATTTTCGTAAACAATATATTAAATTAAAGTATTCAAGGTTTCTTATACTCCGGTGTAAGATACTTCTGCTACCGACTGTACAATTTGGATCATTTCTCATTCGCAAGTTGTTGCCACACAAACAGTATACACGTAAGCACAAGAAAGTATACACGAAAGTCTGTATTTGACGGTGGGCAACAAGGTGGTTAATGGCCGTGTAATTGACTAATTGCACAGTTACCGACGATAGTACCTTGCACTATGAAGGCCGCAAAAATATATCATACGCTCGTATATAAAAAAAGATTGTGTCAGATATTTCTAGCACAAGTACTATTGCCAGTGATTGTACAATTAGAAAGACATCATCACCAATCTGTGAATGGTGCCAGCGATGAGGTGATGGCGAGTACAGGTTTTGATACGATTTAAATAAATATTTAATCGTGTCTTCATCACTTTCATCACATTTGTGGACCTAAATCTACAGACTAATTGAAGGGTCCACGGAAAAAACATGTCCAATACTTTAAAAAATCAGGGCAAATCCACAACTTATTCTGTTAAAAGTAAGGTGGTTTTTCCTTGAACGTATTGCGAAAACACAAATCAAATTATTTATTAACTAAATATTTTGATTTGTACTTTTAATTTTTCTCCACTACTTAATACTATATAAATTATAAATATTAGATGTCATATACCAAAGAAAAAAGGTTTTTCCCTCTGTAATTTGAATTGACTAGACATGTTTTTTCCGTGGACCCTTCAATTGAGAATAATCAAAGCAAAATCCTTTATATTTATCTACATATAATATTATTCGGTTGTTTTCCATGACATGATCATACGTTCATAAATTCATAATCTAGGAAATATACGAAAGTCGAACAAACAAACAAACAATGTAGACAAATATAAAATGTATAAATGAGGAATGAGTTTCAATTTAGCTTTCTGTACATTTACACAAATGGAGTGGCAACACGTTTTTTTAATGATAGCATGAACCTATTTTACAATTATTATTCCACATGAATAAATTGAAGACACAAGCATAAACCTTAATTTTAAGTGTAATGTTATAAAATATCATTTTATTTTTTCTGTAGTTTCGCTATCAGCTGAAGCAATTTAGGTCGCACGTTGTAAAAGCACGATTAGTCACACATAAAAACGTCTACTCGATATTTTAGGCTCATGGGTTATGCTTGTAATACCAACTTTTTTGCTTCCACTAGGAAGCGAACACTGCTGGTACAGATGTTTAGGCTTCGTATCATTATACTTCGCCGTGCTATACTGGTACTTAGTGTCCGTTTGCTAGTCGGCCTAGGGTGTGTAGCCAAGCATCGCTAATACTCAGTCTTACACGAAACGCGTCTGTCTATATTGTACTAATATAAAAGAGTGTCAGAAAGATAAAATTACGCCATGTTACTGAGCGTTAGCGATCGCCATCTTGGCTACGCACCACAAAGTTATCGATAAGGACAGATTAGACATCGCTTTCAAGCACATAGGTACTGTCATCAAAAAATAAACGGACCGTGTTTCGACGCCCTACCTTTTGCTGGCCTTACTCAATTCATTATATCTATCTACATTCATATATAATATAATAACGACCTATCTTATGATAAGTTATCATTGCAGAAGTACGTATATTTGCCCTGACTATCCTAACAAATAAAAATAGTTTACCTAAACTTTTAATGATAGTGTCTATAAATAAAAAAGTGCATTCGATAAAACCTATCTCATTCGTATTTACAATTATATCTAAAAATAGAGGCGCGATGAGAGAACTTCACTCGAGTAAAGAAAACAGGTACTTACTATGTGTAAGAATTACCAACAAATTATTATTGCCTGAATATTATTATTCCCACCTACACCTGTGTCACCCGTGGTAAGAAACAGTATTTTCTCCCAATTTGTTACCACTGGTAACAATGTGAAAAAAAGGGTACATACTTTGACAAGTGAGAATCTGATCTGAAAATTGAATATCAACAATTTCATAGTACAAAGTTCATCTACCTCTTTCTATAGACTGCTCTATAAGATATTTAAAAAAATGTAGGCAAACTAAAAGTCATAGGTCCAGGCAATCTATTCGGATCTACGCTATTATAATATTACGATACCTACCCACATGTTTTAAATATCTTAAAGATAAAACTAAAGTATTTTTCTTATGACTAACACATTATACCATTCCTTACACATCAAACATTTCTAACACGAGAACAATTTTGACCAATCGATAAAACAATCCTAACCTAAAGGCACTTTTGAAATAATTTATGAGATCAGAAGTACTACGATCTATACGTTCTTTTAAAATATATGTTTATTTATTAGAAAAAAATATTAGTATTGTAGCAGTAGTATTCAAATGAGATGTTATCTCTTTTTGCAAGCGTAATAAGCAGACAGGAATCGACGCACAGTGATTCCGCCGTAGGCCATAAATTGAAAAAGGTCATGAGCTTCTCCATCCTGACCATAAGGGAGAATAATATGATTCACTAATAGACACGTCTCCAATTCTATTAATTCCACAATAAGAAATTGGAATTATCATTTACATTTGTGCAACGAAACTGTATTATACCCTAAACGCTCAACAGCAGTGAACATCTGACACCGTAACTTAATCACTTTGTTACCGTGCTAAATTATTATTACTAGGATTATTATTTATCATTACCATGTAATAAAAACGTCGATATCCGAAAAGAAGGTATGCATTTCTTTTACATATTCGAAATTACGATTCCATTTAGAACCTCATTTTAAAGATCATAGTGACCTTAAAATGGCTATTTTCATTCTGGCCTGTTGGAAACTTATCAGTTAAAGGATGTCAACGAATAAGTGTCGTTGACCAAGATTACCATGTACAGTGTGGGTCAATAGAAAAAGAAAAAAAGGTAAACAAACCTGCAAACCTGAATTACTTCGTAACCACATACTTTCCAAACACAATCTTGATACTATCCACAACTTAGAACCTTAAACCTTGTGTTCACATACATTTTTAGTTAAAATATCTGATATTTATTAATAATTAAGCACAAAGAAATCTTCGGACGTGTTTTACGATATTACGTCAAGGGCTAGTCGAGATTTTTTACTCATCGAAATTTATCTTGTCTATGAAAAAACTAACATTTGTAGTGATGGGACATAAAACAGTTTTATTCCGTTATCGATTCGGTTTTATTCGATCGATTGTTTTAGTCACGCGATTTTCTTATTTTTTTCTTTGATATTACGAGTATACCCAACAATATACAAAAATGATTGTTCGTGAGTCATTTGGGAAACTATTGATGTGTACCGGTACCTACAACGTTAAGCGGCATAATTCGCGGACTTCGTGGCGGAGTTTAATATCGGATACGTGAGTATGCGGCTTAACCATGACTGCCAGAAGTGGCGGTAAATTGAAAAAACGAAAGACGGGTATTTTAAAAAAATGCTACTTTTTCGTGTTATTACGGGTTTTGTGTATTATTATATTCTTCTGATATTTACTTTATTACGGCTTAGCTTTTATATTTGGACTCCGATAATTGTAATTTGATTGGATTTTTGCTTTTTGCAACTGGTTAAACTACGACTTTGCTATTTTATATATGGACTAAGATAAACATTGTGATTTCGTTACACTTTTGCTACAGAATAACGCAACTTGACTTAGCTATTTACGGGCCTCATTTCGTCTTCAAAAGGTTTGTTATAAAGGTAACTTTTTTAAATGAAACTCAAAAGTGTAGATAAATGAAAAGTAAATGTCTGTCTCTTTATCTAACTTTATTTTAGATTACAATGAGTGAACCTGGTCCATAGGGATTAAAGCCGCCAAAAATAGCTAAGATTGTAAAAAACAACGAACGGAAGATATGGAAAGGTTTATTTTAAATGTCTACAGGCATTTAGAAAGAACCTCACCTACTTTTTTTGTATAAAACAACGGCAGCGATTATGGAAGTATCGATAGATGTTGTTAGCAAAGTTGTAAAAAATAGTGAGAAATGTGATTGACGGAATTTCCGACACTGTTATTGACAATGCGGCTGTAACAAAAGCTTTCATCATCACAGTCACTGATGATGACACTTCGGAGGAGAGTAGTGATAGTGACAGTCACTCCGATTAAAAATTGTTAGTAGGATTAATGGCTTTTTGTCATAAAAAATTGTTCCCACCCTATTACCATTAGGTAATAGGGTGGGAACAATAATACTTACTTATACAGTGTGTGTCTTTCATAGCGACATTGCTTTTAAGTAACGATAGATTAAAGTGTTGTTAACCATTTTAGTAAAAGAATATAATGATTGCCTTTATTATTTAAGAGTAATTAATTTTTATAAAAATCTTGAGCAGCAATGTAATGCAAACATTTATTGGACGTTTCTGAGAGGAAAAGCTAGTTTCGTTTTCATTTTAATTCGATCAAATCATTAAAGTAACTGCGAACTGTTGCCGACGTTAAGATATATTTGGTCGATTAAAGTTAATACTATTCCCATCGGTCCCATCACTATTTTCATAGACAACAAATGCGATTGCCGGTCCGCCATATTTGTTTACCTTTTTTTCTTTTTCTATTGACCCACACTTTATATATGCCAGGTTTTAGGCGCTATTTTGATATGTGATATGTGGCACTCTAAACAAGGCATTGACAAAGAGAAATATCAACAAATTTTGGGTACCTACTCACACTGAAATGCCGTTTTTTTTGAGATTTTTGAGAAATTATTTTTATATATTACTTTCATGATATTTTAACGCTTTAAACCTGTATGTTGCAGTAAAAGTATTTATGGCCGCCCTTCTAATGGAGTGGAATCACTGTGCGACGGGTATAAAATTATGACAAGTAGAGATTTTACTATGAATGAAATACTATGTTAAAATAATAGTCTCCCAAGTTTATCTAAAATATTTTAGAATTTGAATCCACCACGTTTTACTGTCATTTAGCATTTTATTTAACTATTGATAAAATTAACTATCAGCTAAACTTCATCAAAATGTTCTGAAAAACGACTGTCACTTTTGCATTTTATTTAGTTTCATGACTTAACACTTTTAGTAGAAACATTTTTTTATAAACAAAACCTGGGTATTACCTTGTACAGAACAAATATCGATTATTGATATTATCGATATAGGAACTCGCTACCTGCCATAAAATTCAGCCCGCTGGATTCCAGAGTCTGTTGATATGAGATGAATATCATCATAAGGTAACTACTCCCATCGCAAATCAGTAATGAAAATCTTCATGCGCGCACTCCCATCGCTCCATACCTACTAGACTAAAGCTACATATTAACGAAAAAGTAGTCGTTATTATTTCTTCCATAAACGCGCAAACATATCATATCAGGATTCGTAGCCAAGATGCCAATCGCTAACACTCAGTCACCAATGAAACGCAAATGTTATTGTTAATGTGTTGTCGTCTAATAAGAAAGAGTGACGAAAAGAGAAAACTACTATAAGTAGGTACTCTACTGAATTGACATCTTGGCTACGCACTCAGTATTTTAATTGTATCCAGCTCATAAAAGTATCTATTCTATGCTCCAAGAGCAATCCTCTATTATTGGCATTATTGCGTCCAGGAACCATGCTTATACTTATAGTTATTCGTAAATTTTCCGATCCAATATTTATCTGAATACATTTTAAAATCGCTGCTACCGCATTGATACTCAAGAAGGCGAGGTAGTCTGTATGTGGTATATTTTTTGTTTCCGAGAAGGCATTTGTTTCTTATATTGATAACTTATTATACAAAGAACTAACGAAGAAATGTGCAGAAATTAAGAATTGGTCTTGAAACGCGTTTAACCATTCTTTATTCATATCAGCAGCCGCGAGCGTCGAGGTCGATGCCCTCGAAGATATTTGTAATGTTTATGTATACGTATGTATAACTGTTATATAAGCAAAAAATAAAATTAGGTGATGATGACTTGATGAGTCATTTGCAGGGCTCGGATATTCCAACGCATGTAATATTTATTTATATCCAATGGACTTTTCAATTAATTGAGTGAGTATGAGATTAAATATGATTAAAGTGTTAATTTATACACTATGGTTATCTAATATCATACGACACTGTGCGATAAAAAATCCCAGCGCTGGTCATGTCATGTGTCTCCCGCTATGAAGTTAATCATGAGAGCTGTCAGTCCAATAGATTATGTGTCAAAAATTACATTATGACAGACAATGTACCGTTTCTCAAACATGCAATAAAACATTGTTGTTATGTCCCTTATATTGATTTAAACTTTCATGATTATCACTCATATTTTAAAGACAAACGGGTCTTAATCACGTAAACTTACGTTTGATTATATCCTGACGTTTCAGGCATGACGTTACACCCGTGGTCGCAGGCAGACTGGCGAGAGAATGTATCAACACCTTCGAGCTGCGCGGGTTTTTCGAACTGGGTTTTCACTAGGCCTATAGATAGATAGTTCCACGAGAGTTGAGGTCACGCACACATCAACATGTCATGTAAACACACGGGGAATTTGAAATTAGTGTTATTTTTTCGTACAGACAGCAAACCCAATTGCAACTGTAAGATTGACCAAAAAGTTTGTTCTAGGGATTTGCTTCAATATTTCGACGCAAGTCATTCATTCACTACATTTTTAGCAATTAGTACTTCATTTGGATGTGTGTTTAATCATTCACCTCAACTCTGGTGAAATTATAGGTAGTTTCATTAGAGTTGAGGTGAATGATAACATCCACAAGTCAACGGATTTGCGTCAACATATATTGAAGCAAATCCGGTAAACAAACTTTTTTGCCCATCTTACAGTTGCTATTATTAGATTTGCTGTCAGCACGAAAAAAGAACACTAATTTCAAATTCCCCTTGTGTTTACATGACATGTTGTGTGCGTGACCTCAACTCTCGTGGAACTACCTATTCCTATACACACAACACTCACAACATCCAATGGCTTTAAAATTGATGTTTCACCACGCTTACATTTATAAATAACGGCATTCCTCGCCTCTCATTTTGATTAAAATTCCGATGTTTCTTAATTTCAATAGCTTCACGTACTTTTCGGCTATGATGTATACGCTCGGTTGAGAGGACTTTCGGGTTATGGACCTCAATCCGGTGGTTAGGTCCGGACTCCAACAAATGCTCGGCCACAGCAGACTTATTCGTTCGACGCTTTTTAACAGCCGTGATATGTTCCTTGACCCTTTCCGCTATGGTGCATTTGGTTTCCCCAATATAGGAACTACCACAGCTACAATCGATCTTATAAACGCCCGGTGTGTGGTAAGGTAAAACATCCTTAGGCAACCTTAGATGCCCTGCCAGCTTTGATAACGTCATTTAAACGGTTGGTATGGAATACTTATTCAAAAGCGTACCTACCTATTTTGTCCGTTACACCCCTGACATAAGGCAAAAATGCTGGTCGCCCCGCAACATCTGGATGTTTCTTCCTCAGTGTTCGTCTGGGTTGCCGCCTGTTCATTATGTAGCCATTTCTCTTCAGAACCTCCTGAACGTGCGATAACTCAATTTCCAGAAATTCAGGGTCACCAAGGTCATGTGCTCTGTTCTTTAGAGAATTAACCACAGACTGAAGCTGCCGGGGGTGGTGGTGAGACAGAGGGTTCAAATACCTGTCAGTGTGTGTGGGCTTCCTATAGACAGTGTGCGCCAAATAACCATCACCTCGACCTATCACCTTTACGTCCAGAAAGGGCAAACTACGCTCCGATTCCAATTCACATGTGAATTTGACTTTAGTATGAATGGAATTGAGATACCGGAGTAATTGCTCAACTTCGTGCTTGCCACCTCTCATAACGCAGAAGACATCATCGACATACCGCTTCCAAAAATTCACTGCCCATGGTTGCAGATTTATGCTGGCCTCGAAATGCTCCATCCAGATATTTGCTAAAACGGGTGCCACTGGGCTACCCACAGCAACGCCGTCGATCTGGAGATAATGCCCCCCTCGATATAAAAAGTAGCTTCCTTCTTAACAATTCTGGAGCAAAACCATGACAGAACTCACTATCTCATTGTCAGCAATCCTCTTTCGAACTACTTCTAGACACTCTTTAACCGGAACATTGGTGAAAAGTGACTCAACATCGAAACTCACCATTAAGTCTCCTGGTTCCAACGTTGGGCAGTGAAATTATGGAAGCGGTATGTCGATGATGTTTTCTGCGTTATGAGAGGTCGCAAGCACGAAGTTGAGCAATTACTCCAGTATCTCAATTCTATTCATACTAAAGACAAATTCACACACGAATTGGAATCTGAGCAAAGTTTGCCTTTTCTGGACAAAAAGGTGATAGGTCGAGGTGATGGTTCTTTGGCGCACACTGTCTATAGGAAGCCCACACACACTGACATGTATTTGAACGCTCTGTCTCACCACCACCCCCGGCAGCTTCAGTCTGTGGTTAATTCTCTAAAGAACAGAGCACATGACCTTTGTGACCCTGAATTTCTGGAAATTGAGTTATCGCACGTTCAGGAGGTTCTGAAGAGAAATGGCTACATAATGAACAGACGGCAACCCAGACGAACACCGAGGAAGATATACATCCAGATGTTGCGATGCGACCAGCATTTTTGCCTTATGTCAGGGGTGTGACGGACAAAATAGGTACTACGCTTTTGAATATGTATTTCATACCAACCGTTTATATGCCGTTATCAAAGGTGGCAGGGCATCTAAGGTCGCCTAAGGATGTTTTACCTTACCACACACCGGGCGTTTATAAAATCGATTGTAGCTGTGGTAGTTCCTATATTGGGGAAACCAAACGCACCATAGCGGAAAGGGTCAAGGAACATATCACGGCTGTTAAAAAGCGTCGAACAAATAAGTCTGCTGTGGCCGAGCATTTGTTGGAGTCCGGACCTAACCACTGGATTGAGGTCCATAACCGAAAGTCCTCTCAACAGAGCGTATACATCATAGCCGAAAAGTACGTGAAGCTATTGAAATTATGAAACATCGCAATTTTAATCAAAATTAGGGGCAAGGAATCGCGTCCGCGTGGAATGACGTGATTTACAAATGTAAGCGTGGTGAAACATCAATTTTAAAGCCATTGGATGTTGTGAGTGTTGTATGTAGGCCTAGTGACAACCCTATCCTAGAAGTGAATAATCAAGATCAAGTGCGGGTAGTTCGAAAACCCGCGCAGCTCGAAGGTGTTGATACATTCTCTCGCCAGTCTGCATGCGACCACGGGTGTAATGTCATGCCCGAAACGTCAGGATATAATTAAACGTAAGTTTACGCGATTAAGACCCGTTTGTCTTTAAAATATGTTAGCTATGTCCCTTATAATAGGCTGCTAAGTATGATGTTTCAGATGCGACTAGGACAAAAGGTAGTTAATGGAATTTAATACAAATCTTGAAGGCCTAGGCCGGCAAAGTGATCTTTTTTAATTCCATTCTACATAAATTTGTGGCACAGGCACACTGCCATTGACATTCTGCCATTATACATATTAAAAAAACTTTGATGTTTTTGTTGTTTATTTCATTGCATGTTTGAGAAAAGCACTACATACCTCGGCCGGAAATATGGGGTTGCCTTCGCTTCTTTCGACCGTCTATATATCTTCGGCCTGCAACCCCTTTCGTCCCGGCCTCTATAGTAATGTACTAATACTGAACTGACAACCTCTAAGCGGCCGGGTACAAAACGTGGTACCCAATGGATTTCAAGAAGTCAAAAACAGTTTTATCGATGTTTCGTTTTGTCAATCCATAGACACTTCTGGAAAAATGTCTAGGTTATTATATTAAAGTCATTTATATTTCGCTCCACGCCAAGCTTTCGCTAGGCTCTAAGCGCTGATGCGATAACGATAACAGTACCAACCATCATTCTATAGACCATTCGTCGGTTGGTAACCAAAACTCACTAAGTTACTTGATTCAAATAAAGCTCGTATCTGAGTTCTGATTCAATACTAATATACGACGTTGCTAAGATTAGTGACAGTTTTTATGGAGTTTTGGTTGTCAGCCGACAAAATGGGAAGTACGTAACCCGCCTTCGCATTTGGCACGTGATATGATAAGGTAAATTGCACTTAGGCCTTACAAAACCGATGAAATCCGTCATCCCTTGTACAGTTTACCCACGTTGCGCTAATAGTTCATAGGATGGTACAATTGCACGGCACTGAGTCTATAGTATATCTCACGGCGGAACGCAAGTCAGGTCCCAAGTCAGAGTCACGAATCCCGTCTCTCCGTGAGCAAGTTCTGTTCCGATGTGAAGTTCAGCAGAAAATTGGTAAGAGCACTCTGGAATGAAACATTTCCTTTATTCGCTTGAGCAAAATAATTTGAGGAACATGATATAGAGCAGAGCGATAATTATTTAAATTGACGAAGTCGCATGCTACTGCTGTGTCAGTGTCAGTACACAACTATTACAGTGCGGCTCCACTGAGGCGGAGAGGAGCGGAGATGTGCAAAATTGGCCAATGAGACCGCATGACAGTGTTTCGAATTTTGAATTTGAAGAATGTAATTGGTCAATTTTGCACATCTCCGCTCCTCTCCGTCTCAGTAGAGCCGAACCATTAATCATTAAATTCTGATTACATTCTTTAGATTTGACTGATTTTATATAAAAAGGTTCATGCCTGGAAAGTGTTTATTTTTCCGTTTCGCGGGGAGTAAATCTACTTCCAGGGGCCCATTTCTCAAAGGCTTGTAATTTGTAATACAAGTGGAAGTTTATTTTTAATACTATACATTAGATAAGGACTTCCGCTGGTATTACAAGTTACAAGCTTTTGAGAAATAGGCTCTTGGCCAAAGCAAGACGCGAAATTGCGTACAATAATTATGTAAGTATGACATTGTTTGGAAGTGTAGGGATTCTTCCTAACGCGTTCAGGTAAAGCCCACTTGTATCATAAATAACTATTTCACACCACCTATTCGAATACGGGCCTTTTCTTCCTTGCTGGGAGGGATCAAAGTGGCACTTTTCAAGGACTTTCTATTGCCAGCCTAAAAAATTACAATGAAATATGAAAATAAACAGTACGTTCATAATTGATAAAAATTTCTTCAGAATCGATTATTTGCATAAATATTAAATATGTGATATATCTTTTATTTTTCTCATAGGTGGTGTGAAAAGCAGTATGTGTCACAGGGTATCAAAATTATTTCCTCTTGAGCGTTAACGCTGGAATCCTTCATTACGGTCAGGATTCCACTTTAGAATCCCTCCCTACGGCCGGGATTCAATTGTGGAATCCGTCGCTCCATTCAGGATTCAATATACGCCCACGCCGGAAATATGCCATTTTGATCCCTTGTGACACAATCTATTATTCCTTGTGTGTATGTATTTTCATAAACAAAACAATTACCTTTTCTGAATCGCCGATAATGCTGAGTAGTGAAGACAACCCGTTTGAACCCTCTTGTCTTTTACTGACTGTCTGTTGAGGCTGTAACACAAATACAATTTCTCTATTGACACAAGAATAAGTACATCTCATACTACAAACTGGACAAGGCCTGAGAGAGATAAAGAAAAAAGTGAGCTTTCATCTTTCATGCAAAGGTGCCACTATGATGATAGATGGCGATACTGCGACCATATATAATATGGACGTCTAACGCCAACTCAAAAATGCCCCCAAAAACAATTATAGTCGGGGGAAGAAAAGTTTTTGGTCACATTAAATCCTACAGTTTCGGAAGCTTTTTCGAATGAATATTAGGGTATACAGATTCACACCATGCAATATTCCCCAGTGCCGCGCGAGAGCTTCTCATCCAGTCGAGGACTTGAAGGTCAATAATTGGAACAGCACGTTCAATAATTTCTACCCTCGAGATTATGCATTCATTCTATTGTTTCAGATGATTTATAATTAAGGAAAAAAAATCCCCAGTTTTTTCGTAAAGCTTATACAAAAAAAAACTATACCTTAATTTTTTTTTCCTTATTTGATAAAAAATATAACTTACAAAATCTTGCGCAATTTTTTGGTATTGTGCCACAACTAATTATTGACAAGAGGTACATTAAAAAAATAAAATGTAGAATTAATGCGCCTGCACGTAAATCAGTTAAAACTGTAAAAAAAAAAGTTAGCATTGAGTCACTGACGTAATTTTTTCTTTGGATGAGTATAATAATTGTCGGGTCATTATAGTAAAAAATCACCATTTGTTTAATTTCTGTTTGATTGTTATGAAATTTAAAAATAATTTTATTTTTCCTGACTATATTCTACCGACTATATCTACGATTATTCAGTGGTGACTTTTTAAAATATTGTCTTAAATATTCAGTTAGGCCCCTCGGATAATAAATCCCTACTGTAGGATTTATTGTTTCTTTTTATTAAACAAGTAAATCTTAATATTGATTTTATGAAAAAACCTCCACACATTTATCAGAGATAATTAGATACACATATTCACAAAACGATGTTTTATCATATTCCTGAAATAAATATACTGTAGGATTTAATGTAATTTTCAAGAACAAGTTAAAGTTTAGCTCCCCGACTATTATTCAATTGTGCCAAGAGGGGCTGGACATAGCGCTTTTCTTAACACCGCGCATATTTCGGCGCAACATCTTTGACAAATGTTTATAGAATATAGCCAATCAAAACTTTGATAGACCAATCACAACTATTTTTAGATGGCGGTTTCAGTTTTTATAGGTTGATTTTGAAATTCTTTGCTGTGGTGTATTGAAAAGGGGGTGACGCTTGTCAACTAAAATTCAGGACCGTTTTTGAAAGGCAATTTTAGTATGGCGTGCGGTTTCCATGTTTTATTTGTTCGTAGTGGCGATATGAATGACGTATGATGTTTCTTTCCATGTATCAAACGATTTTCTTTGATGTACAGGGTAGAAAGGGACGACGTTCCTTCCCGCTATCGACCGAGTCTACCAACCATTACGATGAACTTTCAGTATGGGACCGACATCGAAAACGTACATGGAAAATTAACTTTCCCATACTATGAAACTAACTAATCAAGTAATCACTCACTTTGTATGAGGGGTTGATTTTTTTTAAATTCTATGTTGGCACTGTACTGAAAGTTCATCGTTATGGTTGGTAGACTCGGTCGGTGGCGGGAAGGAACGTCGTCCTTTTCCACCTTGTACACAGGTGCAAAAGGGTCCCAATCTTACTATTTCAATTATGTAAAAAAATTGATGATACTTAAAATATTTCTAGAATACTTATATTGATATTGTTCACGATTTAATTATCGTCCAAACAGACTAGCACATCATCTACATTACATATAATACAGATTGGTGTAGATATTTTGTCACAAAAATATTAAAATTTCACCCTTTTTATATTTCGCCTCATTTGAAAAATCTATGACTCACAGTCAATTGCAAAACTATGAGAGTTTATTATTATTAAATCTAAAAACAAAGCCATGGGTCCTAAAAACAGATTTCGATATCTCTCATAGTTTGTAACTTCCCCTTACAAAGTCAAAGGAACGAAGGCGGTACTGATGTATAAAAAATAAAACTTCATTGTTTAAAAACAATGCATTTTATTAGTTTTAGATACCATGTTTTTTAGTAACATTTACTGTTTAAGAGCTACACAACCGATATCCAAATAAAAATAATGAAATTTTATTTTTCAAAAAGTCCAGGTTAGATTCCTGGGCCGAGTAGGTACACGCATTTTTGTAAGGGTATGAATTCAGTTTTTTTTCTCATGGTTCCTAAGACAAGAATTCGATATCTGTTATGGTTTCCAAAACCGCCATACTGACACATTTGGATTGATCACCTTGTATAGTGTATATGTGTAATTGTGTACACATTTACCCCGCTAGAGATGAACTAAAAGTAATTCCTTAGAATGTTATTACTAAACAAATAATCTAGCATATTTAGGACTCGATACTTGGTATTATTTAAAAATTTGCTATGACCACATGGTGTGGATTTACCTGAATTTAGTAACTTTGAAGCGGTTTATTTTATTTGAAAATAAAATAAAACAGGGGACACAAGGGGTCTCTGTTACCCTAAAGAATCTTTGTTTAATTTTTTGCTCCAAGTAGTCGTAGGGCCCACTTTGTACGTATTGCGACAACACGACGAAATAATTGTTCACGGTTCACGCAAGCGATTTTTAGCTTACCTGCTTGGACAACGACTCCAGAATAGTATTTAGCGTCTGCGACTTCCTCTTTAGCCGCGCCACTTTGTTCCTGAGCTCCTCCGTAGATTTTTTCATATTTTCAGCCTTGTCCTTATTAAATTGCAATCTGAAATAGAAGTACCATGTCATTCCTGGTAGTGATGTTATGTCTAGGGCTCCGCGGAAATTCCAACGGAAGCCCCACTTTTACGTACATCGCCCATCGCTAATGCACAATATATACAGTCGAGGCAACGCTACACATTTATTGAATAGTTTCAAAACAACTGTATTCGTCCAAGCATTTTGTTTTTTTAATAAAGTAGGTAACGAAGAGGCGGGCTCATTCGCTGCACAATTTTAGGAATGTAAACCTTGTGTTTCAAAGTAAAATATATTTGTGTCGTGTCGTGTAAAAAATAAGTCCCTTTGGATAAGAAAATACAATGTATAGTAGAGAATAATTATTTAATAAATCACGCCTAAAATCTTATTTGTGCTACGCGATTTAAAATTATGTCATGCTAAGAGAACCCGTTAGGCACATTTTTATACGAATTCGGGATCTTGTAATTGCAGTGTTTTGTTCATAACTAGTCGCAAAATATATGTATTATTTTATAATAAATATCTTAAAACTCGTAATGTCCACTACTAACACTGAAGGAGATGGCAGCGGCGCTAGAGAAAGTCGCGTGCTTTCTGTATTGCAAAATCATATAGCAGTCAAACAACCTCACTAATATAGGTCTTAGCGCATTGCAAACTGCTTTCTTTCTATTTCTGATAGGTAAGGATAAATTTTATTGCGAATAAGTCTGAAGATTTTGAAACTCGAATACACCCGCGATATTGAATTTCGTCTATAGACCTTACAAATAGTTGCAAGTGAAGTAAATAAATAAAATAAATAAAAAAAAAATTAATGATATTTATACACGACACGAGTAGAGTATTATGTTATACATCGAAATGATGGCAGCTAGTTGTTTAGCACTTTAACGCAGAAAATAAAGATTTTAATTATTTTACAAAATAAATAGGATTTTTTCGATGGCAGCTTCGATGGCGCTATTACTCGTATCTCTGCAAAAATTCGCCTCTTCATACTTATGTTGACAATACACAAAAAAATAAATGAAAATTATATTTTTTGTTAAAATAAAGCTTTATGTGTGTATTATGGATGACTATGCGATTTATATGTATACGATTGATTGCTATGATGTGATGATGAAGAGAATAGGTAAATAATAAAATGATAATAATGAATGGGTTTAGAATTTGTTGATGCAAAGTTTGAGTACGTTTAAAGCTTGCCCGAGCATTTACCAAAGAAGTTGGCGTATATCATGCAGCACGGTTAGGGCCCAATCAGGTATAAAGCCTATCCTATTTTACTCCGGTCCAGATGGAACCAAGACAGAGAACTAAAAAAAATGTACCATTTCTTAGTCGCATCATAACACGTCTTGTTCATAGCCCAGAATTTCGACCCTTTTAAGCCGGGGTCCGTAACTTGGGCCTCGGTCGGATGTTACTACCGAGAAAACACAAAATGGTCGTTTTCACAAACCGTTGTTGAAATCACCTAGTTATTTAATTCGGACAAGTTTGGGCTTGTTCTACTCAGGATCACGAGCTCTTTCGATTCTAATAGGAGAAAAAAATGTCCCAATATGTTTTTTCCATTACGATACCGTTTTTTCATAGATGTTCAAAGGCGGTAGCGTAATGGAAGGAATGAAAACTGTATGAAAATTATAGGACATATTTTTTCTCATAACAAAATCGAATGAGATCGTGATTCTGAGTCGAATAAGCCTAAACTTGACCAAATTAAATAACAAGGTGATTTCAACAACGGTTTGTGAAAACGCCCAAATGCTGTAAATAACGTGGCCCGTGCTGTGTCGTTCAAGCAACGCATTACAATCATATTCCAATAGACGACAAAAGAGTAGCCAACTAAACCTTGCTTACTGGATTGTCTATAAAGTAACGCATTTATTGTATTCCTTTTGGTGCCTCAAATACACAAAAAAATAAACAAGAACTATTTTTTTAATCAACGACCTAAGACTGGACTAAATAAAACTATTTATTAAATTATAAGAGGTTTAAGGCATTTAAACATTAAAATATTTTTTATTTATTTTACGTCAAACTCTCATTAATTTTATAAAAAAATAATACGAGTAAATAATTTGATATTATGCATGTTTCCCTTCAAAATTATTATTGGATTACGGAATTTCAAAGAAAGTCCGTATTTTAAATACAATGAACTTAGTGAATTATTCTTTGATGTCATAAAATTATTAATTCGTGACAAAAAAATACTAAGTAGGTAATTAATGAATTTAATGATATTCGACACTTCTAATGTATGTTTATATTACGTAGGTACCTTATTTCATTAGACTAGATAATAATATAATAAATGCACACGATGTGTAAACATTTGAACCGCTAGCAAATGAGAACAGTTTTAAAAGTTTATTTCTAAATACAGTGTGTAAATCTAATACGGGCGATCATGTGTAATCATGGATTACAAGGTTATTTTTTAAATTACTCTTAATTACGACCCCACAGATTTTTTTTAAGATTATCGGAGCAGCAATGTATGTACGAACATTTGTTTTTGTTGATATGGCAGTTATGTCATCTGCTTTTGAAATTAGCTGTCAACGAGTGCTTAACTCGCGTATGTTGCTCTACATTGCGCGCCGAATTATTTTGTATGGAAAATTTTGTTGCTCTAATTTTAAGTAAAAGTTATTTGAATGTACTTATTATGTCGTAAACTAATACCCGTTCAGAGCTTCGCCCGTATTAGACCGTATAACTATTGAAAAAAAAATATTTTCTCATTTAACAATTAAAAAGTGTCGTATTGCTCTATGTCACCGGGGAGTATTTGTCTTATCAATAACCATTACCAGTCACCATTTAAACGGGCAAAAAAAAATTAACTATCAACTTGGGACTAATCAATGATGTTCTGCATAAGAAAAACTATTAGACCGCGAGCCAGGTATAAGTTTTTATGACAATGAGATTCCCGAGCGATAACCAATAAAGTAGGTAGGTACCCTTCTAAACTTAAGAACGTTTCATTGCAGTATATTGCATGCGCTCAAAAGCGAAGACGAAAATGTTTTACCATCGCCAGACGATATATATACATATATACGTTTTTCTACGTCTTTAGTTGTCTACCGTTCCTCTATAGGGATGGCTGACGAACATAGTTTCGAGATGAATTTATGTATGTACCTATAACTCGCGACTCGCCCCAGCTTCGCATTCTTCTACAAACTGATACAAAAATATTCCTCTTCAATCACTCATCTATTAAGCAAAACCGCACCAAAATCCGTTGTGTAGTTTTAAAGATTTAAGCATACATAGGGATATAGGGACGGATAAAGCGACTTTGTTTTATAGTACCTATATAGTGATAAAATACACAAGATTAAAATACAATAATAAAATGGCCTCTTGGGCTACACTAACAAAAAATATTAAAGTAATTATTTCATCATTTATCGCAGACTGTGCTGTTTTTAGTAATTTAATTTATTTTATTACTAAGCACTTGAAAGATTATTAAGACAAATCGAACGAGCCCAAACTTGATAGGATTACGCCATATGGTTCCCAAGCAGGGTTGCCAGACGTAATGTAATACATATAAAGTATTGTACTGTTTTTTACCTGTCTACTTTACGATTTACGAGACGCTTAAACGCTAAAATATTTTATTTTGAACTTATTGAAAACTTTGCTTAAATAGTCAATAACATCCTATTACTCTACCCCAGAAAGTGTATTTTTTTGTGTTTACTAAACCAACATATACTGTCTATCTCAAAACAAAATCTGGAAACCCTATTTCCAAACTCATAAAATTTCAGCTCTATCGTTATAGATCGATCATAACTTGTGAGATTTCATTGCAGACAAGCACACGAACAGCACCAGATTTAAAACTAAATAAAAGCTTGTAAAAAATAACTTCATATAAGCAAGTCCCAAGACTACGCGCTGTGATGGGAAAGTACCGAGGTGTTCCCTGAATACTATTATGCTTAAATTGAATATATGATACATACATACTATACTATAGATAACTTTCTTTAGTTTAGAATCTCTAGGAGATGTTTTTTCGTAATTTCTTTATTGTCTCCATAGTGAAAGTTACTCAATGTGACTGTCTCTAGTACTACCACGACCCAGATGCCACCCTATATGTTACACAATATCAATATCACGGATCCCTTGGTATACACGAATCCAACTGGCAGGTACCCGGATTCTTAGATTTCTTCTTAATCTCGAGTCATATTAAAATTATATTTTGATTATCAATTCATTTCTATTATTTGAGTAAATCAGGTAGTCAGTCTAAATTCCATGTTAAATGCGATTTTTGCTTAGGTAGGAAACCCAATAGCTCAAAACGACCTATTCAATCTTAAACAGGTAGAACGTTAGATAATAAGGACCCACTTTGAAACGGCAACCTTTATACCTGACTCAAAATTGAACATATTGTATTGTGAGGGACTGTAGTGTACCTACTGTTTGACGATTCCCGCAAATGTACTGTCATTTCTCACGTTCGCCTCCGGTACTGTTTCACTAAGTGTTTATACTATGCTGATCGAAATTATCTGATAGAAATCCTATGCCAGTGACACGCATGTGTGACCGAAAAGATTGTACTGCTATGCCGGCGACACAGCACTTGTGTCAAAAACGTTCGTATTTCTATGCCATTGGCTTAGGAGTGAGAACTTGATTAATGCTAGTGCCATAAGAATAAGATTACTTTGATCTCGTATGTGTGTCACTGGCATAGGAGTACAGTTTTTTCGGTTACATATGCGTGTCACCGGCGTCGAACGTGTTAAAAATCATAGCACATTCATAGTTATTGTAGGTACGTACAATCAGCCAAAATTTGGTCTAAGACTTTTCAAATTTATAATCTCGGACTAGAGTGGAAAATCAGTAAGTAGACCAGATTTTTAGTAGACCATGTAGGTCCCTATGAAATAACAAAACGTGGTGTCTGAAAAAATTTTAGGTACCTATAATAAACGTAATAATATAAAAAAACGCATTTTTTATTGATGAAGTACCTACTGTCCGATTGCCCTTAGGGAACAATATAAGTTTTATATGTTTGCGGTGTTAGAAACAAATGTTATTCGCTCCGGACCCGTGGTCCAACCGCTATGTCCAACTGGTTGGGCCACGGGGAAATAAAATGAACCATAGTCCAACCGATTGTACTACGAGGAAGTTAGTTTACCCGTGGCCCAATTGGTTGTACCACGGTACTCTAAATTTATCGGTAGTCCAATACTAGAACATATATTTACGTACAATTAGTACGTTGGACAATTGCCCCTCAGTTATACTATGGGTCATAATTACATGACAGTAAAAAAAAAGTAATCTGAGAGTTGAACCACGGATAATTTTACTTGCCCGTGGCAGAACTAGTTGGACATAGCGGTTGGACCCCGGGTCGGGAGCGATGTTATTCGATCAAGTTCTAATTTTTTTTATCAGTCTAAACATAGGTACGTACGGTATTCTACGTACCAAGACACTGGCCACAAATAATCGTAGTATTGTAAAAAAATATGTTCCATCATTTTTTAACAATCCGAGTTTCGTTGTGACTGTAAATTGGTTTCCGGTTTTACCTTCCGTAAGAAAATCGCGACATACTTAGCCCCTTATTTATAAACGTTTGCTAACTTAACGGCTTGCTAATAATTGTTTGTCCCTTTTGCTCTTATGGACACATTCTTAAGACCGAAAGGGAGAAACAATTATTAGCGGCTAGTTAAGTTAGCAGACGTTTATGAATAAGGGAGTTAGTTTATTAACTTATTGCAGACACTAGCTTAGCGCTTAGTACGATTAATAAACTTGGGGTCATTTTTTTTCTTATATTATAGTGAATTAAATTACTCAATGCATTCATAATTCCACCACCCATTCGGTAAATGATAATTTATGATTATAACTATTATCTTCCAATTTATTTTTAGTTTGCAATCGGGATAAAAGGGATGAATGAAAAATATAATATATATACATGACGACTTTGCCGCTTTTTAATTTTTGTTCTTTTTTTATAGACTAAAGTATCGGGTATTGGTCATCACGTGGACAGAAATAGGTATTTTAGTAAGATATCAATATTGTTATTTATTACTAGATAACTTTATCAAAAAACATTATCATGAAACGAGCGTATAAAAAAATATCTCCTCTTTATTCGTATTTGAAGAAACCATAAAGTTATTTTTGATTTCAATATATTTTCATCCACCCCACTGATATAGATCATAATGCTATGGTACATATATACATACAATAATACAAACCTTTTAATAAGGGATAGAAAGGCTTTACCATGTCTGTGACGCGAAACAGTAGAAAACTAATTACAATAATTGCACAATCTGACTTTGCTAATAAATAATATAAATGGCAGAGCTTTTTTGCATATATTAACAGTAGTAAAATAAAATAAAAATAATCGTAAATGATGCAAAATAGCAAACCTGAACTCCATAGTGTCGCAATGTTTGCATTTTTTTGCCTTGAGGTCGATGTCGCACGGCGTTGGAGGGACTGCAGACAAAATCAACAACATATAACAAATAAGTCGCTTAGCGCAACATTTGTCGCTCGGCATATGTCGGCACATTGTGATAGCACCTATAATACGCTAAGAAATCATTATTAAACAATAATCGATGATTCGAGCGGCAAATAAAAATATTTCGCAGTATATTTTGTTAAATGGTTTCGGCGTGTGATGTTAATAGTTATACTACGTTTTATTTCACGCACGCATTTACTAGAACAATCTAAATGCATTGATAATTGGTCTTAGATGAGTAATTCTTTGAGGCATCGGCATTTACCTGCTAAATCTGTACCTGCGACTTGTAGCGATAAGTAACTTTCTCTTACCGGTCATCAATTACTAATGGTCTTAAATTAATTTTGAATGGTGTTCCAAACTCTCAATGTCAAAGAATTACCCACGCTAGCTACCTGCGTTGTTTTTGCTGATATTACGTCCTTGTAATTAAGTAATCCATGCACATTACTTAATTGCAAAGACAATCTAAAAGGAAAAGTTGTTCATTAAATGTGGTCTGATAAATAATGTGATTACGTAATGAACTATTATAAATTATAACCCAGAGATTACAAGTTATTTCCGATAACTTCACATGATAATAAAAACATTTCTATACAGACAAATGTGTTTTTAATTTAGTATTTATTGAATAAATAATTATTGCAGCCATTGTAATTATGTGATTTAAGGCCATAGTGAACAAAGTTGTTTTACGAACTTATAAACAAGTTAAGAATTGTATGTACCTTTATAATAAATTATACTTGTGTTTATTACTCTCTGCCGCTTTTATTAAATCTATTTTTTTATATTGCCCCATTTTCTCAATTATAAATATATTTATAAGCTGATACGAACTCGAAGGAAATGTGAAATATCCGTACCAACTTTAATTTCCATTTAAACAAACCTAACAAATAAACACCCAGATTTCAATATCGATTTGATACAGTCTATTGTATTGTAAATATTGTATGTCAGAAAAGTAAATTGATGAAAAAGAGCAGATTTGTTATATTTTTAGATTATTCATAATAACCTGCATGCATTATAAGATCCTTTGAGAAATGTATCCTGCATCAATGAGGTATATTGAATCACATAAATATCATATTAGCATTGAGCGAATTAACTCTGTAATTATAACTTAAGTAAGTTAAATAGCTGCACATTTTCAAAATCGTTACGCATGTTGTGTTTACCGGTAAAGTCAAAGTGAAGCCTAAAATTTGTAAAGGTATCGGAAATCTAAAAAATGCTTTTATTCCTCAAGTAAATAAGAGAAAACTGAACTAAGCAATGATGTTCAAACATTTTCGAGCATTGTATAGATATATTAAATATCAGATAGTGAAGTTGTTATCTGATATATTAGTTCGCGTAAAATACCTCTCATGATGTTGTTGAGTGTACTTTATAAGTTCATTCGCTTGCTCATTTTTGCTAATGTACCTACTTGTTGATGGGTAATTTAAATACTTTTTAAAGATACTTTTAAGTTTGTTAGTGTGGTGAGTGAATATTTTTTATAAAAATTCTATCTAGTCGTATATTTAAAGCTTTGACAACAGCCAATAGCCTACAACAAATAAGTTGTGTTAATGTTAATACTATTGAGTATAGACGTATAAAATAACAAAAATAAAGATGTAAAATATCGAAGGCACTAATACTGTCGTGCTAACTAAAAAGGACGCATCTCCCATGGAACTACTATTAGGAGATGCGTCTTTTTTATTTAGCACGGCAGTACAGTGTTCGTCAATAGGAAACAAAAAAAGTTTAAACAAATATGGCTGACTTTGTATAGTGTTTGACGTCTTTGACACATATCGTGAAACACGTTCGTGTTTAATAATAAACTAAAAATGTATGTGTACTCAAGGTTTAAGGTTTGAAGTTGGTGATACACCAAGATTGTGTTCTGAAAGTGTGTGATTATGAAATAACTAGCGACACGCCCCGGCTGCGCACGGGTACTATACCTACATAAAAACCTTCCTCTTGAATTACTCTACCTATTAAAAAAAATCTCATCAAAATCCGTTGCGTAGTTTTAAAGATTTAAGCGTACAAAGGGACATAGGGACAGAAAAAGTGACTTTATTTTATACTATGTAGTGATGCAAGGTTTTAGGTTTGTTTTTTTTGTCTAACTAATTTTTACTAAAAAGTGCGGTTTAAGACGGTCTGTAATACAATGACGTACTAAAAGGTACCTACTTATGTAAAATGTGTAAGTAAATGACACACTTAGTGAAGACAATCAGCCAAGCTATCATTTTTATATCGAATAACTTCATCCATTCGTGTGTTGACAACGCAGAATTATCTTTAACATAACTAAGTATTTTTTAACTGTTAACTAACATTTATTTGGAGGTTATTGGCCATTGTCAGCTTTAGTATTCCACTTTAAATCAATTTTTTATATGAACTCAAAGAGCGAAATTTATTTTTAATGTACCTATATCTTTTTATGACTGGTGAAAAAAAAGTTTATTCAATATCACCATACCGTTCGCCAGTAGAACAAAACAAAATGTAAAATATAGCAGACTTTCCATAGCATTTGACGTCTTTGACACATATCGTGAAACACGTTCGCAGGTACATTTTACGTTGATGCTAATAAATATCAATAATTTTAACTAAAAATGTATGTTACTTCAAGGTTTAAGGTTTCAAGTTTGCGATAAAACCTAGATTGTATTCTGTTCGTTGATTTTGAAATAATAAATCATTTGGTTTGTTTACATTTTTTTTGTTTTCTACTGAGTAACGGTATACGTATACGAATATTATTTTCATTTATCTCGAGCTCAACCTTATTCCAAGTTTATTTAAATTGTCATGGTAAACTGATGAAAATGAAAACAAAAATCTATTCAAAACATTCATGATAGGTGTGAAATTGTACTATTAGGTGTTTTATTTTGATAATAAATGTTTGCCTTTTCTTTTAGACCAGTCATTCGCTTGGAAAATATTAAACAATTGTGACTTACTTAAGAAATCTTTCATAGGCCTTGACTCCAAGTTTGCGGTAGGCACGCACGTGATAATGGGCTTCTCAACACTGAAAACAAAATTATCTTTATTATCTTGACTTTACAAAAACAATACTAAAAGTAAGACGAGAGCTTCTCTGTATATTTTGTGAGTATTTAATTATTATAAGTGAAAAACATTTCTAGGACTCTTGATTAAAAATCTAAAGACAGGTTCTGTTCACTTGTTGTCCAGCGCCAGTTGTCTATGGCCGCTAGGCCATGCAATCCCGGGATTAAAATGTATGCAATCACGGGATTTTATAATATCAAATCCTGTGTTTGGTTACAAATGAGATTGCATGCCCTAATGACCGCTGATGCATGTGGTAGGTACGAGTTGGTAAGATGTAGGTATACCATAGGAAATACGATTTCAATTTCAGTTTTTGTTACCCGTCTAACCTTTATCTTAGAGGATTAAGTAATTACTACTCCAAGAATAATAGTTCAAGAGTTTTGACATTTAATAGCTGAAGGTCCAGAAAAAATAAACACAAATTTACAGGAACATTAAAAAGAATAGGATTAATAATGTGTTGATGAAATTGCTGAATGTAATCAAGTTAAAAGATATTGATACGGAGTACCAAATATACATATATATATAAATAAATATCTTGCGACATCTTACACAAATCAACCTAGTCCCACAATAAGCATAATGAGGGTTTTTGATACTTTTTCTGCCGCTATGGGGAGGTGAGATGGCAGCACTGAGCCGACCGTTTAACGAACTGTCAAAATAAATACGCGCATTTAATTTTCAACATATTTATAGATTTATTTATTCTGAAAACCATTACTTTAGGCATATTGTTACCTAAAATAAATAAATAAAATAGTTCCAAGTCAATTCTCATGAAATTAACAAAGTTAAAGTAATTATTTTTAATACCAGAGACTTTGCGCGCCTGTTTTATAGCTCCGTCTTCAGTTCGATGACCGTGTAATAGTCGTAATCCATTACAAAATCAATTCTCTTCCAAATAAAATAGAATTTCAATATTTTAGGCCCCGGTGCCTATGAATAGTATGAATCTGACAGTTGTCGAGACCAGGCGCGTACGAAGCGCCGCCTGGTGGCAGAAAAATTATCGAAAACCCTCATTAAGGCTTGTGATGTGGGTACCAGGCGACGATATATATAATAGATACTTAAATACATAGACAGCCATGACCAAGGAACAAATGTTTGTGATAAATTAATACACAAATAATGCCCTCGCCGGGATACGAACCCTTAACCTCCAGCTTCATAGGCAGGGTCACTGCCAACTAGGCTACGGAGGCTGACAAATAGACATATAAGTAGTATCGATTTCAAAGATGTCATAATAACTAAGAAACAATAACGATTTTACCAACGTCAGAGGCAAATCAAATATATTTCATAAAAAATCAATTGTGTGGTTCCACGAAAAATATACATTTAAATGTAGAGATAACTAACTATTACCACAAGGTGTCGTAAACTGCGTGCAAAGTGCGTATTTTCGCACTTTCACGTATCTTTACCTTTGCCTTGACTACTCGTATACATAATGCATAACATCTCTGACCTACCTGGGAATCAGTACAGGCGGCGGATTTGAAAACAAAGGTACTTCCACAGGTACCTGCGGCGGCGGAGGCGGGACTGGATCTGAAAATAAAAAACATACAGTTTCAAAAGTGTAGTCATCGACATACAGCTCTGTCTAATTTTTGCGAAACTGGGTACTGTAACACAGCACTTTCTAGCTCAGGACACAGGGTTGGGATATGATTACCGGGTTGGGATATTATTACCGAAATGTTGCTTTTAGTAGAATAAACTTTTTTAATTTTCAGAAGAGCTACCGATCGACGTGTTGCGTACCTGTCACACTTATGTTTAAATTTGAAAGTAGAACAGGGAGGACATCTTTTTGGTTACAGCAGGCAATACAGCATACAATCTCTAAATGCACTTTCTCCAAGTGATGCAGTATTTATGAGCAATCATACATGTTTAGTTACTAGTAACTTATCAACATTCATTTCTGTATTGTTTCTAGTCTATGCATACAAACTAAATTCTGCTCACATTTCATAAAACTATGATCTTTATGCTTTTTTTATTGGGTGAAAGGGAGTTTGGAGGTGAACTCTATTAAACTTCCGTTTAAACTCCTGGAGGCCCCAATGGGGAAACCAGGGAAGACTTTTATGCACAATGCATGACAGCCTATACAATCCATTGTTGGTATTCAAGAGGTTAATAATTACTATGAGCTTTTACACTTTTAAGGACACCCTAAGCATGAAATGAAAACACCTTAATTTTAGTCAGGTTGGAAACTACAATTAAGCACTAAATTTAAATAAAAACTCAGTTTTGGTGTTTGTTCATTCTTTGAACAATAAGTTTATTATAATATAAAAACGCAGATCAAGCTTAAATTCCTAAGCATAATATGGTAATAAGCATATTGTTCTTACAGACCTGACTGCAATGAAGGTTTTTTAATGTCCGCTAATTGGGTGTCTCTAAAAGTGAAAATACCTATACATACCTTCAGGTGGTGGTGGAGGTGGCGGGGGCAGTAAGCTCGCAACTGGGGGAGGCTTCTTATGGTGGTCCAAAGCATGCGGTGGCAGAACCCCGGTCCTATAAAATCTTTGCTCTTCAAAAATTGTAGCATGCACATATCTACAAAATGGATAGTCACATTTATTGTTCTGGAAGTTTTTACAAAATGTGTATACACCAGGTAACTGTGACAGATCTCTTTCATGAGCATATCTGCATCCTATCCTATTGCAAGTCCCTCTAATAAAGTCTCTACAGATGGTTTTCTTTTTTGGTTTTTCACTGGGCTCCACATTTGTTTTTTCATAATTTGCTGCTAATATATGTAAGGAAGCTTCACTAGGGTCTTGTATACTTAAGGTAGGCGAGTTTAAACTGCTCTGATATCCATGATCTTCTATTTCTTGCTTATGTGGTAAGCTAAAGTCTATTGGGGTAGAAGGTGGAGGTTCTCGTGGTAAAGGAGGTTGCACGGGCTTTGCCTTTTCCAGCAATGCTCTCTGCTCTTCTAGTGTTGTTATTGGTTCTGGTGAAGTGTTTGTTGGTGAATGATCAGCCCCATGTATAGGAGATTGATTATTATTTTCACTAAAATCTATCTTAGATTTTAAGAATTTCTTCATATTTTTGAAATTAGGTGAAGGCCGAAAATTTATTAACGTTTCCTCTGTCCCAAGTCTGCTGGCCTTTGGAACACCTGAAATCAACAATAAATTGCAGTTAATTAAATTTTTCGTGATATGCCATTTGTTTGTTATATGCTGGGTACTTAATCCGCTAAGAACCCATTGGCAATAGTATTGTTTAAAAAAAAAAGTTTTTTTGAAAATGTTTTGTCACATTTTCAGATATATTCCATGGTAATATTTATTTTTGTCTATTTGTACTTTATTGTTTGTTGTTCTAGTCAGGAGACAATTTGTTAGTTCTCAGTATCAACTGCAGACTTAATATTTAACATCTGTATTTTTTACATTCTCATAATTTCCCCCAAGGCTCAGACCCAAAGGATACTTGTTGTAACTAAGTACCAGTCCATAATTAAGATTATCTGTTTCTGTACATAAAAATCACATTGATTTATTTTATGGACCGCGAAATTCGTATTTTTATCAGGTTATCATAATCTACTAATGTTAATTCATAAACTACTTTCACATTATTAACACATGCGACGGGTAAAGTTTATACATTTTAATTAGGCACAAATTAAACAAAAGCATTTCCATGAATAGACAAATAATAAAAAATTTAACTTTTGATAAAAAAAGTTTCTTGTTAAAATTGCTGATTTTTCTTTACAACATACGCACGTACCTGCCTGTGAATCCTGCATTTATGTCATCAATAATACTTTCACACTATGAATATTATACTGTGACTATACATTTGCTAGATCAGATACCATAAATCAATAATAAGTTTTGATACTGCTTTAACTTAATTAAGTAGTAGCGAATATAATAACAATAAACCGCACCCACACAACATAAACCAATCTAATGACATTCATTACAAAATGGCAGGCAATGCAGACCAACTAGCGAGAGCGAGCCATTCACCAAATGTATGAAAGAAACAAACATATAATCTTGACTTGACTTGAGTGTACCACAGAGTATATTAGTGGAAAAGGAGAGCCGTCTTGAGCAACCGTTTGCAACTGTTACGAAACGCTACTGCCATCTAAGTTGTTAAAACGAAACTAAATCTGCCGATAATGCTATTATTAAACCGCGATTAGAAAGGGATTTGAAAGTACTGTTGACACGACACGACAGTGTATAAGTCAATCTAGGATATATTCATAGTTAAATGAATATAGTTGTAGTTTAAGTTCAGAGATTTACAGACAATAGATTAATTAATCACTCGCGACATCTATAAAGAACACTTTTCTTGATAAATATCGTGTCAATTTTTGTGTCAACAGTACTTTCGAATCCCTTTCTGATTCCGGTTTGATAATATAATACTTAATCAGTTACAACAGTTACTAATTACTTTGTGTACTCTTAAATTAATTAAGTAGAATGATGCGTGCATATATCTACCTGTACGTTTTGGCCAGACGTAATCAAAATGTTTGTGTGACTTTTTACTTTTTCGGTTAGGAAAAAATAATAGGATTCAGGTATCAAGGGAAGTTTCATACTAACTTTATTAAAGACGTGATCCAAATATATATTTATTGAGACTTTTTGAGAATAGCTCTAGTCACTTGGAGAATTACCAATCCTCTAAGACTAATCACTCTAAAAATACACTGATGAATTCGTAACTGATGTTACAATCTCGTGGGTTTACCAGGTCCACAAATTTCCGTTGATTGATATGATTTATTTTATTTTGTACTATTTTATACTTCCTAGATTTTAGCTACCATCTGTCATAGAAAATAACCTCAGTACTGATACGGTGTAGGTACATAACAAATAACATAATTATTTAGTATTTTGAAATTTTCAAACACCATGTTTTCGAGAAGACAACGACTAGCGTAAAGGTAAGCGCAAAGCTACCAAACTATAATGGATCTGACATTGACGCTGACATTGTTGACAGTTGCAGACTGTGTGATGATATCCTATCAGCGTCAGCCTCTCTCTGTAGCTTAGTTGATCTGCTTACAAAGCTAAAGGTTCCGGGAAATATGTTAATATATATCTTAAGATGATATATCTCAGTCTCTATCACAAAGTAGATGCTATACTCTTGGAGGATTCAGAATAACTGAAATATTAAGATAATTATTGAGATTAACTGAATCCTCCAAGGGCTCCAAGGCTATATTGAATTCTTTCGCATGGAAAAAATAAGTCAATAATGTTCTATAAAACATTTAAATTTGATTTTAATTACTTCAAACAGCTGGGTCGCGTTTTATAAAGTTACATTTTACAATTTTGCTGTTTGCCTCTCTAACGCACGCAGTTATTGGTTAGAAAGAGAGGCAAACAGCAAAATTGTTAATTGAAACTCTATAAAACGCGACCCAGCTGTTTGAAGTAATAAATAATCAAAAATACACACTGTATATTCTGTATTTCGCTACGTGTGTGACGGCTTTAACGGAAAATCGTGGATGTTGAAGCATTCTTTTGTCTATGCTTGCAGCACAGTGGTCTTTTTATAACCTCCCGCCTAAATTTACTGATTTCAACGAAGGTAGCGGCCATTTTGTTTGTTATTGTGCGATGATTGAATTGGTCGGTTTATCTTCTATATTCAACGTAATGTAAATGGGTACACGGTGACTCTACCGAGAGAATCAGTTAACATTTTTAACGATATTATTTATGCAATATTTAATATTGGAACAATAACTGTTTTAATTAATTCCAGTCCATAATCATCTTTAGTGACAATTTTATGCTCTTTATCGAGGAAACAAGTGAAGAGATATTAAATGCAGGATTCACAAACAGGTTTGTGAAAATGTTTAATAAAATTAGGTTTGCATGTAGTTTGGTTAAATTTTCTTGATTTCATGTGTACTTTCTTTGCTTCTTGATTTATTCTACATTTTATTACATCGTAGTCGGCCAGTGCGAATTTATTCTTTACCGTAACAGTTGTTAGATTTGTAAGGTTAATGATACCGTCATTGTCTATCGATCTAGGTTACTTTCATTTATTTTATTTAAAATTGAATGTTTATCTCCTGTAGTTTAGTTGTGTTCGTAATTATTTTTAAATTTGTCGTATCAATGAAATACGTCGTGTTAAATAACTACTAAATATTAGGAATCTCTTTGTAACATAACATGATATGCTCGCTGCATAATTTAATCGATTTAATTACAGTTTACTGAGATATATATTATTATTAACATCAAGCGTTTTTAAATACATAAATGTCTTAATGAAATAGAATGTATGTATGTGTTGATTTTAATGTGCTTGCATTTTTTATTAGTATACTAGACAAAAGGTGACTTCACATTTACGTGTAATCAATTACGCTTATTTATTTGAGTTTGTTTTGACTTCAATTTTACGTAATAATATGTACTGTGTATATTTGAAATCTAGAATATGCAAATATGGCACTAGGAGTAGTTTAAATTCAAATTCTTGCCCGCATTACATTGCATTAAATGGTCCATTAAACATTTTTTCAATTATTTCAATAAAATGGCTTCTATTATAAACTAGTAGCTTCAAGATAATGCTCTGGGGCACTGCTGTGATGTTTCAACTGCTGTGATTTCAGTGGCAGTGTTATTACACAAATCTCATGAGAGTTCCATGAAATGTTGGATATCTTGGTACATAGAAGTCAACAACTTCTCGCATAATAATGCTGCCACCGACACATTCAGAAAAACACCCTAGCAAAGACTGATGTCAGTGTCTGCTACCTCGGCCTTCTTTGGACTGTATAATAGCATTGCTATCAATTTCTTTACATACTCTTTGAGTTAAACTTCTTACCAACTATTTGGAAATAATAAATAGTAATCACTATAATAATATTTCTTGTGAGTTATTCATCCATTTAAACTATTAACTTTTAGTAATGAATAGTAATTGCAAATCTATATTTCATATGGCATTGTTTTATTGTTCTTCAAAAAATATATTTATTAAATTGTATAACCTATACAGAATCAGTAAACTAGATCTTAAAATAAACTTACGAAAATACAATACTACTAAATTATAAATAAAAATTAGCCCCAGATCACTGTCAATCGGTAGCGTGCCCAGAAGGCTGGCAGCATTTCCATGTTGAATGGCAATGCTGATCCGCTGTGCTAGATATGAACCAGCCTTTTGGTTATGCGGCAGATCATACAGCTTATGCCTCATCTCTTTGAAGACCCTGTGGGCGCTATCCCCCCAGGATCCAAGGTCTCCACTGCAAACAGCTCAAATATGAAACCATTGCCTATGGTTGCATATTTGCGACACTTGAGCAGCTCTGCTGAGTTTTCAAATTGTATAAAAATAACTAGAAAATTGTACATTGATAACACTGCTTGACATTTACTGCTTTTAATCTTTTGAATTTGTAGTGCTCTAAAAGAATAGTTAAAAAATGTATTTTGCGATTGGATGAAAAGTCCCTGGGACAACTCAAAATTCCTAAAATTATTCCAGAGTCTGAGAAATCTAAAATTACCGTTTTCACTAGAGGCTACAATCATAAGAGTATTTTAGGAATTTATGTCTAAAAAATTATTTGATTAATTTTTATTACTATTTATTTTTTCTACAATATTTTTTCAAGTTAAAGTTTTATCATTTTGCTATGCACAAACCCTCTGGCCACAAACATGTAGAGCAAAGTTGCATTTTCCCAATGTAGACTAATCTAATGGATGCCATTATAATAATTATATGAAAGAGGAGCAAAGCAATCTCATGATTTTGCTCCATCACATAGTTCTGTCCCTTAGATTAGCCCACATTGGGCCAATGTGTAATTGTGTACTGCAGCCTTACTATATATAATATTATAAAATAGTTTCAAGTGTTTTTGTCAACAAATCTCTTTAATAGGTTGAGGATGTTTTAAACTTTTTCTACTACTACCTACATAGATAAGAAAACGCCAGTTACGAAAAAAAAACTAAATAATCGGATATTTTAAAATCAGTACCTGCCTAATTCAGAACCTTGATACATATACATAAAATATATATACATAATTCGAAAATTGTTCCTAACAAACTATAAGCTTATAATGTATCAAGTCTTCGATATAAATTACAATCTAAAGTCAAAAGTCATTTAGTATTACCCTAATGTTATTGACTCAAAAAAAAAGAGGAGTATATAGCGATTTGTTCCTACTGTTACTGCCAAAGTTGGTTTGACAGACTACACCGTTCAACATTGTCATTTTTTTTTGTTTTAATTTTAGTGTAAGTTGTTTTGTTAAGTGTGGTCTTATTTTTTGATGGTCAGGCAAAAGGTGTGGTAAGATTATAATACACTGTGGTAGCATTGTAATAAAAAAAAAAGTTTAGAAACGAGTTAAGACGAAAAACTTATTATGAAACCAAGCTGGATTAGGGCATATTTATATAACATAAAGACTCTAAATAATTATGGTCAGGAATACATCATTAAAATCTAACGCAATGCTTGCAAACACTATGTATATTATTTGTTATTTCTCTATGCGAATGGGCAGAAGTGGGGATATAGATTAGACTATGATTGTACTCACAATCATATAATTACATTAGACTGTACATACAAATAATAAAATTTTGTTAAAAAAAAGTCAAAATTATTGTTCAACTTACCCAGAAGGGCAGAAAGTGTAGGTGTCTGGTAACAAGCCCATTATGGGCATATGTATGTATGTGCTTCCATGTGCTTTACCTTTCCGAACATTCTGTGATGGTCAAACGCTTTTCAATACCAGTTCCTCGCTGTGCACATTTCTCGTGTTACTGTACAATAAAAAAATTATCATTAATCAATATTACAATTATCTAAAAAAAGTCAAAATTATTGTTCAACTTACCCAGAAGGGCAGAAAGTGTAGGTGTCTGGTAACACGCCCATTATGGGCGTATGTATGTATGTGCTTCCATGTGCTTTACCTCTCCGAACATTCTGTGATGGTCAAACGCTTTTCAATACCAGTTCCTCGCTATGCACATTTCTCGTTAGTTACTGTACAATAAAAAAGTTATCATTTATCAATATAACAATTATCTAAAAAAAGTTAAAATTATTGTTCAACTTACCCAGAAGGGCAGAAAGTGTAGGTGTCTGGTAACACGCCATTATGGGCGTATGTATGTATGTGCTTCCACGTGCTTTACCTCTCCAAACATTCTGTGATGGTCAAACGCGTTTCAAGACCAGTTCCTCGTGTCATAGGCACATTTCTCGTTAGTTACTACTGTACAATAAAAAGGTTATCATTTATCAATATTACAATTATCTGAAGACACGCCCTCAAGCTATATTCGAGAGACGCCCTCGCCATCTTGAATATCAATGGGCGGTGCCTTCGTAGCCACTGCGCTGTTTGCATTCGCGTTGGGGGGCTGGTTTTTAACAACTACCTCATTTTTACACAAATCTTATAATCTACCCGCAGAACATCACAATTAGTTTAGTCAGACCAGAGTTCAGCTACAAGTAATATAATTGATTACCTACTGACAATTTTATATCCAAAAAACAAAAAAAGTATGACACTTTTTTTAGGTTTTTTTTGTTTTTTTTTTTAACTGGAATCAAGAGGTCGAGAAAATAAATGCAGCGGCTTGATGTATTAACTTCCGTTTAATGTTATAATTCGGTCTTCGTTCATCGTGATATCCGTTAGGTACTGCAAGCCCGCAAATTTTAAAATTGTATGATAAACAACAAAGTGCGTTTTCTAAGTAGATTTATTATATTTTATGTACGGTGCAGGCGTATATTCCTGCAGATGACCAATGTGCATGTTTTCAACTCTTGCTAGAGGTTTTTTGATCAAATTTGTTTTTTTTTACGTTGTTTTTTGATGATGATATTGTTTGAGCTGTCTATTAGATTTGGTGACTCATCATTCATCATCATTATCGTCCAATGCTAGACATTTTAAGCCTCTCCCAGTATTGTTTCTCGTATACCTACCGTATTTTTCTTTAGTGAGGATTCCGGAAAAACTTACTCAAATGATACCCAGCAGTATTTCTCAAATTACTTCTTGGAAAAAATATTAGAGCTTCTGCTTTCATTGATTTTCGCAAATTGCACCACTAGCATCGGTTTTTGGTATTGGCAATGTATTCTGTAAAAATTACATAGGTTTTACGTATTTAGATTACAATTTCGGGATGTCGAATTAAACTTACTAAGTTAAGTAAAAGAGAAGAATTCATTTGTCAGTTTAATCTTGTTATTTCTTATTCACAAAATTTGTGATATTTTGGATTTTTCAATACTTTTATAGACTCATATTTTAAATGGTTTAAATGACTTCCACTTGGAATACATAGTTAGGAACTATTCTCTCTTTTGGTCCATTTGCTTTCAGTGCTATCAAGCACATACCTATTTTTAGACATGACTGTATATGTACACCTGCTTTATTATTTTTTTATTATTTGTTACACACGGTTTCCAAGTCATGTAAGGATTTCTCGCGACATTAGTGGTCCCATGCCCTCCCTAGTTATGGCACTAAATAAGTTTATTGATTATAAATGTCTCTTTTCAGATCCTGACAATTGTCGCAGGCTCGGTGTCGATGAACGTTATATCAAGTTTCGACCTTCTCCCAACTTCAAAAATATGAAGAAATTTTTGAAGTCGAAAATTGATTACTCAGAATCGTCGAGTCAGTCTCCGCCAAACGGCAACAGCGAGCAGACTACTCCAAATAGGGCATCTGAAAGTCCTCCTACAAACAGTTTTCCAATGGAGAAGGAAGAAAATACTTCCCCTGTGAAACCAGTTGTCCATCCACCTTTACCATTAGAACCGCCACCTCCTGATGTTCTACCTGTTATGCCTGTGCCAATCAAGCATGAAATAATTGAAAATGACGAGCAGGACGAAGAAACCGGTACCACCTCTCCTTGCCTATCAATAGCCCCAGAACAAAATGGCGAAAAAACTGCTAGCACAACGACAGAAACGAAGAAAGTCGAAGTTTGTAGGGATTTCATTAGAGGCACATGTATGCGAGTAGATTGCAGATTTGCTCACGAGCGTGACCTATCACAGTTGTCTGGCGTGTACACATTTTGTAGAAATTTTCAAAATAATGTTTGTAATTTACCACAGTGCAAATATGTGCACGCATCCGTTTTTGAAGAGCAGGAGTTCTATAGAACCGGGGTCCTACCACCCTACTTGCACACTAGGTATAATGTGAAACAGCCAGTCTTCGTGTTGCCACCGCCGCCGCCACCCCCTCCACTGCCAGAAGGTATATATTATTGCTCTATTATTTTCTCTATAGTACGCAATAGTCTAGCCTTGATAATTTTGATTAATTCTTGCTTCAGGTAAATTGTTCATAATTGTGGCAACACACAGCCTTAGAAGCTACTCATATATTTAGTTATACTTTAAACCACTTAAAAAAAGGAGGAGGTTCTCAATGCCATTTAAACCACTTAAAAAAAGGAGGAGGTTCTCAATGCCACTGTTTTTTTTTGTACTTAATATGTATATCTCTGAAAATCGTGAACCGATTTTATTTTATCGAACGGGTTTAACCCTGAAATGGTCCTGTTGGCACGAAGTCGAGCGATATAGTGTAATGAGACGGGATCTTAGAGAAATCGGTTTCTATTAAATCAAAATTGTATATCAGGGTCACATACCATAAGCAAGTTTCGATTTTCTTAATGTAATGTGACTATCTTCGTATTTCCAAATATAAACGAATGTTAACTTCCATGTCTATCAATTTATTACATTGATCTTGTATCAAGGATGATTGCCGAGCTACATTAAGAAAATAGAAATATGTAAAGTAAACGTTTTAGCGCTCGTCGTAGACCTAATATATGGCACCTTCAATCATATACAGGGTGGCCAAAAAAGAAATGTACTCTAGCTGCCGGTGAGGTTTTGTAAAGCAGAATAAATAAGCCAATCAGGGAATTTATTTTGAAATAAGTTCAAGTTTCAGACATAGTAGTTCTATGTAGGTTGGTAGCCATAGTAGGATCTAGTACTCAACCAATTGGAACAAAAAGCCTACAACCATGTTATAGTGACAAATAGTGAGAGGTTTCTTACAATTTGACATAGTGCCCGAGTGGTCTAGGGTTCCAATTGGTTGACTACATATTTTCCAAAAACCTCCTAGTGGACCTCACTGGCAGGAATGCACTTGTTTATGGCCACCTTGTGTAATTACAAGTACATAACAGAAATTACAGATTTACAGGGTGTAATCGATAAGTGTTTACAGGCCATAATTCCGTAAATATGAGAGACTTTTAACTGATATCGAAATTACGTTAACCAACGAGTAAATTTACGAAAATAACTTTTTTTAAAATAAAATCAGAAATATCCCAAACATTAACTTCAAACCCTTCCATACATTTAGGTAACCGTTCATTCAAAGACTAGTTTAATACGACCCGAGGCATTTCACCGTTATCAAATGATCCATGATTTGTCTTATGTTATCTTATTACAACGTATTCGTACAAATAACGAATCTCTTAACAGTTTTATCTCTTACGACACCCGACATTCTTTGAGGCTGTAAGTCGTCATACTAAACGTATGGCAGCGTTTTAACTTAGTATTTTTAATATTACTTCATCTATCTAGAAAAAGTTATTAGTGTAATTTTACTCGTTGGGTAAGGTACTTTCGATATCAGTTAAAAGTTTTCTGATATCTCTCATATTTACGGAATTATGGCCTGTAAACACTTATCCATTACAACCTGTATGTCATCTTTAAAGCACTGAAGTCTCGAGTATTTATAAGTTCATTTAGGGACTTTATGTAATATTTTAAAGAAACAAAAATTAAAATTTTCAGCCTTGACAAGCCCTCCACGTACCCCAGGTCTTCTGACTGCAGTCGGCCTACGCCGTTCAAATCCGTAAGTATATTGAATTTCTTATATAGGGTGAAACATGAGTCGTACAAGAAATACATTCTTCTAACTCGAAACACAACTAACAATTGAATGTCCTGAAAGTAACTTAAAATAGACATGTTTTTTGTAGTTGTTATTTTTTGAAAATGGCTATTTAAGCAATTTAAAACGCTAAATTTATAAATAATATTTACTTTCGCATGAAATTACAAAATAGGCGTTATTTTATTAATGACTTCCATTTGAAGAGGCAACTTAAATTATAGACTTTATCAAAGTGCTTCTGAAAGTAACACTCTGTAGGAACAATTTTGTGTTTTTACCATTAGGTTTACTTTCTAAACTAGGAGTAGAAAATAAGTTTTAGCAAATATACATAATATAACAAGGAAATACAGTGATTTACATTGTTTTTGATTCATTAAGTACCTAGTTTGGATTTTTATATGCATTTTTCAATAAAAAGACTGCAAGATTGTTTACCTTTTTTTTTAAACACCAAACCAAACAGAGTATAGACGTCCATGTTATAAATGGTCGCAGAATGTTAATGGCAATGTTAGCATAAGTACTTATATAATGCAACATACATCATCATACATCAGCCTATGATAGTCCACTGCTGGACGTAGGCCTCTCCTATTAACTATGCGTTTAGGCACAGGAGGTAAATGTCCATAATCGCAATGCTGGGCAAGCGGATTGGCGATCGCAGTAATTTGTGTCCACTATGACGACGCTGCTGTCCACCATCAATCTTTTATTAAAGAATGGTCACGGTCAGTGACACTTCAATCCCTTAGTCGAATTTTACGACACCCGCAGGAGGGATTGGGGTGGTGACAAATTTATTCTTACTGCCGTCACCACATGGCAGATATAGTGCAAGCCTGATTTTAAATATTGGTAAAAACCGGTTAATAATTTGTTATGAACCAAAATCTCATACAAATAAAAACTGGTAAGCGTTTCCCACCCGAAATGTTACTTTGAAGAACTTGATGTATTATATTCAGAGATTAGATAGGTGCTCTAGTAACTAATGAGGGAAAAAAATCGTCGCGCAGGATATTATAATAAAAAGTCGTTTTCTAAATGGGTCATTGTCAGTCCGAAAAACAAAAGTTGTCCACTCGCTGGTCAAAAGTTAACAGCTTTTATAAATCTATATCTAATTACGATTTGATTGCATAGGGCTGTAGACCGGAGAACCTAGTTGTACCGTCAATTGTTTTATCCCAAAATTAGTACAGGAATTCCTTAACTTAAGGTATGTCCACCGAAAAGACGATAGCCTAAATCTGACTATGACCCAAATGTTAAAACAATGGTCGATTTTTTTATTACATTTCACCCTACTTACTCAGTCTCGGGTTAGGCCGCTAATACGAGCTTTTGACTGTTGAAAAACGAATACTAGTGTCAAATACGTATAAACTTAACCAGTTAACCCCATGTTTGTTCCCCCAATATTTATCTTTTGTTTTTTAAAATTCATAAAAAAGAATTTAAAACCAATCACAAAGGAATGAAGTCAAATTTGTGTATGATATTTTTATTGGTACATATCTTTCTGGCACAGAGGCGCTACCGCATAAATTTCGAGGATTTGTCTTTCTCACTCTAAAGACGCTTTCGTTTGAGTAACAGAGAAAAATCCTCGAAATTTACGAATTTAAAGCTGAAATATTATTGGTTGTTCTCCGTTTAAGGGCTTCTTCAGTATCGTTTTCCAATTAGGTAAAAAAGTAATGATTTTTTTTCACGTGATAAAATGTTTAATTTTTCTATGCGGCAGGTCTTTTAAATTAGTCGACGCTCCATAGAACATCAATGTTTTTTGGAAGAATAATCAATTCTTCCGTCTTTTTCTAATCCAAACACGATATTGGACATGCCCATAAACGGAGAACATCTTTTAAATTTTCACTATGTAGAGTTCATCTAATGGTATGTTTT
Source organism: Thaumatotibia leucotreta (assembly GCA_025490895.1). NCBI lineage: Eukaryota > Metazoa > Arthropoda > Insecta > Lepidoptera > Tortricidae > Thaumatotibia > Thaumatotibia leucotreta. The sequence continues at coordinate 913,207 of JALPQI010030245.1, read as the reverse complement.
ATGTTTTAGTGCGGACAAGCCTTTAATAAGCTGCGTTTCCGTTTCTAAATTGGAGTCGAAACCGGCCGAGGATGATTTTAGGCATATGCTCCAAGCCATAACGTCTCCACACAAAAGTAATTGGAGCCATGATCCATGTAAGTCAATCATTATAGTAAATTTACGTGAACAAAGCAGTACCAAAAAGTAGAGGTTTGAATTTGTTGTTTTTATGGCTAAACCTATTCAGATTTAAATTGATCCTAATGTAAATTATAGTATACTTGTCAGTTGCAATATTTTTTTTTATTCTTCTTGTTTTAATCTTGATTGATAAACTGCTAATGTCCATTGAAAAAAAAACAGTTTATTTTTTGGAATTAATAATTTGATAAAACATAATTAATTTAATACATTTTTAGCATTCAAAGATAAACATCTCCTGTAGAAAAGCAGGTTCGAATCCTGTGTATCATAATTAGCTATATTTTGATGGTACTATATTAAATTGCAATATGTGGCATTATTAAGTATCTCTATGAATTATGTTTTTTTAAGAACTATTAGCAAGCGAATTTTATTTTTATTCCATCTATGAAGTCCTATTGTGCTCAACGGCTTAACAAATTAATTATTGTGGCAAACAACATATACATACACTAATTGGCAATTACAATATTTCATAAATGAATTGCAGCTACCAAGCATCTATTCATATATATCAGATTTGAATATTTTCACAATGAATAAAGAAACAGATAATGCTTGGCTTCGAATAGGAAGAGTGATGTGTCTAATACCTAATGCTATTGCTCTATAAAAGATATATACATTTTTTTTAATAGTTATTGATATCAAAGTTTACAGCCAATAAAGTAGTGATATAGTACTGGAGTCTCGTTATAAAGCCACAGTTGGATTGCCGTGCGGCGCCGCTCTGGACTAAAGCGCTAAGCGATTTGTTATATTCGATTGATTTTGTCTGCAGTCAGCCCACCGCCGCGCGACCTCGACCACAAACAACTCAACACAAAATGTTTAAATTGCGACCGTATGGAAATCAGGTTTGATATTTTCTACACATTGTTATCCATTATAATGCTATTACTTACATAGTACCTTGAATAAATGAGTCGCATATCGTTAGATTATTTGCTATGGCTCAACACGAAAATTACAGTGTCGAATATTTTACGCGTGGTTTAAGATTAAATAAGGCTTTATAATTATATTATAACTTAAATTTAGCTCATGCATTGCCATAAAGATGAATAATTATTAATTACCCAATATCAATCCACAAATCATATCATGTGAGTGAGTTCACAAAACTAAACGCTACGCTGCAATCCCTTCATAGTGTAATGGGAACTATTTATAATAATAAGAAAACGTTAAAAGTAAAAGAGCGACGCAGCTATTAAGCCTATTGTATTAGCCATTTTGGACGTCATTATATTTATGGCGAAATATTTACATTATTAAATGATGGTCGCTTATATACGTATGGAGTACAGAAGTCAATGACTTAAGCCGCCCCGGGAGAGAAGCCAGCTATAGGCTCCTAGTTCGCAACGGGCCGCTTTCACATGACCACTGTTCTGTTATTGTAACTATACCAGCATTATTTTAATAGAATACACAGCAGCATATTAAAGTTATCAGTTATAATGAAAGTAATATAAAGTAACATGCTTGAGCGATATAAAGTAAGAGTTAGCAGAAGTGATAAATTAATTAATTTCAATAAAATATACTTTCAAGTTTGGAGAATTTTAAACAGTTATAAATATAATATATATTATTTTTGTTTATGTATATGTTTTAGAAGTGCTTATGTTCTGGAGATATTTTAATAAGATAACAGTAATGTATATCCTATTTCAGATACCAATACAATAAGGAAAAGCTAGACGATATGGAAAAGTCTAAGAAAGCACTGCAATTGAAAACTCAGGCAATGACTAAAAAGTGTCACAATCTTTATACCATTTTGTGGACAGTGATTAAAAAGGTAAGAATTTTTTAATTTGTCATTATGGTGAATTAAGGGCCTTTACCTACGGAAAATTTCGATAAAAACAAGTTATGAAAATAAGTAAAATAAATATAAAGCCATATTATCACAATTTCAGGAGGCCGCCCAAACCGAAGGACTGAATAAATTACAAGCCAGACTAGGGACGTGTGAGGACAAAGAACAGGTATGTAACGAGGAATTATCGGCTATATAAGTATAGTAAAATTAATGACAGCATGGAATTGCATAATACTATTGTAATATTTTTTTCGGTTACCCTGATGATTACTCATGAAAAAAACTATCCGTTTAAATAGTTTTATTTCATGCCTATTGTGTGTTTCGATTGTTTTACTACATAACAAGGGTAGTTGTAAACATTGAATTATTTTCATTTAGATTTCGTTTGGTAAAACAGATACTCGTGCCCGCGACTTTGTGTATCAGTACGAAGTATCAACGGAAATTGATAATACTAATAGGCGAAGGAATGTCTTATTGTTCCGCGAGTTGAGTCGCGCACAGTTTTAATCCTAATTTAGATAAATTTATCTCGAAGTCATAAAGTTACTTCTGTCATAACATAGAATACTTATCGATAAAAAAAATAGGATGTAGTGGAATTCCCTAGCAAAATGTTGTTCGTGCCACCGTGACTTCTATGCTATGTCTGCGTATTTGACACATTTGAAACAAATGCTGTTTTAATTCACATTGCTTACTAAAGAAAGTTGTATGTACATCTAAGTAGAAGAATGCTATTTCTCTAGAAAACAGCAATAACTGGTTAACCCTTAACTTGGCACAACGGCGAGGAGACTAGAACGCACGAATTTTTTTAATTCCGCTAAGTTTAGGGTTAATAACCGAATATTTTCTTCGTTTACCGCGAGTATTACACATGAAATAAAACTATGAAAACGGTACATTAACTAATTTTAACTTCATTCCGATGTTCCGGTTAATAACCGGTTAACCGGTTTTAGTGTCAATTAGCGATTTACAACTTTCACCGTTTTTCGCAAACCTCAGGTCGTTAATCCGCCGCAAACTACGAATTCCTCAAATTTCTTTAAATATTCGCGGTAACAGGCCTGCCCCTTTTGAGTCACTTTTACGTTATAAGCAGTCGAACTTTATACCCGAAAAAACTACGGGTTTTATTAAAATATGTTATTTAGTTTCATCTCTGTTTACGATACTGTGTATTTGAAAACATGTAACCTTTTTTTTTCAGGAATTACTCAAGCACATATTTCAAAACGGCATGCTGTACAGCAAACTGGATTTGTAATATAATACTTATAACGTAGTAGTAATAATGAGGATTATTTAAGGTACGATTTACATACAGTCCGGTCGAGGCGCGTTTTACAGCCAGTTTTTGGAAATATCTATGTCTCTTCTTAGATCAGAGTGCGTAGTCAAGTTGCCAATAACTAACGCTCAGTAGCTTATCGTAGTTTTCTCTCTATCGCTCTCGCTATTTCAGTCGTTCATTGTATCATAAAGGGTGTTATTTGGGTCTTGTAGCAGGAGTGATCAGCTATGCTATTCTCTTATTCACACATTCGACGCTGCGTTCGTCAACGAGCCCGACGTCGAGACAGCCTTGTCTAAAATCCTAGCTGTTTTATTTGACATTAGGAATCGAGGCTGTGAGCGAGGTTGTGAGTTCGTCGCTGTTTTTCGTTAGAGAATACGAAGTTCGTACATTAAACGTCAAACTCTCGACGCAGTGCAGTTCCAGCTCACGCCGCATTCGTCGCCGAGCACTAGTGTCGCTTAAAGTACATTAGTGAATACCATTTTTAGGCTCCACGCTGCCGCAGCGCTGACAGAGCGCTGACAGCAAGGCGGTTTTTTAGTGAATAACACTGCAGGGTACTAGGGACGGTCACGCAGAGCAACTTTCACTATTGGACACAAACAAGAAATCGCCAAATTATGAGTTAATTGATACTTCTAAATTATCGATTAACGCTCAATTAATTCAACATTAAGAGATTGTTTTCGTGATTTCTTGATTGTCTCCATAGTTAAAGCTGCTCAGTGTGACCGTTCCTAGTACAGTCAGGGGCATAAATATATATACAATTGTAGACCTTATGCTCCAGACATGAGTAAAAAGTGTATACATATTTTTACCCTTGACTGTACCCTGTTCTCTCTCCTGCTCCACGACCCAGTTGCCACCCTATTAAGTAGTTCGACAAAGAAAGTTGCCTTTCATTTGCGATCGAGTTAGCGATTGACATTATTTGGCATCTTGGCTACGCACCCTGTTGACGGATGTCAATACATCTTAAAACAGTACCACAGTAATATTTAATTAGATTATATGCCACTGACAAACCGATTTTATTTATAAACTAACCCCCTTATTCATAAACGTCTGCTAACTTAACAAGCCGCTAATAATTGTTTGTCCCTTCTGCTCTTATGGATTAAGACTGAAAGGGACTAACACTCATGAGCGGCTTGTTAAGTTAACAAACGTTTATGAAAAGGGGGTAAGTTCTGATTTTTCAATCCCCAGTTAACAATATCTGAAGGATCCACGGAACAAAACATGTCCAGTGCTTAAAAAAATCAGGGTAAAAGTATACCTTATTCTGTTAAAAGTAAGGTGGTTTTTCCTACCGTAATTTCAATTGACTAGACATGTTCTTTCCGTGGACCCTTCAGCTGTCAAATAAATATTAGCTCTATCCATTTTTGACTGATGAGGATTGTAAAATCAGCCCTTACACGGCTAAATTATGAACATTGATATGGATATTTATTATAGTGACTACGAATCGTGTGGTGACTACCTAACGTGGATGAAACATAATCTATTGACTAGTAGTAAAACGCGTCTCAATCCGGTATGCGCCAATAATCTTACATAAGGAAATACCGATGTGTCTTCCAACAATAATACAGTAATGAGATGAGATACTTTCTAAAATATGCGTAATACGTAATACGAACATTATCATTATCATCAGAGATTATTAAAATTTGCGTCATTGTTCGCATTGATATCGACATGACTTATGTGTCCATTCGACTTATGTGACGATTAACCCCTGGAACGCCGCTGCCATACATTTACTTGTTGATTAATTATTTTATATTATAGTCTGACGGGAGTTGGTGCTACATGGGAATTCGACATGATTTTCGTCTTATCCATGTTCATCCTAAGACCAACTCGCTCGGAGGCTTTACTGAGGTCAACGAGCATAATAATCCCGTAATAATCGGAGACTTTACACTCGAAGTTGTAGACGAATATATATACCTAGGGCAAACTATTCAGTTAGGTAGGTCCAACTTCGAGAAAGAGGTCAATCGTCGAATCCGACTCGGTTGGGCAGCGTTCGGGAAGCTACGACACATATTTTCGTCCAATATTCCGCAGTGTTTGAAGACGAAAGTCTTTAATCAGTGTGTGTTGCCAGTGATGACATACGGTACTGAAACGTGGCCGCTTACAATGGGCCTCATAAGAAGGCTCAAAGTCACCCAAAGGGCAATGGAGAGGGCTATGCTAGGAGTCTCTCTGCGTGATCGGATTAAAAATGAGACCATCCGCAGCAGAACCAAAGTAACCGAAATAGCTCTCCGAATCGCTAAACTGAAGTGGCAGTGGGCGGGGCACATTGCGCGTAGAACCGATGGCCGTTGGGGCGGGAAGGTTCTTGAGTGGCGGCCACGTACCGGAAGGCGTAGCGTGGGTAGGCCCCCCACAAGGTGGACCGATGACCTGGTGAAGGTCGCAGGAGTCCGCTGGATGCGGGTGGCGCAGGACCGGTCATTGTGGCAATCTTTGGGGGAGGCCTATGTTCAGCAGTGGACGTCTTTCGGCTGATATGATGATGATGATGATGATGATGATAGTCTGACGGCTCTGTCACTAGGCACTCCAGGGGTTAATTATTCAATTTCTTAATATTTAATCTGTGAGACTAGGAGCTATAAAACTTATAAAAGTACGCTTAAACATCCCCATCTCCACATTCAAACAGAATTTCAAGAAATTATGGATTACTAAGCTTTGGAGTAAAATCTATATCATTACGAACAGCGACGCAAAATTGACCGATTTCTGAATTTATCACAATGCTTTGCCTGAGTACAGTCGCCGTCAGACATACTGGAGCGGAAACAATGGTAATAGTATATTGATTTAAATTTGAATGGTAATAGTGATCATTATCAACGTGCACTTTCCGTGGCAATGGCTATGGTTGACAGAAAAAGTAACAAATGTGAAAATGCGATTTTGTTCTATTACTCGTAGGTACTCTCAGTAAAACTAGTACTCTCCTTAGGTTACATACAAACTATATCCTACTTTAAAAAAGAAAAAATCTAATGTCATTAATTTATGACACAAAATAGTACCTACCTTAAATGACATTTTGCGAAGTTTTTATTTTAAATAAAATGAATATTCAAGTGGATTAAGATCAGTGTTATATAATGGATTTTTCAATTTGACGTGAACGTTTGACAGCCGAATCTGTTTAATATATTTTAGTTGTTTACTCGTTTGATCAGTTTAATTTGAGTAAGTTATTAAAATATGTATAAGTAATTAATTATTATAATTAAAATTACTATAATCTCTAAAATTTTTATAATTGAGAAAATACCTGTGTATTTGATTTTTCTGTCAACCATACTTTGCCACCAAAACCGCACGTTGATAACGATGACTAGATTAATAATATCTGAACATGCACTATGACGCCATGACCTAATAAAACCCTACTCAGATGTTTTGCTCACAAACATCCTGGCCTCTCCAATATATCTGGGGTCCATTTCTCAATAGCTTGTAACTTGTAATACAAGTTTTCAACACTATAAATTAGATAAAGACTTCCGCTTGTATTACAAGTTACAAGCTTTTGATAACTAGGCTCCTAGGATCGCGACTGTACTCGTATATACCCAACGCGCCAATGTCACTTATTTTGCATACTACGTAAATATCATGTTGTTATGCTTTATTTTTTAACCGTGATCATGTGAACAGCGTTAGATAATATAAAAAAATAGCAAACAGCTTTTAATGCGAGTACGGATAGGTAACAAATAGTTTTACCGTTTTTTTACTGTTATGTGTTTCGAGGGCAAAAATATGTATACATTTTTTTACTTCTGACTAGAGAATAAGGTCTAAAATTGTATATATATTTATACCCCAGACTGTACTAGGTTAGGGACGGCCACGCTAAGCAACTTTCACTTTGGAGACAACCGAGAGATTGCATTAAAAATCTATTAATTATGAGTTAATAGATACTTAACTATCAATTAACTCATAATTAAGAGTTTTTTGGTGATTTCTTGATTATCGCCGCAGTGAAACTTGCGCAGCATGACCGGCCCTAGTACCTTCACTCCTGATCATGACCAAGAATCATCCTGTCTATAAAATTATACCTATAAAATATTGATAAACTATACAGATACCGCATTTTGTGCAGATCGCTTTAGCCATTGACTTAACGTTTTCACCGCCTGGCATATGCAGAGATCCAGACGCCACGCGTTTACGATTATTTAAGCGAAATTGAACTTTACGGCGTCCCACGTAAGTTCTACTGCATTGGCGTAGCTGTAGGGCAGTGCCGTCATTAGCGTCGTAGTCACGATTTTCTATTGTCGTCTATGGCCGACTGTGGTGGTGCAAAGGTTAGTGGGTCATACGCAAAATCATGTTACGAGTCTTTCCGGTAGACTTTTCAAAAGTTAAGGGCTATGAGAGTAATAGTACATTACTGCAGACCGAAAGTATAGACAGCCGAACGTAGTGAGGCCGGACAGTGACACGAAGGCGGGAAGACCCATTTCACGGCGAGGCATGCATAGTGCTTTTCTCAAACATATGCAATGAAATAAAAATACGACAATAAAAATACAGAATTTAGCTGTTTAGCCTGTTCATGAAAACCGACGACAGGTTTAAAAAAATATTACTTACCGGCCTAGGCCGTTAAATTCGTATGAACATTGAACATCCTTTACTATTATCTCGAGGTTATCCGCCTGCAACGTAATACTTTAAAGTCAATTATAACGAACATAATGACAATATTTCATTGCATGTTTGAGAAAAAAATCTTATTAAACCCTTATCCCGATTTAAAGGTCTCCTTTCTTATTGAATTATATGATAAAGATCATGACCACACTCCTAACGGTTGTTGTACTATTGGCCACAGGAAAGAGTGGCTGGTACAGTTCAGCTGAACACGCACTTTTTCTTTCCTGTGGTCGAGTTCGATAGTTAAGTAGTCGAAAGTAAAGCCTGTGGACGGGTATAGTAATGAGGAATCATTACTTACAACGGAATGAACAGGGAGTACGTCTTAACGTAGATGAGGCTATCATAAGAAAATAAAGTTTTATAGGCCTTAACTTTTAGATTGTCCACCGCAAAGACTCCGAACATCGGTTTGCGTTTGACCCTAATACATTGACAAACTAGACACAACAGCGGGAGATGCATGGTATCCATGGCATTTAAAGCTACTGACCGGGACAACCTCGCCATCCTTAATTTTATAGTGTATGTTAATATTTTTTCCTTTAATACGTAATTTTAGCAGCTAACTGCATAGTACCAAACAAGATAGTACATTATTAGTTATAGTTATGCCTAATAAGAGTCTGTCAACCGTCTTCATACAGTGTATAGTAATTTCATTTAATTCGTGAATATTCGTGGAGTGCCACCAATGGCCTCCATTTAAAGCAACAATTGTGAAACGGTATGCATTCTTGCGATAGTTATGATATGTTCTCGCCGCTGAGGTGAAAGAAAACATATTTGTATCTCGTATCTTTGAGTCCGTCACTGTGCTCAAGATTTTAATTTTAAATCACTCGCTACGCTTGTGATTCGATTATAGAATCCTTCGCTTGCTCGGGATTCAACATCATCACGAAAAAAAAAACCTACTTTGCTCTCTTGTTGAACAAATAACTGTTTCATAAGTAAGTTTCAAAGTTAACATTTTAATTAATATCAATATAAACAGATGTTTGAATGCACAGTTTGCACATGCTTCTGAGGCTAAATTAGTTATTTATGTGGCTGGTGCATAATAAGATCACACGAGTGTTTAATGCCTAATTATGTACAGTCACATACATAACTTTATCTACCTCCATAACATAAGTTTAGAATTACAATTTATCTTTGTATACGTTGATATCCACTAAATAAAATATCTCTAGATATAACAATTCAAATCAGTTGAAATCGCTCAATTTGTGTAAGAATATCCTACAATAAATATTTAATGAAAAAAAAAGTTGACTTCGTAATGTTAACATGAATGTACTGACACCGACACTTTAATGTTAAAATTATGATGCACTGTACTTTAATGTTGACATTACATACGCTACGGGTAAATACGCTAGTTCAAATTATGTTGATCTGATTGCTTTGCCCCTAAGTTCTGGTTATGTTTTTTATAAGAGTGGATAGTGGGTTCCGAACAATAAAAAAGTTCAAAAAAATATCCATACTCTAGCCTCTAGCCGCCCAGAGACCTATATAAGAAGGTCTCCTGAAACAAAAGAAATTTTAGTCTATTTCAGTCCTACAATGTCAATCCAAATTTCATTGGCAAATGTTACTGTCTGGGCGGCAGGAGGCTAGCACTCATTTATTGTTTTAACGGCTTAGGATAATGTAACCGTTGATTAAATAACACGTAGATTTAGGGTGCGGCTCCACTGAGTGGTGGGAGTTCGGCCAATGAGACCGCATCACAGTGTTTCGAATTTTGAATTTGAAGAATGTAATTGGTCAATTTTGCACAGCTCCTCGCCACTGGAGCCGCACCCTTAGTCGTATTCAATGACGTGTACTGGACATTTTTAACACGTTCGACGCCGGTGACAGCGTGTGTGACCGAAAAAACTGTACTCCTATGCCAGTGACATACATACGTGATCAAAGTAATCTTATTCTTATGCCACTAGCATTAATCAAGTTCTTACTCCTATGCCAGTGCCATAGAAATACGAACGTGTTTGACACAAGTGCTGTGTCGCCGGCATAGGAGTACAATCTTTTCGGTCATACATGCGTGTCACTGGCATAGGATTTCTATCAGATAATTTCGATCGGCGTAGTATAAGCACTTAGTGAAACAGTACCGTAGGCGAACGTGTTAAAACAAGGTTCACAACTTGACATAGTTCGCAATTCCTATTGACGGTTGACAGCGATTTTATCTTCGACTGTTCCGATTGCAAGTTCAAGTTTATTCTTAAAACTGAAAGTTGATGGTAAATTAGCTAAAATCTCATAGTATTAACTTGACTAGTATCTAATCTACTATGTAGATACTTCGTTGTCTGACGTATAGCTTCAGATGAACAGAATAAGGTCGTTACTCGCTTCCTAGTAGTAATTGAACTGGCAAGTATTTCTATATTTGACCACCAGTTACAAATTATAACTACCTATGTATTTTTCTCAGACATATGGAATCTCAGTTACTGTTCTATAACCTCTAATAATTTGACAATAGGGAATAATTGAAGAAAATTACTTCTGTCATGTGTTAACATTGTATGTACACTTTTCTAACTAGATGAACTATTCTGGGTAGTTCGACCATTTTAATGATACATTCAACAAAAAAATGTGGTGTGTGGTGGACTCTATTCTGTGGTCATAAAGTCGAAAAGTCGTAGACCACATGTTTTGTTGATTGTACATCAAACTTTTATTTGGACCTTTATATTCTTCCCTCCTAAAACATTAATCAAGATTAATATATTTTTTAACTTTCATTCTATTAGTATAATATCTTCGATATATGCTCGGGTCTACATCTCATAAAACATCTTTTTACTAAGTTAAAAAAAGGTCCGGTATTGATATAAAATCTGACAGGGTACACTAATTTGCACTGTAATCGTATAATGAAGTCAAAGGATCAGTAATACTAGATAGAAAAAAAGATTGAATCGACAACGCCTTAAACTAGTACAAAATATGTCATTCGGTGTTTTATTATGACTGCGGGAAAAACATTAAAGCAATAATATCTAATGAATAATTCTCGGATTAGGTGTTTTCTTTCCATATTTGCCAATGCTGTAGCTTTAGTTTTAGCTAAGATCTGCCTTTATGTGGGGAAGATATTTAAGCTTATACAATTAACACATTATCGGTCGAAATATTGTCAAGAGATAACACAAACGTATTACATTATCACTAGGATAGGATTTAAGACTTCAATCTGTGGAATCGCTGTATGCAATAAGAAAACCAAGAGTGCTAGCACGCAGAAAAAAAATATTCTGATCAAAATTAAAATCATAATATTTCAATCAGTCTATTAAACTGTACTTTGATAGTATAACTATATACAGTCAACTAACTATTTAAGATGCGAAACATGAAAAAGTGTGCTATAAAGCTAAAAGTATTTTTTTAGCACAGATGGTGCCTTTTTTAGGCTCTAGTGCGAGAGGTGGGTCATTTTACGCCAGGTTCAAAACTTCAGAGGGCCATCTGTACTAAAAAACGTCGTACGAGACACGTGCAAAAACGAAATTCGTAACGCGTAAAACACTCCCTATCGGTCGTGTTTTAAAACATTGCCACTCGTTTCGAATTTCATAGTTTTTCGCACTTGTGTCGTAATGTACAGTCGAGTGCATTAATATATAGACACATTTGTAAAGGATCAGTATGGAGAAGTGTATATATATGAATGCCCTTGACTGTACTATTTTTGTTTTTTTTATTGCATGTTACTACTATCCGGGTCTATATATATTCTGCCAGCAACCAGTCACTTCCCGGCCTCGGTAGTAATGTACTATTCATTTACCGTATAACCGTTGTTCTTGTGTCTCATTATTTTTCGCTAGATAAATTGTTGTGCCTCCACGCGGCTAGTTAGATTAGAATGTAGATATATTGTAAGCTGCGTGCATTTTCCGCCTAAGCTAATACCTAGGATTAATTACTACAATTCTCTATTAATACAATCTCGATATTGATAACAATATTAAGATTCAAGATCACTTTATAAATTATCATACGGAGCTCGGGATTCACCGAACTACAAATAATTGGTAATATAGGATTTAGGGCGTATAATTACTAATTTTCTATATTTATTTGTATGAGAAGCGAATTATCAATATTACAAGATTGTACATATGAATTTGACTTAACCTAATTGTTTAGAATGAAATAATATTAGGTGTTTTATAGGTAACTAATCAAATAATTAATTATTTTATTATCTGCGCAAATAAGTTATCAAAAATTATCTGGAGCCACCAGCGAAACTGTGAGTAAACCGAAGGTGGCTTCATTTAATCTTAACCTGTTAAGATAAGAACGTAAATCTATACGTCTGCGTAGCGTCCGAATATACGTACAATGATTTAATATTTTTAAAGTGTTACTTAATAGGACCACATATCCACACTAAAGATACCAGTCATAGTTAATCTCATACGGTTAGCAACAAAGCGTCCCACTTCAGCTGAACCGTCGGCAACCAAATTGTGTATAACTACAGATACAGATTGTGGATACAGATGTAGTGCAAAATTATTTTTCTCAATCATTCAATGAAATATTATTGACAAAAATGTTCCTTATAATAGGCTGCCAAGTCGCACGTTTCAAGTGCGACTAGGACGAAAGATCGTTAATGGAATTTAATACAAATGTTGATGGCCTGGCCTAGGCCGGCAAAGCGTTCTTTTTTAATTCCATTCCACATAAATTTATGTGGTGTTAATTTTTGTTGTTGTTTATTTCATTACATGTTTGAGAAAAACACTATTCATTCATACCTCGGCCGGCGACCCCTTTCGTCCCGGCCTCTATAGTAATGTACTATTACTTCGTTTTTTCACGGAAACGCCCGAATGCATATTGCTGACACAATGAAGATCAGTATACATCGCACTGAAGCTAGTTGCGACGGAGATAAATTCGGCTATTTCCGTGAAAATACAAACAAAGGTTTTGCACTACATCTGTACTTAGTTCGGTGTTTGGGAAGCCTTGTTGCTGACATTAAAAGTATTATAAATCGCTTTACCTGTTCACAGTGTTGGCCCATGATATGAATCTATGAAATGTTCGAATTGGTAGACTCGGCCCACCATTCGATAGGGTTGAATTGTTATTCGAATGTTTCGAAATGCCAACTATTGAAAAAGTTACTTTTGTACCAAAGTTTACAATTAATTTGATTGGAAGAGTTAATGTGGTCAGACTAACAGTATAGGAATTCATGGAAGCATTTTAAAAAATTGCTTGTAGAAAACCAATGCTAGTTCTAAAGAAATGTGTTCACGAAATTCCGTGACAAGGGCTGGAATGAACTCAATAGCAAAATAATATTTCATTTTGAATAATATTGTCGTTAAAAGTCGCAAGTATTTCAAATAATATTTGCCTTCCGTGAACATGTTTCCAATTTAAAATGGTACAAACGACGTCTAAGTACACTGTATTATGGCTGATAGTGGCAAGGGCTCTTTGACACTTGAATGTACACTATTTTAATGTGCAAGATAAGCGCGAATGTTTTATAATTTAATTAAGGTGCTTACTTTAAAATATGACTGTGTGTGTATGCATTATTTTTGTAAGACATTGCAATAAAAATTGTGAATTTGTTAAAACGGTTTTTTATTCGGCTAGCTGACGATTGCATAATAATAGGCTTGTTTTTTAGAAAGTGTTTTTATTTTCAATAATTCAGTCGAATTGAGAACCTCCTTTTGAACTTAGGAAGTCTACTAAAAATAAGTATAGCCTAGCAACCTAGTAAAGTACTGAATCAGATATCTACCTTTATCCTTGATTGTCAAACCTTTGGTCTCTTATCGTGCGATATAGCAGATTTAGAGAAGCGCCTTATAGAGGCGTCGGGTGACCAGAGGGTTGGCCAGTACTTCGCGCAAAGACGATAGCATAGCAGTCCAGCGCGGCAATGCGGCCAGCGTTCTGGGCACTATCTCCCCAGCAAGACCTGGGGCAAATGTTTTATTTATAATTTATTTTTACCGTTTTCATACTTTTTTCTGTTGTGTTTTTTTAAATAAATAAAATTTAGGAGTAGTATGTTTACATGACCTACTATGGCTAAATAATCGCTATACGCGGCGTACGGTGCCGACTAGAAGACTAAAAAAAACGTCGAGTGCTCAGCCGGAACTCCCTACCTATAAGGAATATATGTTACCTGAAGGGAGTGAAGGGTCCACGGAAAAAAAGATGGCCAGTGCTTAAAAAAATCAGGGCAAATTAAACCTTATTCTGTTCAAAGTAACGTGGTTTTTCCTTCTGTAATTTGAATTGACTAGACATGTTCTTTCCGTGGACCCTTTATCCAATCTTCAAACTCAAGACTGACACTAGTTTACCTAATTAAAACTCTACCTAAAACGAAAAAATTGTGCATCGCTGTCACTTGTTCTTACTGCTTACCCTTCTGTTTAGTTAAATAGAATGCATTTGCGAACGAATTATGTTACACATATTATTTATTTACATAATACAGGATGTTACACGAGCCACTGAAAACCTTGAACGGTGTGATTTAGTAGGCTATACTGAACAACTTTTACTATATATCGTCGGTTGACAACTAAGACTCGCTAAGTAACAAATAACTTCTTCAAATAAAGCTCGTGTCTCAGCTCCGATTCTGTAAACAGTGTGTTAACATGACCCGGGCTCTTAATAAAATGACGCATTACTAGTAATCGTTTTCAAGTATTAACAGTTGACTAATATTTAAATGAACTTGCACAGTTAATTTTATTTCCTTCGAACGACCAATGTAACGTGTGTAGTGTACTGCTCAGTTGTCAAACGCTGCCAGTGGCTGCGATATGTTATTGTCAAGCTATAATTAACGATTCATTTTGAAGTACATTGCTTGTTAGTGAACTTTTCTTTGAAAGTCAATTACTTTTTAAATTAGAATTTTTAATCAATTTATGCTCGTGATTTGACTAAAAATCAGGATGTCATTTCTCTTTCAATAACAGCCTTCATGATGCTAACACACTGTATTATAGAGTTACTGTAATATCTAGATGGCTCAAATGACTGTAGCTAAGTAACATGATCTTCATTATTAACGAGCAAAATGGCTTCAGTATCTGACAATAATAAAGATTTTGACACCACGAAAGATCAAACACAGGCAGTACCAAACGAGAGTGCAGGTCCTAGTGGGGCAGTGGCCAGCGGAACAGCCAATAATAAAAATAGACGTCCTCAAAAGTTCACAAGAGGCGAAAAATGTTTATTCACTCATTTAGTTGTGACCTTTGCACTCCTGCTACTACTGTTTATCATTTTCGTGATACATTTGTATTTGGTGAGACATCATGGAAATGAGATGCTTGACCTGCCCTCACGAAGAATAGGTAAGTACCAACGGAACCATAAAAGTCTGAAATCTTATGTAATTATGGTAGGTTAAAAATTAAAGTAACGTTTTTTTATCTGAGATTTTTTGTGATATGTCGGCAGCAGATATTGCTTAGCGGGTAGAGTGTTCACAATAACCTTAACACACTCTTATAGTATAGTCTTAGCAATGAGGTTGTGCCAAGTTCATTTTGAACACCCTGCCCGCTTAGCAATACCTGCTGCTGACTGTATAGGTAGTCATCAGGGTCGAGTACTTTGTAACGGTCCTGTTTTTAACACTATTTTTTTCCTGTTGTTTTTCTATCTCATCCTAATCTTATTGTAGTATTTAAGGATTGCGCAAGTGTCAAATCGAAACTCAGACTATCTATGTATACCTACTTATTGGCTATGCTTACTGTAGTTACTAATTGTCTTCATTTTATGTAAACGCTGATGAACTTCTTAATAAATAAAATAAAAATAAAAAAACAGTCTAGTTGCCAAAACCATGTATACTATTATGGCCAACAACTCTGTTAGTTGAAAAAGGCAGCAAATAAAAAAATGTAGGTACCAACGCGCGAAGTTGGCTATCTATGTATAGAATGTTTACTGACATCTTAGTTGCCCAGAATATTTTTAGTACGGTGTGGTGTACCAAAGTAGGTATTTGGCGACTTTGGTTGTTCAAAGGAATTGACACTGTCTGTACAGTACAAGGCTTGGAGCCCAACAGTAAGGAGCACAGTTTTCAGTCTGATGGCCGTCGGCTTAAACACTAACCACGTACTAGTTCATTGTTCTGATAAAACATGTAATTCACTGACCTCGTAATACACAGCCTCAATATACAAAGCATAAGTGTCAGGCCTGAGTGGCGAGCTACGAGCGGCGCGTTTGGCGGGGCTGGCATCAGCGGCGCATCTAGCGTTAAGGGATTTGGACGGAGCTGCGGAGTGCACTTAGGCCATGCGAATACGTCTGCATTTGTTTAAAGGTGCGTTCAAACTAAAAGAGCATTCGCTGTTCTAACCTCCCACTCTACGAAATTCGATCGGTACACAAAACGTGATTGGCTGATTTCGTAGAACGGGCGCTAGAACAGCGAATGCTCTTTTGGTTTAAACGCACCTTTACATAGACACGCTACTCGAGCGGCTTCTCAGGCCTTAGGGCCTACGCTAGTTTATGCGGACAACCGCCGCGTGAGCACGCTCGCGGCTCTCACTCCGGCTACCCGCCGCGAGCCAGAGTCCACGACGGCGACGGGCGGACGGACGCCTATCTTAGCGCTGAATTCAAGAAATAATTCCATGAGCGTGTGCCCGCTGCGTGCGCCCGGAGCGGTTACCCGTCGCCCACCGCGCGGATTAACGTCCTTCGCACGCGCCGCACTAGTTAGCGGTGTCTATACAATTTGAGGCGGGCGTCCGTTGCGGGTAATCCTCGTAAGCTAGCGTAGGCCCTTAGACTAAAGAGTCCACACCGACTTAGCTTGTTTCGAGCGACTGCACCCAGTGCATTGGGCGGTATCACTGCGCATTTCTGCCGCGTCTCTATCATGCCACGTTGACCGAAATCGGTCTGGATCAATGGTAGATATATATGCGCGCAGCGCTTCGGAGCGGAGCAGCGGACACACATGCTTTTGCTTATGTTACCAACATTCATAAATTATGACTAAATAATGTGTCTACTACTTTTATTTGTACCTATTAGGCGCGAATTTACAAGATTGCCAGCATTGTACAATAATGTTGTATGCAATAATGAATTTTGTCTACAGTGACACTTCACTCTGCTCTTAATTATTCTGTGGCGCGGTTCCTATTTTGGTCTGATGAAAAGACGAAATGCAAACAAAATTACAGTACTTACCTATAGCTAAATAACAAGTTACGCTTCTGAAAGAAACATACATTTATTTTATACAGCCGCCGAGGAGGACTACTCTCCCGTAGGCGTAGTATATGTGCTGCCGGACTATTACATGTGCAATTCCCTTCTACTGCGACCGCGCTGGTCTTTGGCGCCCGCGCATTGTGTGGCTGCGCGGTCCGACCCGGACTTGGCATACGCTCTGCCGAACTGGCGGATAGTGTATGAAAGAAACACTAAATTATCAGAAACAGGTACCAATTTAGTAAGAACCATACTTCAGACAGTGGCGATTAAATGTTTGAAACAAACACAATAGGTACTTATCAATAATTTGAACTAAAAATGTATGTGACCTCAAGGTTTAAAGTCTTGAGTTGATGATAAGTGATAAGACTAACATCGTGGTCTGAAAGTGTGTGATTATGAAATAAGGCATGTTTAGGTTTGTTACTTTTTTTTTCCTTTTCTACTAGCGCACGGTACAGAGGCGTATTGCAAGCAGAAGTTTGATAACATGCATTTGAGAAAGCGACCAATTATGCTCTTGTTTTCTAGGAGAATATTCAGAAACTATGATAATTCGGAGCATACCACATCCTCATTTTAACAGAGACGACTTTCAAAATAACATAGGACTGTTTCTGCATAAGGATTCTTTACCCATAGTGTCCAATGTATGTAAGTAAAACGAAATTGTATGTGGAGAGTGTGTACTACCCATAACTTTTTTTTTTCTTTACTCTACCCTACTGTTAATACTGTTCGATACATCTGTTTTAAATTTCCAATCTTTTTTTTTTATGTGACGAAGGTAGACAACTGAGCTCTGAGCCCACATGATGGAAAGCAGGAACTGAGGCCCATGGACATAGTGACAAAAAAATCGCCTACGCGCTGCCTACCCTGAGGACTTAGATGGATTACCTCTTATGCCAGTAATTACACCGGCTATCTTACCCCCAAACCGGACCACAGTAACTATTTAGCTGCAGGTTAACGGGCAAGACGGTGGTAGCCATCCGGGCGGACCCTGCACGAGGTCCTATCACCGGCAATCTTGCTAAATAAGACTCCTGGGATACTCAGTAGGTATAGTCACCACAGTGGGCACTCACGTAGTTTTACGAAACTCCATATTCTGACAATGACAAACTGTTTTCTTAATTTTAGATATGAATCACATCCCCTTGAGTGATCACACACTTATGACAAATGAAAACCACTTGAAACTTATCGGTTGGGATGACTCGTGGCACCTACATGGTAAGTTCATATCCGGCTATCCGTTTAGAAAACCACAAAGCTAATTTTGACGGGAATCCTTTATCCGACCGCCTACAGAGCTCTTTCCCAGAACGTCGTTTTTTAGGGTTCCATAGTAAACTAAGTAGGAAAGAAACCCTTATAGTTTCGCCATGGTCCGTCTGTCCATCTTTCTCTCTGCAACATAGCTCAGTGGTCGTTAGTACTAGAATACTTAGGCGCTTGCTACCTATCAGGGCGCTTAGATTTTAAATTCTTATAAAGGTTACTAATTTTAAACTAAATCGGGACTGTCTGTCGCAATCGTGAGATTAGGTTTGTAGAGAATACAATACAATTTTTTTTTATATATACAGGGTGGAACAGAACGACGGTCTTTCCCGCTACCGATCGAGTCTATCAACCATTACGATGGACTTTCAGTATGGGACCAACATCGAAAACGTACATGGAAAATTTACTTTTCCATACTATTGAGCTCTAACTAATCAGTCACTTTGTATGAGGGGTTATTTTTTTTTAAAGATATTTCGATGTTGATCCCCTACTGAAAGTTCATCGTATAATGGTTGGTAGACTCGGTCGGTATCAGGAAAGATCGTCGTTCTGTTCCACCCTGTATTTATTTTCACAACTACAATTAAATCTAACTAATCTACTTAACCTAACCTATATCTAAGATTGGCCCTTGTGGCACAGCAAATTGTTTGCTGAGATCGCGAAACGTCTGTTTGATGTAACTAAAGACCGATGAGCTGGCGACTTCCTCGCACAACGCATCAGTATTGCGATACAGCGAGGAAATGCCGCCAGCATCCTCGGTACAATGCCACAAGGGCCAATCTTAGATACAAGCTTAATAAATATTAGTTAACGTTTGTGATTCAATCGCATTTTACTTCACAATATGAGATCTTTTAATTATGAAATAAAACTGTTTAAACGGATTATATCGCGTATATTAATTACTTAAATTTAACTGCATCCCGAGGTTTGAAACAGTTTACAGGGTTCGTGGTCTGCGGGCGACTCCGCAGACCACGAACCCGTAACGCACGCGGGATAATCTGTTTAAACAGTTTTATTTCATGAGTAAAGGTGCGTTTAAACCAAAAGAGCATTCGCTGTTCTAGCGCCCGTTCTAAGAAATCAACCAATCACGTTTTGTGTACCGATCGAATTTCGTAGAGTGGGAGGTTGGAACAGCGAATGCTCTTTTAGTTTAACCGCACCTTAATAATCACGTTAACCGAAGAAAACATTATCTTTTAAGTACTTCAATACTGTTTTCAAAAGGTCACATCGCTTATAATCCTGTTCGACCGCTGTCATCTGAAAAATGTAAGCTCTACGTTTCTCCGGTCGTCGATTTAAGGAATTACGAGTACTGCGTAACAGTGATAGAGAAACGAAATGTGACTATAGGTTGGTATCTACCTCATATGTATATTATTGTTGGTAGTGCTTAACAATAAAGTCATCGCCGACAGAAATAATGAACATTCTTAGTTAGGCACGGCACTGGTCTCAACGCGAGCTACTAAACTATGAAATATGGGCTATAAACACGAACAATAGATACCTACGCACACGCACTCCCGTGTACATGTATACATAAAAGAGACACGGCGATAGTCGCCCAGCTATCACCGCCGGGCGAGTATCGCCATGTCTCTTTTTTACACAAGACTGTGTATCTTTTGTTCGTGTTCATAGTCGATAGTTCATAGCTTCATAGCTCGCGGTGAGACCAGTGCCTTATGAGGACTGATTTTCAATCTCCAGTGTAAAAATCAAATAAAAAAGTATATAGGTAAAGTCGCATTACCTAATGCTATTATGCTACGCCGCGCTGTCTTTCCGTAGCTCGTTGTCGTAGGTCGTAGCACGTAATTGTACAGACAGAATTATACTTCCTCGTATCGTAACCACGACACGACACTCTGGCCTTCTACCGCGTAAATCGAAATACGTAAATTTCGAGGATTTTTCTCTAGGCGTCATTAGAGTGAGCGAGACAAATCCTCGAAATTTACGAATTTTGTTTTCGCAGTAGTTCCGCTGCCTACAGAATTTCTATTCGAACTTCGATATCCGCATATTTCAAATGATTTGTTTCTATCACTCCAACAGAGGCCTCCAACATTTTTTTCTATGTCATTAGATATACATTTTATACAATAATATACTTAACACTTTATTGAGTTCACTAGAGTAAAATGATCACGTACGTACAGTAGGATGTTTCAGGATTAGCTACACTGGATGCGTTCTGCGGTCTGCGGTGAGATCAAAGGGAACATTTTGTTGACTAAACATAATGTATACGAGTACATGTGTAGTTACATGTATAACTCGCACAGACCTACAGAATTAAATCGGCCTAGGCCCGAATCTGAATTTGATATGATATAACAGAGAGTTACTATCACATACACTACATCTCACATATATTATACGAGTACTATAACATACGTCTACATACCTACATGCCGCCCAGTTAATCCGAAACTGCCTACTCATATGGCAAAACTGATCTAATTCGAAAACATTTTTGTGCTAAAAGCTGAGTTTCGCTATAATTTTATGTGAATCTTAGACTAGTTGGAGTATTGGAACGACCTGCCCCATACTAAAACAAAATTATTTTTCAGAGTCATTGTCAGATTTAGGTTATCGACGTTATCGTCGGTAATAAAATCATATCATAGATTTATACTAACTATTTATTTTTGATCACCAAGTAGATAGGTAACTTTTGTTTTTCCGTCTGACAATGACCCTACGTGTACATTTTCTGAAATCAAAATTCGCTATTGAAAGGATCCTATCACCACTGTTTAAGTGATGATTTGGCAGTCTGGAAACAAATAGATACAGTCACGACTAAAATATGTATACATTTCAGAATGTATACCACAAGGATCAAACCGACCGTACACATCAATAATTTCCTCTGTTTTTCATAGCTCCTGGAGCTGTTTTGGCGCTGAATTCTGAGCCCGTCGGGATGTTCGCATGGGGCGACTCCAAAGGCCGTGGACTCCCGTTCGTAATACTGGATTTGGCACACTTCAAAGACTGGATACTACACATTGTTTCTACTACATAAACGTTTAAGATTTGTCAAAGAAAGGTTTAGGATTTGACTTGAAAGGGAAGCAGATTGTGTGTGACTGTGTGACACTAGCCATGATAAAACCAGCCAAGAGCATGCTGTCAGTGTAGGGTTTCGTTGTAATTCTTAGCTCGTAATTACAATTAAAAAAAAATATTTTGTATGTAATTGTAGTTTGTTTATTTATTTATTCAAGCAAGAACGTTGTTAATATTAATAAAATAAAAAAGTTGTAGATTGTACAAATATCTTAGCAACGAGATGTCTCTTTAGGCCAGGGTCCATTCCCTACATTTCTGCCCATCCACCTTTAAAATCCCCCATTTGAAGATCCAGGTTACCTATGTGTTTACATATTATATTATAAGTTTATTTAGCACCAGAGATTGTGCTTGTAGGAAGTACAATATCGATTCTGCGAGATTACGAGCAAGTTTCTGACATTCTAACATCTTGTCTTGTCGGGTAGAAATTCCTGTGAGTATTAAGTTACACGATCCACAAAGGGAAATTCAGATTTTTCAAATTGGTAGTCTCGATTTTTAAACGAGATTTAGATAATTATCATTAATGAGAGTTTGACTCTATACATTGTATAATAATGGGGTAGGTACCTAAAATATCACATTAACTAACCGTTTCGTAGTTTCTATCTATAGTTTAGTTCACTCAGCTAGTCTTGCCCAAACAGCCCTTTTGTTATAAAAATATACTTAATACTGATTTAAGCTGTTACTTTTTTTAATTCTTCTACGGGCACTTGATCGATTACCCGACTTACCTACGAGATTTCGGGTCCACTAATCACGAGTTCGATTTTACGCACGAGATCTGGAATTTTTAGTATTGCTACTATTACTACCTACAGTCGCCGTAGGTACGTGGAATTGCTAGTATTGCTACTATTACTATCAGATATATATGACATAGTATGTCATTTGTATGAAAACACATCCTCGCACATCTCTGGTGGAAACGCAGCCTTATACAAATGCATCTGCGTATAGTATAGGTGATACCTACTTGTAGAGTGGGTGTCACTCATCAAATGTATGAAAAAAAACAAAGTATTAACACAGTTGTAATTAGTGAGGTAATAAAGTCGATGACTTAACTTTTTATAAATATGGCCCATAAATCTCAGGAAAATTTCAACTGAAATCCGAAGGTCGTGAAACTGAAATTGAAACAATAATAGGTATATAATTTTTACCTACCTTTTGTACCTTTTTTGGGCTCTAGTGCGAGAAGTGGCTCATTTTACGTCAGGACCAAAACTTCGGAGGGCCATCTGTAATAAAAAAACGTCGTACGAGACACGTGCAAAAAGGAAATCCGTAAATTCCGTAACTCGTGTATTAAAAACACTCCCATCGGTCGTGTTTTCAAAAATCGCCACTCGTTTCATATTTCCTGTTTTTCGCACTTGTGTCGTAATGAGTGTATGGTAATCAAACACCGAATGGTACCGTTCTGTACTAACTGTGCCCTCCAGCGATCGAAATTTTTGAAAAATGATCCCCTTAATTTTAATCTCATATTTCTTCAAAAGTGCCGTTATATAAAAGCATTTGGTATTATTTCAGTAATTCCTAATTTATTTTGTTATAAATGAATCGTATTCATGGCTAACAAAAAAAATGTAAAATGATATACCTACTAACCATTCAACTGTTCGTTTTTATTATTGGTTTAACTTATTTCCACGCACAACGATGGATAGAGATATAGGTAGCGCGAAAATTACTTCAACATCCTCGGTGCAATACATATAAATGCATTTTAACAAAGGAGGTCGAGACAAAACTGAATTTATCATATCACTGGTCCACCCTATACAAGGGTCTGTTTTAGATTTAACCAAATATTAATTAAGTTTTGTTACTTTATTATTTATTATCATAATATTAAGTACACTGTAAACTTACATATGTTACTTCTAAACTTGTTGCTTACTCTTACTTTGACGGTTGCACAAATGGCGCCAAGTTGCATCGCTCTGAAACAGAGGCGTTTCGGCTTTTGGCATCGCAGTCGCTAAACTCAGCGGGGTTATCCCGAAATTCGAACCCTGAAAGTGTAGTCGACATCTCTTTTACTCCAATGGCCCAAAAGCAGCGATAGAGATGGACGGGTTCGAAATTCCCTGATACGTGGGAAGCGGAAGGGATGATAGCGAACAAAGTGCAGTGTGAAACTAGGAAAAGGCAATTTTTCCCGAATCCAGGATTACTGCGCCGGTCACGTAGGTAGTCTAGTTCAGCAACCTGCGTCAGGCAGACGACTTCAGCTCACTATACAGCACGAGAGAAAACTAACGAAAATGCAACCTGTTACTTGTATCCAGCGCAAAGGTGTAAGTATGAACGTTGAACTTAAGTGTTAACTTATTTAAAAAATATATATAATATGTAATTTATCTTACATATCGTGCAAGAGAAAGTTTTTTCTTGTTGTTAAAAGTTAAGAAAGTAGTTGTTACTTACCTAAATCTTTATTACATTCGTGACTTAATTATTCATCGTTAATTTATTGTAAGATTTATACAAAATAAAATAAATCCTAAAATCAAGACAAGTACAAAGACAAAGAGATTACCAATCCACTTTTTTACTTGATCAAAATGAAAACCTATACCTATGGACTTCCTACTAACACTTCGCGCCTTTGTTCGCTCCTCCATTTTGAATATAGGTACCTACATTATAGGTACTCCTAGAATTTCAGACAATAAATTTTCAGTAACAATTTACAACGCGTAGGTAGGTACCTAATTGTATTTCTAACGACTAAAAAACTTACTTAAACACATTAACTAATTTAGAAATATATGTACCTATATTATGTCTACATACTTTTTACATATGAAAAGACTTTCTCTTGATATTGATGTACTAGATCCTCATGTGACACAACTGCTAAGGTTTCAAGAAGATATTTTTATTTACCTATAAACGATTTGTGACTTATTATCGCTCTTTTCTGTAAACGGATTTTTTAAATAATTTAATTTTCTTTAAATTGACTCCAAAAGCAATGTCCCAATTGAATAATCTATTAATCAATGCAGTCTTAAACTTAAAAAGAAGGATTCGTCCATATTAAGTTTTAATTAATTTCACCTCTAATATTTGCCAACCTGTCATCAAATGCAGAATAGTTATTTGTACAACATGAGAGCAAAGTACGTATTTGATGCGAGTGTCAGTTTTGAGTCTTGAGCGTAGCGAGAGACTCGAAAGACACGAGATTCAAATAACTTTGCTCTCAAGTTGTACATACAACTTTTCACCTCAGCATGGAGAAAAGGAAAATATGTTATTAAACATTTATACGTGCCATCCCGTTATTTTTTGTTTTTGTTTTACCATTATGTTTGTAACAAAAAGTACATAATTATAACTACTAAAAAAATGAAAGCTCATAAAATTTTATAAAACAGTTATAATTATTTAGAAATGAACTCGTGTCGAATTTCTGAACGCGATTCTGACTCGCCTAGTACCACGATATCCGTCCGATAAAACGCGTCGTCTAATGCAACTGGCTGAAAACGCTAGGATGCCATGAACGAAAAAAAAATGCATATTATGACAATTTATAACGTAACATTTTTCATCTCTGTCTTTTTACTAACAAGTGAAAGAAACAAAAGAAAAAGTTGAAGTCTAAACGTCATGGAAAACAACATTCACTCAGTGAGCAAAATCGCACTTTGCTCACTGATTTCGCGAATCAAAAGAAGTCTTTTCGAGCTGCTGAGGTGAAAAAAAATTGTATTGCTTGCTTCTGATTATTAAATGACATACTTTAGAGGCTTCGGCTTTCGTTAAATTAATTAATAAATCCAGCATGAACCGAATACTATTTCGTTATTATTTTATAAGCTATTCATTTATTCAGATAAAAATATTTATAAAACCGACTCCACTGATCCCTGTTCAATGTAAGCGCAAGACTGAGTAGGTATAGTTCAAGAAATATAATTTGACCGACTGTTATCTTACTTACGACCTTTTGTTTTGCGTTAACACTTATTAGACAATCAGCAGTCGAGCACTTTTCTATTGTTAATAATATTTCCCGAATTATACCTAGTTGACTTCGATTTGTATATTTAATACCATACATTTACCATACCAGTTTTATGGAATTGTACTAAACAGAACAAAATCGATCAGTAAAAGTGCATGCAGACCAAAAGAGCATTCGCTGTTCTATCCCCCTACTCTACGAAATTCGAAACGTGATTCGTTGATTTCGTAGAGTGGGGGATAGAACAGCGAAAGCACTTTTGGTCTGCATGCACCTTTAGAATCCAAAAAATCCAACATAGAACAAGAACAAGTCGCTTCAATATCGTCCATCTTGTACCTATTTGGAAGATGAAGCGGTTTTCAATATATGAAATTATAGGATTAAATATAGGAAATGTAGTAATATTATAGACTTCGTTCGGAAAGTGACTGAACCGGAGAGCCGTGGACGTATCCTGCGTACAGGTACAGATGCTTTGAGTTTCCGCACAGGCAATATATGTCACATGTTTTTTTTAGTACCTAATTCATCAATAACAAAAAACCGGCCATGTACATGTCGGGTCATGCTCAGGGTCCCGAGTTACTCGAAAACGGCTGGGCCGATTATGATCTATAAGTACCTATAGTATTGAAGTATTCTAAAGGCATACTATTCGATATTTTTTCATATTTTTGGACCCACGGATCAAAAGTTAGAGAGGGGGAGACCATTTTTTTTGGAGCTCAGAAAATATTGATTTTAGAAAAAACTTTCTTTTAAGTCCCTTATTAAGTAATTATTATTAAAGTATCTACCTTTTCTCAAACTTGCAATGAAATGTTGCAATGAAACCAGGAAGTACCATCTCGCTGGTTCGATGATTGAACTTGATTAGGTATAGGTATGTAAAGGCAAAGGCCTTTCATAAGTACTTTGCAGAACTGTAAAGAGGCCTACTACCGCGAAAATCGGAATTCGTAAATTTTGAGGATTTTTGTGTCACTCAAAACACGTCTCTCACTCTAATGACGCCTTCTTTTGAGTGACAGAGAAAAATCCTTTAAAAAGTAAAATACCGGAAGTAACTTGTAAAGAGACAGAATAAAAAAAAAAACTACTAACGTCAATATCACCGGGTAAAAGATTATCTCAAATAGATTAAAAAAAAAGTTATTTTTTTTTATATTTTTTTGATTTCTTTCTTTCTTTGTTCTTTGACTTGTTTGTTCGTGTATAGTTCGGGAAATATTATTTGACCGACTCTTATCTCACTTACGACCTTTTGTTTTGCGTCATTAACAATAGAAAACTGCTCGACTGCTGATTGTCTATACCAGTAATTGGAGTTCGAGGCCAACGAAACTACGACAGATGCGTTATTGTCAAATTTGTCAAAGTCTCTTATGTCATTGTCAAATAAAGTTTTCAGGTTTCAAGAACCTTTTTGCTATTTAATTTATTTATTTAAAATAATTCCTAATAAAAACACCTCTACCTCTATCCATTACCTCTGTAATGCTTGTACGCCTTTTTGTTTAATATGGATGTCACAACTAGGATTTTCTTAAAAACAACTAACATAGAAATGACGAAATTTTCTTGTAAAGAACTAAAATGATAAGAGCCAACGTTTCAAAGCCTATTTTAAAAAGAAGTTGAATTACCAGTGAACATAAACGACAGCGTGCCATATTTATTAAGACAGTAGGTATGGTTAATAGTACATTTCCTAACTAGTGCGGGAAAAAAATCGGCGAGTGTGAAAGTTGGAGCCCGAGTGAAACGAGGGCGACAATCACCCGAGTTAAAAAAAAGTTTTTGCACGTGTAAGGGACGATTTTTTTCATAACAAGTGCGTCAAAAAGAGCAAATTTCGTTTTTGCGCACTAGTTAATACTAAGCAATTCCAAGCATCAATGTTTATTATTTTTTGTACATACATACATATTAATGACAACTCGATTGTAACTAGCAACAGCTGGTTTCACAATATGTATGGAGATGTAGATTTTGTGGTAACTTTTTTCAAAGCCGGTCCCATAGTAAAACTTGGCTGTAATCATGAGTAGATCCAGAAAATATGATTTTGTATCATTGTGTTTTATAACATTTCACCCAGTATATTTCATTTGGAATTTATTTTTTTGATGATGGGGTGTATAGCGAAGCTAAACATGGTTGAACCAAGGGGGTCGCCTTGTTAACAACCTACTGAAGAAAACAAAACGTTAGATCTGTATGATAATTTAAATGGAGAACTATAGCACTGCCAAAGAAATTTGTAAGTCAAAGGAATTTTGCGAATACGAAATGTGAACATAAAGCACGCTACAATATATTATTCTGCAATTTTCTAAACGTATGCAGAAATAGGGTTTTAATTTATGTGTAGTTAAATTGCTGTACCAAATGTTATTAACACCTGAGGTGATACCAGCGCAATACCAACATTGTTACTACTAATTGCGGATAATTAAGTTTTTATTAAAATATTTCATATTTACGTGAAAATAAGTAAATAATATTGTTTCTATAAATTAAAAAATTAAAATTACCAATAAATAAGATATCTCAACGTCTGTTTTTAGAAAATAAGGGTTTACTATTGTAAGAACATTTCATTGTTGTGGCAATATTTTCGTAGATTCTTTGGCCTCGAACTCCAATTAGTGGTTTGGTAAGTGTCAACTCAAAACAAAAGATCGTAAGTAAGGTAAAAGTCGGTCAAATTATATTTCTCGAACTATACTGTGAAAATCACTTTCAATTTTTTATTTCATTGCAAGTTTAAGAAAACCATTATACAAATCTCGGAGAGAAACTAGGTTATAGGCCGCGTATCTCTATGCCTCAGTTCCTTCGGCCAGATATATCTACTTGGGCTGTATGTCTTATAACTCTCCGTTTCCCGTCCTCTATAGTAATGTACTAATTCAATGATACTCCACCGTACTCCACACTAGAGGATTACAGAAAATTAAAAAAATCATCCCCACTTCACCAGTTGGGGAGGTAAAAACAAATAGTACATTTCGATGCAAGTGCAAAAAGTTTTCGATGAGGGTGAAAGTTGGAGAACGAGTGAAACGAAGGCGACAATCACCCGAGTTAAAATGAAGTTTTTACACGTGTATCGAACGACTTTTTTCATAACAAGTGCCTTAAAAAGAAAAAATTTCGCACGTGAAGCGTGCGCAAAGTTTACTCTTCCGCACTAGTTAGGAAAAATATTTTCTAGTTTTTATTCTACCACTTTGTCGGCATGAGGCACCTGTACCAAATTGCAGATTTCTGGGTCGCGTTTTATAAAGTTACAATTTACAAATTCGCTGTTTGCCTCTCTTTCTAGCCAATATGTGCGTGCGTTAGAGAGGCAAACAGCGAAATTGTAAATTGTAACTTTATAAAACGCGACCCTGGTACTAACGGCCACTGAGATGTGCTGCGGGCAGACAGACTGACAGACAGAGAGACGGACAGACGGACATGGCGAAACTATAAGGGTTCCTTGTTTACTACGGAACCCTAAAAACCACTAAATTCGTTCTTTGAACGGTCATCCCTTCGCACCTACATTTTTCTTTATGCTGCTCTTTTGTACTGAAAAATTGGATATTTATATAGAAAGACAATAAAAACATTTATTTAATGTTAATACATTTTAAAGTTCGCGGTTATGTCTAAATGCATTTCGCACAATGCTAGCGCGGACTCACACTCACGCTTTAGTTAGACAAGGACACACTCCCAGCCCTTGCCGACCACTTTTAGTAAATTTTCGTTATAGCATTTAGCTATTTTAGTACTCTAGATTGATTAGGATAAGGCTTATTTTACCTAAACATGTTTTGTTTGGTGAACAATCTCCATGCAGTATAATTGTATTGTCTTTGAGTGGAAACAAAACGCTTTCTGACAGATGTATGTTGTAGTATTGCCAGTAAGCAAAAACAAGAGGTGAATAATAGATATATCGATATAAATTAATCGATATAATCGAATAACTTAAACTGGATTATGATTATGTTTATTGCGACGAAATTTATTTTGAAATTACTTAGTAACCGTAATAACATATTTTATTTCTTGGACACCCAGTAATAAGTTTATAATTTGCTTCTTCATTATTCGACTATTTACCTCTTTGGGCTATTAAAGAGATATGAAGTTAAATCTTATTACAAAAATACTTGTGTCTTCAATCTTGAGCACCAGCAAAATATTTATAGATTAAATATATCAATAAAACCTACTTGCATTGCATTAAATTACAAAATAAAATATTGGCCGCTAACTTTTACTTCAACCATAAATCTCGTGAAAATTAAATCTCTCTGATTGATAGAAATCAACTTCAGACAAAAAAATAAGGACAAAATTTAAAAATCCTCTTATTTTATTTATATTTTTTTATAACTATAAAACATTTCTTATGGATGATTTTTAATATACCACTTTTATATAGTTTGTATGGCCGGAGTGAAGTCGTGAATGTTGACATTCAATATGGCGGTATGTCGTCAGTGCTATGCTGTGTCGTGGTGAGATTTAATTATTTCGTCGTCTTGTATATATCTCCACCTTAGATTAATATTCTAAACAATCGTAACTGTTGAGTGTTTGTAATTGCCTTGCTATCAATAAAGTTTATAGATAGCGGTTTGGCATCGGTCGTAAGGGATATAATTTGTGCAGATCTCGGTTTGATCGTGCGGCCGATACCTACCTAGATATCAATAATAAAATATGAAACTGAATTTCGACGCTCGGCTTTGTTGCGATTATGCACTATTGAATCATTTTTGCTATTAATTCCAGTAACGGAGAGTCGAATTATTTTTACTAATACAAATGTCTATTGCAGCTTGTGAGTGTCGGTATCGGGCAAACGGTATAGCCTATAGATAGAAACAGAATATACGATTACCTTCAACAAGCCGATGTACCACAGAGCTCCGATTCAGCAAGCATTGAAGACATCTGAGGATCTAGTATATCATAATCATAAGTAGATTTATTTTTCAATATTAGTGGTTTTGGTGAAGAAATTGTGACACTTGTGAAAGAGACATGTTCGTGTTCCCATGAACACAAAGACTAAAGAAAATGTGATTTGTTTTTAATAAATTGTAACCACTTTTTAAATTACATTATTCTGTGATATATTCATAAATACAGCGTTTTTCGAGAGTTATACACAGAAGATACTACATTAAACAAGGAATAATGTCAAGCAATCCTCAGTGGAAGATGTTCCAGCCGCCAGATTCACATTCATCACCCCTGCAGGATATTCTAGATCTCCAGCATTCTAATATGCAACAGGCCAAACAGGTCTATCGAAATGGTAAGTTTTCCCTTTTTTACCCCATAGTCCTTACTTATCTGCCATCCTGATAGAGCTCATAAGTCTGTCTGACATCTGCGGGCTATGTTGCAGCTTGTAAAGTAGATTATACTTTGAGCTATAAATTGTTTTTTACATTTTTATTTAGCTTCCATGGTCCCTATTGTTTATCATTAATGTATTTTTTTAGGGTATGCTGGTTTTATTTTAAATACCTTTTCGTTTAAACAATATTACATAATTATTGGACTGTTCATAAGTATTTTAAATATCTGGAGCCTATTTCTCAAAAGCTTGTAACTTGTAATACAAGCGGAAGTCCTTATCTAACTTATAGTGTTAAAAAGAGACTTCCACTTGTATTACAAGTTACAAGTTTTTGAGAAATGGGCCCCTGATCCAATACATGTATGTATATTGTAGTATTCTCATTATATTTATAGTGAGTTTTAGTGGTGTCAACTGACACTATGTAAACCATCTTACGATGTTAAATTTGTTTGCACCAATCATCTTTATTTTCATAATAACTCAGAAGTAAAAAAATCTCCAAGTTCCACATTAAAGTAACTGCAAGTACGTAATTTCAAACCAGTACTTACTAAATTATAGTGGTAAAGCCTAAAAAACAAATACAAACAATAACCTGATATTTTGCTGGGATATTGTCATACAATTCACTGTTGTCATGATACTCATGATAATTCTACTTCAGCAGGCTTATATCAGCAGTTAAATTCAAAACATGATGGTAAATCGGTTAGTTATTAAACTAACTGGTTGCTTTAAAATAATTCAAATATTAATAAAAAGATGGAACGGAAGTAGTTTTATTAATTTTAAAATCAAATAAGTACAATTTTTTTATCATACTTATATTTGATTTGTTTTAATGAAACGTAGGGTGTTTTAATTTAAACCACTGGCAATGGTGAGAATTTTATTTGAATTTCTGTTTCCGACTAAAGTTTCATCCACACTAATGTTGTTACATAACATTAATTCTGTTGATTATTACCTATTACAAATTTTCAAATATAATATTAAGTGAACTGAGTTTACAAAGGTTTTAAAATAATAATAAAATGTTTTATACCTCTGGAACGTCACTTTAACAATGTCATTTGTTTACAATTTTGATCTCAGATTTGATTTCAGATCATAGTTTAATTTCTTCATATCTGTTTATTTCTTTATTAAATCAAACACCTTTTAGGTAGTCTAAAAATCTCACAAGCCGTTGCGTTTTGGCCACCTTGTATGTTTTAAATGATATATTAATATGAAGTGGTATAAAAAGTTATAACGCAAAATCTAGTTTCAATATTGTATGAATCAACATTGCAAAACAAGGTCTCTAAATAACAGTGTAAGTTAGTCAATAATTTTTGCATCAACTCAACCGTACATACAATCTTACACGGTATTTCGTTATTAACGATTTTCGTTTTTAATTGTAATCGCATTAAACAGTACCCATTATTAAAACTTTAAAATATATACTATCGCCCTTATTCATAAACGTTTGCTAACTTAACAAGCCGCTAATAATAGTTTGTCACTGCTTTTATGCCCTGGCCACGACATTGGTCTATGGCGACCGGCTTAGCGGAAAACGTATGGTGCTCCCTCTCGTACCCATATCGGCATCCCGCTCCAACTCATGGATTCGCTCGCCGCTGGTCGCCTTAGACCAATGTCGTGGCCGGGCCGTTATGGACACATTGTTAAGACCGAAAGGGACAAACAATTATTAGCGGCTTGTTAATTTAGCAAACGTTTATGAATAACCCGCGTATAAATATATAAGGTGTTTTCAAATTAGTCAGCGATACCTTAGGGTATGTATGTGTTCATGATAATTGATAACGGACAACTTTCCTTAAGAGACTCTAATCGAAACTTGAAAAATCGCCTTTTCATACAAAGCGGTTTCATTGGGTGATCAACATTTCATAGAAAGTGATTTTATTTTTTCGATTTTTCGATATGTGTCCCATAAGTAAAATGATTCCTTATTATGAACACATGCATTCCCCAAGGTATCAGTGAGTAATTTGAAAACACCCTGTATAATACTATAATAACGTGAAAAAAAAAAATGTCTGCATACCCATAGTGAGTTTTAGTAGGATAAAATAGTTAAGTCTCAAGAGGTGTTTACCATAATTTAAAAATTTAGGGACCTTTCTGACACTTGAAAAAAAAACAACCAGAAGACTAGAATCTACATCATACTAAAATTGTATTTTGCCCTTTTTGCCCTGTTTGCTGCAGGTCCTTTACAAAATAACCCTCTAAATAATCCTAAAATACCCTCATCCTATTTTTGAGTAATAATTGTTTATGTACCTATGTTCATTCATTTTTCTTATCAAATACACTAAGTTTGTCCATTGGTCAACAGGTACATTTAGCAGCGATTACCCAAGTTCTCCAAGAGACAATTACAACAACGTGGGAAAGACTGGTGGGGGTGGCGGCAACCGTTTCACTCTAGCCAATTACAACATCGATGGGTGCCCAATGGGCGACTCGGTGGGGGTATATTCCTCCAGCTCTAACAATACGACGTCCCAGCAGTACGACTCTGTCAACCACCCGCCTATCAGAGAAACTGGGATTATTGAAAAGTTACTGGTAAGTGCTTTTTATTTTTTTTATTACCCTAGCGCCCCTGCTTTCCATTAAAACGAGACAAAATAACTAAGAAAAATACTGTTTGGCCAGCCCCTTAAGCCAATTGAGGGTAGGTGAAAATAGGCAGGTAGGTAGGCATAGATTATACTTTGTCTTTAGACCAATTATATATGTTCTTATCTGCGTCATCACGACTATGTAAATGACAAATAATAGTATACCAGGCTTACTACCGTCAACTTCAAGATTATTAATTTTCAACTGTCTCTGTCATTCCAACGAAGGCGTCATTAAAGTGACAGAGATAAATCCACAAAATTCTCGGATAAAAAAAACTATTGAAGGACGAACATTTTGTAAATAAACGTAAAAGTTTACCAAAGCCGGAGGTGGGATTTGAACCCTCAGCTTTTGCGGCTGATTCCTAAACCACTCGGCCTATCCAGCCGGCTGACTCGCTGGCAAATTCCACTGTCGTTAGAATTATTATGACTATTTTTGCACCAGCTTGTAACTTTTAACTCGTTTTTAACTTTATTTATAGAAACGCATTCAGACGTCCGTCAATTACTGTCAACTTGGCCGAACTGAAACGGCTCCAGTAGGCTTAGCACATGATTGTTGCGACAATATATTATGTCGCCGCGAGATAGATCATCCGTCCCTCTTTTATTAATATAGTTAGTAAAAGACAGGAAATCTATCTCGCAGCGACATACTGTCGCATTAATCATGTGCTAAGCGTGTTGGAGTAGTTTTTAGGGACGCCCACTCAAGAGTAGTTAGCGTTGGGTCATAATTGCACGGACAGGATGTTTCCATGGTTTATATGCGTTCACTGGTTTCAATAGGTTTAAAAAGTTTTTTACGAAGGTAGTTTGAAGATTTGTAGGAGGGAAGGAGGGATCGTCGTGTTTTTCCATCCTGTACGAGCCCCGATGCAGTGGAGTTCGTCTAGTTCGAAACAATTTTTACAAATTTTTGAATATTTTAAAAATGATCACATTATGCTAATGATAAATTGTATGAACGTTAGTCATGGTTAATGTACTACATTTCAAGAGACACAACAATCTGAAGTACGCTTTTGTTGTTTAATAAATCGATTTTAACAAACCAGTGTCTAAATTATATTTTCGTTCACCACCGTACTTCCGCGCTTATAAGCTTGACGCAAAATTCGCAGTGCATCAGGTGTACCATGTCGTCTTTAATATTAATGGCGTTCTTTACATTCATTGATTATTTACAAAATTAAAATTTGTGGAAGAAATTTAAAAAAATACCTGTCGTAAAATAGTTTATTTTTTTAATTCTGATTTATTAAATCCAAATATTTTATACTCAAAGAAACTACTTTAGTACTACTATTGAATAGTGAAGGTTTTGTCTCTAAACCTTTTCCCCCGGATGGACGGGATAATCTCGAAAAACGAGAACGAGACGAGAACATATCGACGCTGCAAAGGAGAAATTGGATAAGCGACACAGTGCGTACTTTACAGGAGAAGCAAAAAACCGCCGAGATTTTCGAAAAAAAATCATTTAAATTAATCAGTAGGCCAAATCAAATAATTGAAGCATTATTTATGGACATAAATATGTTTTCTATGTGATGTTTTATTATTTAACGTATTCAAGTGTTATTTAATGATTTACTGTCGCTTAAGCAAAATGGTCGGAAAAATAGATTCAGGTAAATTTATCTAACCAACACGTTGTGTTAGAAATAAGGAAGGTAAAAAGGCCCATAGTACGGTCAAATCGTACATAATTTTACCCTAAACTCGCAAATCAAGTAGTATCGCTGCATTTTTGGTATGTTGTTTAGACACCATAGGACAGTATAAAACCATATTTTGCAAGCAAAAAAAAGTTGTGCAAGCTGGGTAGTACAAGAAAAACTGCGAAATTTACGGCCATTTTTTAGTTTCTGATTTTTATTTAAAAAACCTTACGTTTTTGATATCATATGTAAATAAACGTTTAAAGACTAATAAATTTCCAACAAGTTGAGCTAACATGCATTACCGTAGGTCTTATGGTTTCAGAGATTCGAAACTTTAAAAAGTACCCCTTTTTGTAAACTATATAAAATTTTGCGTTTTGCTAACGTTTTCGACTTAATATCGCCTCACCTAATTATGCTACGAAAAATATGCAATAACGACCTTATAGCGCACTTAAAATTCTTTAATTTAAGGGTAAAATTAGGTCAGTGAACTTTGTAGTTGAAAGTATAAACCCGAAATTCCAAACGCAGGAGGCCCGCTTTCTAAGTTTTTCATACAAATCGCAAGTCGAGTTGCAAAGCTGCAATTTTGGTATATTATAAAGGCCTTATAGATATATACGAAAATGCAAATTAAAAGAAAAACAATAAAATAATTTGGGCACAGGACGTAAAAAACGGAAAAAAAATCACACTTTTTTTAGTTTTTGACGTTTAACTAAAAATCTATTATCTTTTTGATACTGATTGCTATAAAACTAAGAAAGAACATTAAATTTGAAAGGATTTGAGCTACGTTGCATCACCGTAAGTTATATATATATTGAGGTACGACATTTCATAAAGTGCCCTTTTATCAAAACATAAACAAATTTTAGGTTACGTTAAAGCTATTCACTAAATATTGGCAAAACGTTCGCGCTAAGAAAAAAAAGTAATTGTAAATAATAACTACATTAAATTTGGAACAAATTGAGCTGATAACAATTACTGTAAGTCTTATAGTTGGGGGTATACGAGGCTTCAAAACATGCATTTATTTTCTTAACTTAATGAAGGGCACATTTTGAAATGTCGTATCTCTAAATCTATATAATTTAGGGTAATGCAAGGTAGCTCAAATCCTTTCAAATTTAATATTCTTTCTTAGTTTTATAGCAATTAGTATCAAAAAGTTATAGTTTTTTAGTTAAACGTCAAAAACTAAAAAAAGTCCGATTTTTTTCAGTTTTTTGCGTCCTATACCTAAATCCTTTTTTTTCTTTTCTTGTAATATGCATTTTCGTACATCCCTATAGAGCCTATATAATATACAAAAATTGCAGCTTTGCAACACGACTTGCCATTTGTATGAAAAACTTAGATAGCGGACCTCCTGCTTTTTGAATTTCGCGCTTTTAGTTTCAATTACAAAGTTTACTGACCTGATTTTACCCTTAAATGAAAGAATATTAATTGTGCTATAAGATAATTATTTTATGTTTTTCGTAGCATAATTAGGTAAGGCGATATTAAACCAAAAACGTTAGCAAAACTCAACCTTTTATCTAGTTTACAAAACAGGGTACTATTTGAAGTCTCGAAACTCTGGAACTATAAGACCTACGGTAATGCATGTTATCTCATCTTGTTACAAATTCATTCATCTTTAAACGTTACTTGATTCATATTGTCAAAAAACGTAAGGCTTTTTTTATAAAAATCAGAAACTAAAAATAGACAGTAAATTTCACAGTTTTTCACGTATAACGCAGCTAGCACAACTTTTTTTTGCTTGCAAAATGTGGTTTTATACTGCCCTATGGTGTCTAAATTACATACCAAAAATGCAGCTTTACTACATGTTTTGCGAGTTTAATGTACGATTTGACCGTACTACCACCCGAGACTTACATAACAAATGTATCCCGTTAAAATTATCTAACTGCCGAAGTGGCTTATTTTATATTCGGGTAAAAATATATAAATTGATAAAATAGCATAAATATATCATTAAAAAATATCCACATACTTAAAATGAGAAACTATTTTAGACTTCATAGTTAGTCATATTAATTACATGAGTAACATTCCGTGACTAGTAAACGAATTTACTTACACGTGAAAAAAGAAAAAACACTGTTTTAGGATTTTTTATAACATTATTCCAAAAAGTAGGTAAGTAGGTAGGAATGGTTCATAAATAAATGTTGGTAAAAATGGATAAACGCCAATAAGTAGTTCAGACTTCAGATATCATAGTCAAGTAATATTTTCTAACCGTCTTCAATTTTAAATTAAGATGAAGGTAAAAATGTCCAAACGACATGAGAACATATCATACAATCAGGTAGAAATAGCTAACCGACAAGTGAAGTTTAGTTGTTACACAACAAAAATATCCAAGTAAAATTTAACTTGTCATGACGAATAGGTAAAATAATCCAAGATTAATTATGTTGAATTATATTTTATCTAATCTCCAATTTCCTAAAAGTTGTCAAAAACCAAGTCGTTTAGTGATAAAAAATGGTCAAAAGTTCTCTAAATCACCAATGGGATAAGCGACACAAATGTTGTCAGATGGATACGAAACCTAGCTCATTCGACTCAGAAAAATTCGCAGATTCTAACGGTGTATATAACTCAATATCTTCAAAAGTGTCGCTTATCCAATTTCTCCTTTCCAGCGTCGATATGCATCGGGGCTCGTATAACTACCAGAAAATGTAATAGTACATTGTGCATCTAGGGACGTAAGTACGATATTACTAACGAGAGTGTTAGAAGCCTGACGCCTCAGGCGGAGGGCTTTTAATTATTCGAGTTAGCATTCAGCTTACCGATCGAGATGCATACAATGTTTTTCATCAGTTCATCACACTTGCGAGCAAACACATTAGTTTTAAAATAATTTATATTTTTTAGTAAAGTGAAATTCCGTAGGGAATTACACATTACTCCCGCGATGCATGCAAGCAATGGCGCGCTTAGACAGCAAGTGTGATGAAAAATTTGTCAGCATACCTTTATTTAATTAGGTACCTAAAATACAGGTTTGCTTAAAAATCGGGTAATAATTATACAGTTTTAAATTTTTGGAAATTAATAGAGGTTCTTTCGCATTTGACATAAGTCTTTTTATTAAAATATCACTTATTTTATAAAATGTAACTATTTCTGATAGAGTAACGATGAAAAATTAATAGCACAAAAGCAAATTATAGCACTTAACGTGTAAAAAAGAGGCCAGGTTCGAAAAAACGTAAAATTGGCAAAATCTCGAAAACCGTCCAACTTTTACGGAGGTCATGTTATGTTGGTATGGTACCTCTTGGGTCGACTTACCTCGGGTGTCAGAGTGATCTATTATTTATTGGACACCCTGTAGATGTATGAATGAACGTGTTTGTTAATTTCCAATTAAACAGAATATTTATAATAGTGTCTGTCTTCGGCTATCGCGTCATACATGAAATTGAAACTATGGAAATCGATTATAACGCGTATAATAAATTAGGTATTACATCACGACGTTTCGAACCCTTTACAGCTTCGTGGTAATTTATATATCGTCGGCTGACAAGCAAAACTCACTATAAAAAAAAACTGTCACTTCTCTTAGCTAGCTCGTATGTTAGTATCGAATTAGTACTGGGATACGAGCTTTATTTCAAGTAGGTATTTTTTACTTAGGGACTTTTGCTTGTCAACCGACGATATGTACATGCTATAATACGTTTTTTCATATGTGGCGATACGATTTTTAATTTATAGTCGCGGAAAAAAACATGTTTTTAATTGTATGCCGGCATCCATTCGATTATTCGAATCAGACTATATTATGTAAACAACAATTGTTTCATCAGTACGACCATATTTACATGTAATTAATTTAATTACATCCCACTGCACGTGGCAACAGACAGCCATGTCAGCATAAAACGGAATGGGTCCTTCACAAATACCAATTATCATTTGTTCTTATATTATAAAACTTATAAAATATTTATTTTCTTATTTGAAAACACTCAAAAGCAAATCTTAACAACAATTTGAAACTTATGGATCGAAGCTACGCCCACGTTAGCGTATTGAAACTGGAAAAATTCAACAGGTTTTTATTACACTCCCTATTGGGAAATATGTATATTCCAATGACTAGCTGAGTTAAGGCCTGTTTGACGCATTGTATTATAAGGGTCAATCACTTTTTTTATGTCACTCGTTGCCATGGTTACGTTCTCCTGGGTCACCCTTAAATTCACTTCAATTGACAAAACTTTGAATTTTTTGACAGTTACGGGGCCCTTCCAAGGTGGGTCACCCACTAATCATGATAGTAGACAATGTAGGACACTTTCCCCTAGCAAACTATCACACTGTTGTACCCTGGGTGATGTGACAGAATAACAACATAAAAAAAGTGATTGACCCATAATCACTGATACCGTTTATTTGGGCATTTTCACTTTTTGGGTCACCCAATTAGCGTGAAGTTAAAAAACCTTAATTCAGTCAGCTTTGTATCGACAATTAAGCACAAAATTTCGATAATAACTCGGTTTTGGTGTTCATTTTACAAAATTTTAATCCATATTAAAATTTATAAACGCCGATCATGTTTAAATTCCTAAAGATATTGTACTTAATTGTCGTTACAAAGCTGACTGCAATTGTTTTTTTTTAATTTCACGCTAATTGGGTGTCCCTAAAAGTGAAAATGCCCATTTACTGATTATACCGCTTTATTCTGAGGTGCGTCTACACTGGCTGCATTGCCTCGCGTGGTCATTTGTTCAGAGTGGACCCGGCAATATACGATCCGCATGCTATAGGAATTAGGAATACGGCGGCTACTGCGAATTCGTTTGTTTCGAGAAACGGTCGAGTTTCCAATTACCTAGCGCTTAACAATTCTCGATATACTTTCCACTCGAGTGCGATCTCCGCGAGATTGCAATAAAGTTATTAAAGTCAGATGGTGGCAGAATTTTCTATATCAAAAATATGTAATTTACAATGGGGACGAATCTGGTACTCTCATGCCTGTTACTTAATGGTCCGTACATTAAGTTAATTTAACTACAATCGTATGATTTTGTATTACTTATTAAATTGCATAATAATGTATCTAATATTGAATCAACGTTGAAGGACATCCGAAACTTACTATAAAGAACGTTATTTATTTCTATTGTTGGAGGTGCAGTAGTGGAATAAGTACTCAGGGGTAGTAGACTTTGAACAAGAAAGAATTTATTTTATATTTCGCTGCATGACCTGGAGGCCGGATCCTCGAGGATGACTGATATAATTTTCTATTTTATTTATTAAGTTGGTTTTATGTCATTTTTGGACTATAAGCCCCAATTATGAAATAGACCTAAACCCTATAGTTACGCTTAATTTCTGAAAAAACGTTTTCTGTTGGGTAATACATATTCTTTGTAAAACCCTTTTAACCAAACGGAATTTGAAATTACAATCGGCTTGGATTAACCTGGTTGCCTTATTGATTGTTGTACAGCCAGCATCAAAAGCAGGTTAGTTGATGAGGTAGATTTGCCACAATGGATACCTTGTGCGCTTTGCGATCAGGTCAAATAGAATGAAATGTTCAATGGATCTGACCGAAGAACGCATCCAGATTCCAGTGTGGCAAATGCCGCAGTCTAAGCTCTAAGATAATGTTGAATGGTGTTGTGAGCAGTTTGCAATTTTAGGTATTTACTTACCCTCTCATACAAAAACTTTTCATAGCAAGCGTAATAAGTATCTTTTGTCCCATTCCGTATTATAGACATATTAATAAGGGCGAAAGGGATCCACAATATCTACTTATCGGCTTGCTAAGTTAGGAGACGTTTATACATATAGGGTTATTTTTATTAGGTACATCTCGTTGCCTACTTTCATTGTAAATCAAAAGTGCAGTGGCCTTGAATGCCGCAAAAACCTACTCTGAATCAATCAGCGTAGGGTGAAACGTATGTGTGTACCTATAATTTAGTTTTTGTACTATTCGGGACCCCATAACAAGCGGTCGACCTTGAAAATAAATATCAAAAGATGAACAAAATAGAAGGGAGTACGAACAATGAAAATTAAGCTGCTTATTCTAGCCGGGTACGACCGCGTTGTTATATTATTTGCAATATGTTTTCGTAAATAAACAATTGAAATATTTATTAAGTACAGAAACAATAAAATTGTTTTCTTCGTCTGTCACGAACGGCGCCAGCCGAGCTTTTAGGGTCACGTGTTAAATGTTAACCGATTACAATAATATTTTTTGGATACCAATACCTTAATTATTTTGATTTTTAAAGGAGAAAGCTTAAAGGCATTTTCCTTACATGTTAACACAACTCTAATATGAACTAGTATGAATATTTTAGAGGACCCTGCACTATAATAGCATTAATAGCTACTGTACA
Organism: Thaumatotibia leucotreta; assembly: GCA_025490895.1. Classification (NCBI taxonomy): domain Eukaryota; kingdom Metazoa; phylum Arthropoda; class Insecta; order Lepidoptera; family Tortricidae; genus Thaumatotibia; species Thaumatotibia leucotreta. Next base: position 871,353 of record JALPQI010030245.1, on the reverse strand, counting down.
AGTGTACAATTGCATGCAATCTCCTCGTTATCGGCAAGGGCGGGAGGCGTGGGTATTTAGAAAATAACACATTCTATTGATTCAGGGTGAATGCAATGCAATGTCCATGATCGAAGACTCAAACCATATTTCATACCTAACGGCATTCATAATTAAACCTGGCCAATTAAAATGAGCTATCGTTTATTTATTATTAATTTACAGTATATATTTTAAGGTTCCGGTATTCATTTCATTTCAACATAATCATTTTCGGGGCCGTGTGTTGACGGTAGTAATAATACATTTGTCATCACCCCAACTCCTCCTAGGGGTTTCGTAAGAGTCGACTAAGGGATAAGTGTCACTGACTATTATTTGATAAAAAAATGATGATGGGCAGCAGCGTCATCATAGTGGACACATTACTGCGATCGCCAATCCGCTTGCCCAGCGTGGCGATTATTGGCATTTACCCCCTAATGCGTCTATACGCATAGTTAATAGGAGAGGCCTACGTCCAGAAGTGGACTATCATAGGCTGATGATGTAATCATTTTAGTTTGTAGCCAACATGAAGTACTGGTTTAATTATTTCATACCTCCATTATTTATTTATGAGTAGTTCGGTATAGCCTTTTTATGCATATGGAGCAATCATTACCCCGGTCATTACCCCGAAAGATCAAAAAATTGTTAAAGAATATCTGGGTATTTCTCATTTAGATTTGTGGGTTGTCACAGCCATGTACAGCGTTATCTAAACTTAATTTCCTATTTTTTTATGTATGAACAGAAAGCTTGTCGCAGGAGCTACTTCACAAGTAAGTTTCAAAATGCTGGACTTACGGAATACCCTTAACTTTTGAATATGGTAGTTTATGAATTCGTTGTTATAACTATAAGGAATGACTGACCGACGACGAAATTACCGTGAAAGATGGTTTGTTGTAACAATTGGACGAAAAAAGGCTTGATTACCAGTAAACATGTTTGTCTCAGACAAGACCGATCTAGATCGCTTGTACAGTCACGTCTAATAATATGTATTTGTATACATTTCGTAATGTATGTCAAAGGCATAAGGATCAAAATCGTATACATATTATTAGAGCCGACCGTAGGCCACAAAAAAACCTTCAGCGAATAGTATCAAAATCGTATTAAGTTCGTAGTTCTGTGTTTCCCTAAATAAATAACACAACAGTATTTTCTAAAAATCCTGACGCTAGGTTGTGACATCTACTATCATGTGACGCTACGATCGTAACATCAGGATACGAGTAAATAATTAAATTTCAGGTTACATTTTTTAAAGTAATACAGATACTAAATAATAACGCATTTTTATCCTCTGTTAACAAAGGTCGTTAAGGGCAAACAAATGAATGTCGCTCTGACCTTTGCAATTATAGCAGCCTCGATAACTTAGGCACATGTCTTGTAGAGCTGTCGCGGGATCGATCTAATATTTCAATATTTTCAGCCACGTACTCGTAAGGTTGTTACTCGGGGATATTTCTTTCAGATTCCTATTTGTCAAATAATAGTTTTAAAATGCTCAGACAGTGATCGTTTTGACCCTTAAATGTAATACTTTTCTGTACGGCTGCAGAAATTAATGTTTATAGTACTTTTCTGCGCGATATGGCTTGTATTCTCGAGATTGTATTTTTTCCTCGCATAATGCATTGGCCAATGCCGTCACTTCTGCAGAAAAAGCTCATTTTCAACACTTCTATCATATATAAGAAATAAGTTATTATGATACAAATGCTTTTTCTTCACGTCAGTGATCGCAAAGCACTAAAAAAGTGAGTGTTTTAAACCAACACGAATTTAAAAAAAGATTCCATTTCAACACGAATCTCATATAAAAGTTTACATCACTAATGTGTTGTCACCATGTGGATCGTGCAGAAAACTACTATGACTATCAATTCCTGCTGCAGGAAAATGTTCTGTACAACTTACCCTCCACCACTAGGTTAAACATAGTACCTACTTTCTGAACATATGCAATTATGCATTCTAAGCAGTCAAAATCCACAATAGTTTACGTTTATGGCACGATATGTTTTAGCCCCATCTCACAAACAACCAATAAACGTAACGTGCGTATTTGTCTGTAAAGTCTGCGGTTGAACGCGCGTTTCCGTTTGAGAGGATACTCGAGAGTTCCCGTAGCTACGATTTCAAGTCGCTAGGAGGTTTTGCATCAGACCTATGTTTTGCGGGGATGTGTTTGATATGTACTGTTAGTGCTATGATGGTTACGTGTGTTTGGTGTGCGTCTAAACGTTATTTACGTATAAGTTTTCTTAAATATGTATGAAACTGCGACCATATATAACATGGACGTCTAACGCCAGCTCAAAAATGCCCCCAAAACCAATGTTCAATTGTGCCAAGATGGGCAGGACAGCGCTTTTCTTAACACCGCACTTATTTCGGCGCAACATCTTTGACAAACGTTTATAGAATATAGCCAATCAAAACTATGATGGATCAATCACAACTAATTTTAAATGGCGGTTTAAGGTTTTATAGGTCGATATTGAAATTAATTACCGTGATGTATTGAAGAGAGGGCGGGACACTTGTCAACTAAAATTCAGGACCGTTTATGAAAGGCACTAGTATGGCGTGCGGCTTCCATGTTTTATTTGTTCGTAGGTATGAAAGGATAAATTTATCTGAAATGAACTTGATTGATGGATGGATTTATTTACCGAGCTGGGCGCCTAGATGCATTATTGTGTTGGGAATGTTGCGATCTTCCTTAAAAATATCGATGTGCAACGAAGTTTGTCATCTGTTGGGATTTATTTAAAATATGCGCAATTACAAAGTGTGTGTTTGTAGAGTTTTTTTAATACTTAGATATCTAGTTATAAGCCGTACGACAGTGTTAAAACGATTTTTTAATCTAGTAATTGTACACCACCTCATTAATGTCATTAATTACTGGGAGGTCCCATGTAATGCTATTAATAACTTTAATTATCGTCAGCTAGCGACTGAACGTCCTAGTGGACATAGTCTCATACTCTTCCATTCAAAGATTATTTTAGTGGGCAGAGACCTTTATACTATGTAATGATTGAATACCACAGCTCATAAAAACTAGAAACATACTGACTCGCCCTCGTTTGCTGGGGTGAAACCTTTTAGTATTTCACAATAATTTCATTTCAATAAGGATTATATAAATAAATTAATAATAAATATTTGGGAAAAAATTGTAGACAAGTCGCTCCCCACTTGCGCCACTCGTGAGTGAAACTGCGAAATAAATAATTATAGGTCATTTCAATTGAAAATTGGTAGCATAACTATTATAGTCGAGAGTACCAATGGCCCAATGGACAAGAATATGAAATACATATATGTAATGCATTTAATACCTTGGATTCAAGTAGTTTTTTTCTTGCATGAATCCTTGTTAAATAGCTATAGACGTGAATGCTTATCTTATAATAACGTTATTACTTATTTAATATAACATTTAACTTTGTTCTAATCTCATTCCCCATACGCTTCCCATACGTTATCAATACCCATTACCATTGTGAAAATGTATCTCGTTCCCAGCATTGCCAGGGAGCCCCGATATTCGATACGTGCCGACCGCCCGTAAACGTGTGTAGCTCCCTTTAACACCTTCAATGTCGCCTCCTCAATTATCTGCTCAGACTGGCAGTTGGTCCATTTTGCTTTGACAAAAGCTTCATTATACGGAAACGATCTGTCCGTCGGCTCTCGTGCACATTGCATGTACTATTTACATCAGCAGCTGTAACTAACCACATATGAATTGTTGTGGAATGATATTGATGACAAATTGCCTTCGTTTGATGGAATATTAGAATTTTCGCATGGAAGAACATTCTGAGAGTCGCGTCCGAATTAGAATAAACAGTATGAGAAATGAATATCGGAATTAATAAAGCTGATATTAGGTATGATGATATAGGTTAGTAGAAAATATTACAACGTTTCTTCTAACAAAGTGTACATTTGTCTCCTTGCTGACGTGACTGAATAACAACGAAGAATAGGTGAATTACCCCTATAAATAGTTTAATTAATGTACATTTTATAATTAGGGAGTAAAGAAGCTGTTGTGACTAGATAGACGGACAGAGGGACATGACAAAATTGTAAGGGTTTCGTTGTTGCCATTTTGGCTACGGCACTCTAGAAGTGAAAACATTAGAGAAATTCAATAATCTTCTTCTTCTACCTAGCGTTATCCCGGCCTTTGCCAGGGTCCGCTTTCCTGCTACATTTCCTCCACTTTACGCGATCCTGGGCATCTTCTACTGTAAGCCCATTCACACTCATGTCAGCCTTCACGACATCTAGCCATCGCTTCTTTGGTCTGCCGCGGGGTCGGGGGCCGTCATAAATTCAATAATATTAAAAATAATTTAAAAACATCATAGTTGGATGTGTGTGGATCATAGTTGATAAAAATTTGATTTTAAATGAGCTTCAAATGTTTATGTGGGAAACACACCCCTAGGAGAATTTCTGTGGTGAGATATTAATAGCTGACGGCTTAGTTTATTATTTTATTGATAATGACTATACTTAGCTCTTGTTATTATTAGTAACCCAGTTACTGCAATATTACAATGTTAGCGTTTAATCGATAGTAGGAACTTAATAAAAATAATTTAAAACAAAATGATATGAAATCGGTCTTGATTGTTAACCCTTTGTTCGGCGTTGAAAGCTATACGTAGCATGGGCGTTAACGACTACTATACCTGACACATGTGTTAATGCAATATAGGCTTATTCGGGGAATCGGGATACCGCAAAGTTAAATATAGCGAAATTGAATGCGACAGGTGCTAGTGACACGATTGTATCGCGTCACATCAAACTCTGATAAATCCAATAAAGATTAAAAGCCTGTTTCGTCATCTCCAAATAAAATACATCTGCCTGATAAATGTTAGCTGGTCTTTTTTTTATATGCCTGGGGAAAAGGATAGTGACGATTTTATCTGACAAACATATTTAGGTTTGTGACGGGCCGTAAGTCTACTTTTTTTCGGATGGATTTATAAGCGTTTGAAGATATAGTTCGAGAAATATAAATAAATAAATAAAAATAAATAAATATCTTGGGACATCTTACACAAATCAACCTAGTCCCACGGTAAGCTCGTTTAAGGCTTGTGTTGTGGGTACCAGGCGACGATATATATAATAGATAGATACGTATAGATACATACACAGCCATGACCAAGGAACAAACATTTGTGATAAATAAATACACAAAGAATGCCCTCGCCGGGATTCGAACCCGGAACCTCCAGCTTCGTAGGCAGGGTCACTACCAACTAGGCTACAGAGGCTGACAACAAATATAAATTGAATGTTTATTTTTACTGTAATGTAGGTAGAAAGTTACCAATAAATATTTCACGAACTATACACGACACAATTTATTTTTAATTCTTGCAAAAGGTTCATCGAATAAGATAAAAGAATGGGAATTAATAATATAATAATCGGTTTTCCGTATCCGAGGTTGGATGATTGATGGCTTGGAATCCTGATTGTCACAAGTAAATGCAAAATTTCTGCTGCACAAATATATCGGAGGGGCAAATTCACAAGATTATAACTTCAGTTACCAATTTTTTTGTAGTAGCATAATTTTGCATATAACCAGCGTGACTCAGGTGACCGTAACCATGGCAATAACAGACAAGAAAAAGTTGATTCACCCACCTTATTAAAGAGATTTAAGCGTCCACATGGCTAGGCTTAGGTCAGACATACGGATACTTAACTTTGATAAATGAATGTTATAATATAACACACAAAAGGATTAGTGATTGCTGTTACTCGTGCGGTTGTATCCAGAAAACCCACGCCGAATGAATAAAAGTTAATTTAACGTATATTCAAAAAATGTAACCCTTTCCGTGTGACTAGATACCTACGAACTCACAGAGAGGTGCTTGAAATGTTTTTATATTGCGAATATATTTCGGAATAAATTAATACACGGTTCCGATCAACGTCGTCAATTTATTCGGATACCTGTTACAGACGGCAGGTATTCGCTGCGCACTTATTTTTAATTTAACGTTGCTGTAGCTGTAATAATGTTTGGCAGCATCGAGTAAAATTCCACGATATTCGTACCTGCCGATGAAAAACTTAATAAAGGTAGTCAAAGCCATCAATATATCGACTTATTGGGTATTCAGCGAAAAGGTAACTATATTTATGCTCTTATCTTCTAATAGAATGGCTTTCTGTGAATTAGAACTACAGAGGAAACCGGACGTCCTTTGTGTTATACTCTGATTCTCTTTACTAGAATAGTTAATTGGCTTACAAGGGAATCTTGCACTCTAGTAAATTTATAAGTTATCGAGACGAGCTCAATGGAGCTTTCAGTCCAAGATTGTGAATAACTTATCTTCTCGAATAGTTTTTTTTTTATTCTAATGTATCTGTTTATTGGGTAATTATTACCTTTAAAATGAGCCCTTTTTTGGTGATAGACTTTAGTTGACCCTTAATTTTATTTTTTAAAGAGTAACTACATATATTTTTCGTTATCAACAGTGCACTGTATAGCAAAGGTTTTTTCAGACTAATAAGTAATAATTGTAACCTTTGAAAACACTCTTGCCATATGCTGCCAGTTCAATGTACTTCATAAGTTTGGAAAAGGTATGAGTATGAATAGTACCTTGTTTTATGAATTAGAGATGTACAAAACACGCCTTAGAAGAGTCTAATATTACTGGCAAATTTTGGTTTATTTTGATTTTGACATCATTAAAATATACACAAAATTCATTGAATGGAAAATAGTCTTTTCACAAAATTCTCCGTACAAAACGCCAATTTCATAGGTAATGACAATGACCTAAAATAATCATATCAGAATCAAACGAATTTATGCACAATATTATAAATGGATTGATTTCCTTTTATCTCTTTGCTATTGTTACGTTCTCTGAAAATTATAATTACAGTAAAACTTTGAAAATAGGTCATTTCGAGCAACTATCTGTTAAGTTCAATTGATGTGTAAAATTATTTGTTTATGCGCATGCATGTTTACATAGCGGCTGGGTCTACCTACAAAATCCACTATCTCTTATCTCAAAGTAGCATCGTGACCTCGCTATTATATAACAGATAAACGCATCTTATGCAATTTGCTTTACATTATGAATTAAACAGTAAGCTGCTATTGAATTACGTTTCATACTATTGAAAAGCCAATAAGTATTAAAATATTTGACTTTCAGAAACCAGTAACTGTTTCAACAAGGTTGTGATAAATGTGAAACTATTTTAGAAATACATATTACGCAAAAGGTGTATGTTTTGTTTTTTTAAGTAGGAAATTAATCTTGATCTGATTTTAATGAACTAATGTCTTAATAATGCTTCGAATTACTCGACGTTCACGCCGTTACGTTAAATACGGTGTGGTTACATTACAGATAAATAATAATTATGATTAATATACCCACGTTAATGTAAACGGAAGGACATGTTATCGAAATCAATAAAAAAGTCAGATTTTTATCAAAGTCCAAGCAATGCCGCAGTTTGCTACGCGCTACGGTCGTAGCTGATTCTCGCAGTTTTCTGTTTTGAACATCTCCTGTAAATGCACTTATGTATCTGTTAAACTTGAAGAAGTTTTCATTATTTTTAATAAAAGTAGCGAGAATTATTGAAAAAAATGTTTCGTCGGTTGACATCGAAAACTCACTAAGGTGCTTGATATTGCTTCGAATTCACATGTAAAACTTATTTTATATAAAATAAGTTTTACATGTGAATTTCGAATCTCAGTCTTGATTCAGTACAGACTTGCGACATAACTAAGATTAAAAAAATATGGTAATTTTTTGGTGCATAACTAAATAAGGATTCAAAGATTGTATTTGTTCTATAGTTTATAACGTATTTAAATTCCAATACACGTCAAACCAAACTACCAAAGATGGAGAAATGTCACGCTGTCTCATGTCATTACCATTGTGACGTTTCAGAAATAACCAACCATCGGTACACAGCGATATTAATAAATTAATACAACTCGTTATTATGCAAATCGTGATAAAGTTCATCCTAAATTTAAGATATGTTTTTAATGTATTAATCGCGTTACACTTCTCGGTTTGGTACTAGCTTTTGCCGGTGTCTCCGTCCGCGTTTAAATTATTCTTAAAGCTATGAATTACCAGACATAAATATCTAGGATATCACATCACTTCCGACATCATCCATCATCATCAGCCTATCTAGTATAGGCAGTATATATAGTAGTAGTATACTATAGTAGTATCTACTGCAGGACATAGGTTTCTCCCATTGTACACCATTTAGCCTTCCATAGGGAAGTGCCATCTAGGTTTATGTATTGCACATGGATAGCTTTATAATATACTAGCGACCCGCCCCGGTTTCGCACGGGTACTATACCTACATATAAACCTTCCTCTTGAATTACTCTAACTATTTAAAAAAATCTCATCAAAATCCGTTGCGTAGTTTATAAGTAGTGACTAAACTCAAAAACTGAATCGGATTCCAATATACGTCAAAAAAAAAATACCAATGATGGCGAAATGTCACAGTGACACGTGTTATCGTCATTGTTACATTTGTAACGTTTCAGAAAAAAAAACAACCTTTTGGTAACCTAACCAGTTTTCCTAAAAATGTAATCACACATTACGAGACTATTAATTGGTACCAAATGTTGTTAAATCCTGATTTATTGCCATTGTAATTTAAACTTTTCTCCGATAAAACATTTAAATTAAATACCTTTTTTTGCGATTAGTATTTAAATAAGATTTTTTAGTTAAGAAGTAGATTTAAATGTTGTATTTAACAATATAGATAAAATAAGCAGCTACCTATAACATTTACAGAAGTGAAAATTGACCGAACCACCTAATATTTCATTTTAACGGCAATACTTTTTGACAAGTATTGGAATCTAAATAGATTTTCAGGTATACATAGGTAAGGAAGGTGAACTATACAGATGAGATCTGGCGGAATACAAATCGAATTTAATTATTCTATTCTGAATACATACACAATAACAATGAAATAAAATAAAATTAGTAATACAATAATAATACAAGTACGTAGGTATTTAAACAGAGGTCAGAGAATGCCAAAATTTTTAATTATTATTAATTAGTCAAAACATCGAATGGAATATGCAAGGAAAAGCTGACCGTAATGTTCATGATAACAGGCTGCCAGAGAGACATCACAATTCTCTCGCCCTTTTATGAAGCCTGTTGATAAAACTGAAATTAGAGAGTTACGTCCCTCTATTTAGGTCATTTTGTAAAAAACCTTCTGAATTGCAAAACATCTGTTTGTGTCGTACTGAATTCGTTTTGATTCTATTTTTTTGTTTTAGCATTCCTACGGATTCATACAGTGTTGCGAGAGGCAGGCGCGCCTGTTCTTTCATTTTAGCCAGTTTAGCGGAAACATTGAGCATCTCAAGATCGGGGATCCTGTGGAGTTCGAGATGACTTATGATCGGCGCACGGGCAAGCCTATTGCCTCTACAGTCACCAAAATAGCACCTGAAGTGGTAAGTCTGACTTTAATCTGATTCGCATATTTTTTAAAGAAAAGTTTTATTGCCGCCTTATTTATTGACCGCACAAGTATTTAATACCTAATCAAATGGCAAATCAATTTACATATCTTAATTTTAACCCATTGCAAAGCTGCAAAGTTTTTCATAATATTGTATTTCATGAAGTGACTACACACTTACTGTACTCGTACATTGTACAATAACCTAGTCAAGTTTAATTGTAATTGATCGCTTAATTAATTTTAATTAATGTTTTCTTGGCTTCAAATTAGCCCTTCCAAAGCAATGTTACTGAATATTTTATTGCGTTACGCAAATTGTGATGAGATTCTCAAACTCCTCAGTCGTCGACTTAGCATTTCGTATCGTACGGATTGTACTTACAGATCAAGACAGATATTTGGAATAATGCGCGCTATCCATTTTGTATTGATTTATCTTTAGCTATTTATAAATCTTACATGTTATTAACTATGGTTATATACAGGGTGGAAATGTACCTGGTGCATTCCACGACAATGTCGGGTACGTGACACCTTACTTCGCGTACACCTCAGAAAGTTACAAATACAATTTTTGGTGTATCTCAATTTTATAACTGGGTGCTTGTATTTTATAGAGAATTCTCGCACTTCCTATATATTTCCAAGGTAACCGCCCTAGCCGTCACGTTCCCGACAACGTGGACTTTTTCGTGGAATGCACCACCTACAGTCTACATGAACCTAAAGAAAAGATGCTAGTTTGTGTATCTACTAGTAGTAAGTTTATAGTTCAGCTGCACGCGAATTTAAATGAAATACCTAAATCACGTCATAACTTTTGTGCGCTATGTATTAAATGAAGTACGCCGCCGGCATTTCCATAGAAAAAGCAATTAACGACGCATTTGTTTGCGTAGGTATTGAGCGAAGCGCGAGTAACGGGCACCGTGACGACCGAGGTGAAGGGCGAGGGATCCGGGGATAACACGGGCCGGATATCGTACGAGAACCGCGGCGAGTGTTTCTTCCTGCCCTACACCAAGGACGATGTCGAGGGCAACGTGACGCTGCACACCGGCGACGCTGTTAGCTTTCAAATTGCTACTAATCAAAGGTGAATATCTTTTTAATCCATAGAAAAAAAATAACATTGCTAAGACCAATTTGTAAGCCGCGAAGAGTCCAGCAAGAGATTCGTTCATGTCCGATGACCGTGTCACGAAATGGCGCGCTGATTTGTGTCGATATCCACACATTTACATCTATTGTATGACAATCAGGCCTCTGCCTATGCCTCTCCCGCCAATCGGAACATGTACCACCAAAATAGCAATCACAACTTTTTGTTTTGACGGATCGCGGAATCCGATATTGTCACCGATTTGAAATCATGTTAGCCTCGATGTAACTCGAGTTGGTATTTTCGTCGTGAACTCACGAAACTAGTTTTATTAATTTGATTGAATTTAATATCCGTTTTTTTTTCGAAACAGAAGTCGTCGAAAATGTCGTGTTTGCATAGAAGTTCTGCACGGTTTCGTCGTTTGTTGGAATATTGACTCGTAATCTATCGTAATCGCGGCGCGCTGTTATTCTTCTCAATCTCAAAGGAGTTGTGATAGCGTACCGTTTTAAAACCTATTTTCCTGCTAATGCATCTCACCAGTAGGTAATAGTTTGAATTGAAAATATTCTCACGCTATTGTGACAGATAAAATGTATAACCGGCTTCCTTTTGCTAAAAGTCCAATTCTCTCTAGGGGCACCCTGGGCGCTTGTCATGTGCGCTTCGAGAACCCTGTCCACCCGGTGAAGTACCACGGTGTGGTGTGTTCCATGAAGGACAACTTCGGCTTCATCGAACGCGCCGACGTGGTGAAGGAGATATTCTTCCACTACTCGGAAACGAAGACCAAAGAAGAGCTCGCGCTTGGCGACGACGTCGAGTTCATTATTCAGACTAGAAATGTGAGTAAGCTTTTTTTATCTTTCTGTAGCTATGATATATAAAGTAATATACAATATTTATACATGTGATGTGATGCAGATGTCAACATTGACATCACCTTATCGTCATCATATTGCAACATTTTTTTAATAATTTAGTTGGTAGATGCACATAAAAATAACGAGACTAGTAGTATTGCATATATATTTCATGGAAAAATACAATGCTGCCCCATCAACTGAACTGGAATAGGGTAGGTACACAATTCTATTGAAAAAAGTGATTTTATTTGCGATAGCCGATAAACGTACAATAACATGACTTGTTGAATATTTGTGTGTGATGACCGATGGATTTTAAATAGGAATCAAGACCAAATCGTCGGTTGACAACTAAAACTCACTAAGTAACACTAACAATTAAACCTACTTGAAATAAAGCTCGTATCTCAGTTCTGATTCAGTACTGATATGAGAGGTTCCTAAGGCCGGGATTACACCTGTAAGTTCTTACGAAGTTGTAGGGACGGAGCTATACTAAGGAATGAGATAGTGATATTTACCTCTCATTCCTTGGTATAGCTCCGTCCCCTTACGTAAGAACTTACAGGTGTAAGGCTAGCCTAAGACTAGTGACAGTAGTGAAAGTTTTTATAGTGAATTTTGTTTGACAGCCAACGAAATTTAACGAAGAAAAAAAGTTGCCGTACGGAACACTCCATACATGCCTCAACTGTGAATTTGTAGGATGTACTAATGTAATAAAATAGAATCTTTCGCGACGAATGTTATCGTGTGAACAAGACCCATCGAGTTTCACATTTTTCTATTGTATCGTTCTCTTTTGTGTTTAGTCTGAAATCGTGTAAATGCGACAATTAACCTTCAACTTTTCAATGAAAGCAACTTTTTGTTTGAATTTTCAGTCTCGTTTGAAACTGCAAATAAGAGTTTTTTATGTAGAATTTCAAGGCAGTAATCAAATATAATAAAATGAATAGGTAAATATCGAGGTATATAGTAACGGTAATATGAATTCGGACATTCCCATCAAAATACAAAATAATTATGCTCAATAAACCAATATTTCCCCGTCAAAATAGCAATTTTCTTGTTTTGATTGGCTATGGCTATAGTGACGTCACAATTTTGCGAGGAGCATTTGAGGGCCGTGCACAAATTTTAAAACTGGTCTCTAAATCCGACTTTTGTGTTACTCGTTATTTGATACAGCAGGTCCTATACATTTGATATTTAGATAGATATATTTGATATTCACAAGAAACAGCATCGATCGATACTGTTAAAAAAGCGTCCCAGAGCATGTACGGCGATGCTCAGTGTAGGGTTCCGTAGTTAATCAAAAACTTCTGGGCCGATTATGTTCGAAATTGATTTCGTAGTCTCGACCTTTTTAATGGGATAGTAATTTTTTTTCGGGTTTATTCCCATACCAAAAGTAATTCAGTATGATTTATATATTGAAATTTCTTATTTTTACCCGGTACCGTAGTATGAAAACCCAATTATGGTCCACAATTTCAACTCATCTAACTAAGTATCAGTCACAATCTTATGGTTTTGTCCATGTAATTAGGTGGTTTTTCCAGTATTTATAAAGTATAGTATTTTCGATATCTCTATTCCGGAGACAAGTAAACGTATTGGCATTATTTATTTAAGTCCAGCTTTACCTGGGATGCAATATAAATTGATGCCAGCGAGGGACTCGATACGAGGAAATAATTAACTTGTCTCCAGTAGGATATTTTCCGATTTTTGTTGTAAAAAGAGTGCACATATTTATTTTACAGCGGTAATGATAATGAATGGGCATCTGGATACTGCTTTACCTTTACTGATTTTTTTTTACTAAAAGTCCGTTTCACCATCCGATATAATCCGAATCCGAAATACTTTTCCATTTACGAGTATTTTTAAAACTGTAAATAATGAAATACGCTGTCGTTTAATAATCTAATAGTTTTAACGGCAAGCTTGGTATTTGTACGGTTTCATAATATTGGTGACATTTTACGGAGTATCCAAATACTTATTACAAGGGTGAATCAACTTTTACGTAAAATTATGCTACTTATATTATGCAAACTTGCATGTAGTCTATGTTTGTAGACTGCCCATCAAGGAAAGGGCTTATTAACACTAGAAAAATGCATGTTTGCATAGTTTAAGTACTATAATTTTGCATGAATCTAGCGTGACTCAGGTGACGGTAACGATAGCAATAACAGACAGAAAAAATTGATTCACCCACAAACAAGTCGAGGCGATATTTAATTAATTAATAGCGAATTCAGATACTAACCCCCTTATTCATAAACGTCTACTAACTTAACAAGCCGCTAATAATTGTTTGTCCCTTTTGCTCTTATGGATACATTGTTAAGACCGAAAGGGACAAACAATTATTAGCGGCTTGTTAAGTTAGCAGACGTTTATGAATAAGGGGGTTAAAATATAAATATGGTGCGACTACGAACAAAAAATTAACTTATTTTTAATAGTAAGTTAATTACAGCTAGACGATAATGAATATTCTTGGAAGTTCTACAAATTAATAGCTTTTACTTCAGGGAAAAATTAAATCGAAATACTCATTTCAGGTGAATTTTACTTATAACGAGAAACAATCATGGCTACTTACATCTTAAAATAAGTAAAACTAGTTAGTAAAAACGTAAATTCTAGCACGTTAAACTACATTTTATTCGATAAGTACATCATTCGAAAACCCAGCTAAACTAAATGTACTAATAGACTGACATAAATACTGTGCATATCGTTTCTTTGTCTCACAGCAGCAATATTATTTTTTGATTTTCATTAATTTTAACCTCTGGTTTGGATTAAAATAAAAGGATATAATAATTATTATTATAACAAAATTTGATTATGATATTGATAGTGAGTATAAACCGCACGAAACCTATCTCTGACTCATGATACATAAAATTGAATATTTGATTGGGACAATTTTACTTTATACACGGTGCACGCGAGCATTACGAGAGAGTCGAGATTTGAACCATGGAGTCTAGACGTCAATATAAGCAAAATATACAGTGTGTGTCTACGATACTGGCTTTTATCGAAACCGAGGAATGCGATGCAGTTTTCTAGCCAAACCGTGATCATTATTCGATTCAAAATGCTAATTTTAAAAGTATTTAACTCTCTAAGAAAATTTAATTGAAAACTTCGAAATGGATCGTTAATTTGCACTTCACAATGACAGATGCAGCCACTCACAACGTTTGACTACTAAGCAGTACACGCGTTACATTGATCGTTCGGAGGAAATAAAATTAATTGTGCGGTCAATTTAATTATTTGTCAAATGTTAATACTTGAAAACGATTGCTAGTAATGCGTATTATTACCCATTTTCATAAAAGGCCAGGTCATAGACACACACTGTATAAGGTCCTAATTTATTAGATGCAGATATTTTCAGCTGATAGTACTCGGTCTCTGGAGTATATTAAACCTTGAAAAATATAGCTTTTACGATGTTTTTTATGGAGAAAACTGAAAAACAAATTTGCTACTTAAAAACACCCTGTTTATGTGATTATTAAATAAAAACTCATTGAACAGATTCTAGTACACATGAAAACGCCAAGTTTTTATTTGGTATACTTATAAAAACATAATAATCTACAGCGTGATCAACATGGAAACGGCTAGAATGCAGCATTCAAAGGCAATATCCCTGTGATATGTGATCCGTGAGTCTAGTAAATAGTAATCGTAACATGGAATAAAAATAGCAGCGTGCAATATACTGATCCGGCAACGGTTGCTAGACTACCGAACGGCTTACTGTGAAGAGATTGTTGCGCATTCCACGAGCTGGGGCCCATTTCTGAAAAGCTTGTTACTTGTAATACAAGTGGAAATCTCTTTTTAACACTATTAATTAGATAAGGACTTCCGCTTGTATTACAAGTTACAAGCTTTCGAGAAATGGGCCCCTGTCCTCCTCGAGTGTCTCTTTCTCGTTTTTCAATGTTGTCGGTACTTATTCTTTTGTTTACAAAAGTACTCTATTCAAATCCCACGATTAATATAATAGAATAACTGACGTTAACGGAAGCGAGCTTTTGTTAATATTCGGGAATACGAAGATAGCGCAGCTGCATTCACTTTTTAAACACCTTCCTTCTTGCATAAAAATTATGACATACACGCCAGTGACTACTAATGAACAAGAAAGTCTCATCTATCAGCAAAACAGTTACTTTGCTGCTGGCGGGGTAGGCACACGGATTAGAAAATAGAAGTCTTTTAGGCACATTAGCTTATTTCAAGCCACTAGTAGACAGAGGCCTCTCCTATTATGCGTATGAAACTACACTCACGGCCAATGAATACGGGTAAGGCGGATTTTTTCATAGAAAATACTGGATACATGCTGATTACAAATATTTATAATACATGTGGAACCGTTTTTAACATCAGATTGTAATGGAATTTCCCTGAAGTTTTCACCCGATCCGAAAAACACGGAACTTTATCGTCAGATGACTCCGTAGATATAAAAATTAAAAATACATTACCAGATTTTTAACGCGCTTTTTTGCGTAGTTTTTAACATTAGTACCTATAATAACTTTGAGGTATTTAATTGTTCTTGTACTATTTTATAAACATTATATGCTTTAAAGGTACAGAAGTAACAGATTGAAACTGAATTTCAAAAGCCAAATGAATTGCGCAGTTCTATTTTCAAAAATAAACTTATTCTTATTCTTTCTGTGAATACGTCGTATTTATTTTAATTCAATCAACATATCCGACATATTAAAGGCAATCATTTTTCATTCCCGAAACGATGTTATGGATTTAAAGAAAAGATCAAATAAAATGGTATATTCAGAATGCCCTGGATCGGAAGGAATGCTCAGTTCCCAATATGTGCGTAATTGCAAAACGCGTGTTTGTCACCTGTAAATTCGGGAGCGAATTGCTCTGTCCGATAAAGCTTTAGCTAGAGTTTGTCAAACATCAAATATCATCATCAGGGGTAGCATTCCTTTGTAGAACGAATTTACGAATATTGCACTATTCGAACTGGTAAACTTTGTTTGTGCCGCTGGAGATTGATTTTCACTGGAACTGACATACATGTAAACAGACGTTTTTAGGGTCCCGTAAGCAAAAGGGCAAAAACAGAACCTTTATAGATTCGTCATGTCCATCTGTCACAGCCGATTTACTCGGAAACTGTAAATGCTATTGTCATGTCATGAAATTTGGTAAAGTTATGTGTTGTATGAAACGCTACATAATTATGATACTATATTGTAAAAAAAATAATTGTGGTTGGGGCCCTCCATACATGTAATATAAGGTCCTAATTTATTAGTTGTAGATATTTTAACACATGATACTACATTAAAATAATTAACTTTAAATATAAATTAAGAAATCTTTTCATGTAACTTTTTTGATTTCATTTTCCTAACAAAAAAATTAATTATAATTTCGTCTAAAAAAAATCATCATGTGCATTATCACATGTCACAATAACACTATCTGGCATGTCATCAAACGACACAATCCACGGGAAAATAACATGACATTGACAATCAAGTATTTAATTTATCGACGTGAAGTGGCCAGTTCGTACGTAAAAGAGGTACTAGAATCTGTTCAATGAGTTTTCATTTAATAATCACATAAACAGGGTGTTTTAACGTAGGAAATTTGTTTTTCCGTTTTCTCCAAAAAAACATAGTCAAAGCTATAATGTTTCACGGTTTAATTTACTCCAGAGACCGAGTACTATCAGCTGTAAAAATATCTGCATCTAATAAATTAGGACCTTATATAACTAAGGGGTAGAATTTATTTTTTCGATGTACGTAAGCGTGTGAGCCATCAATAGAAAGGCCTTTGAAAATGATATAAAGGTTTCTGAAAGACGTTTTTATTTAACCGAAACTTTTTCGAGATATCAGCTCTCAAAATCTTAAGAAGTGCCCCCCTCTATTTTTTAAAAGGTTATGCATATTAATAAATTCAATTATTTTTGTTTAGATTATCTTATAGTGTTTGAGATAGGTTGATATAACTGTATTTTTTTTATTTTAAATTGTTATTATCACGGAAACCCTTTGCGGGTGAGACCGACTCGCACTTGGCCGGTTTTTATTTGCATACATATTGTACTATGTATCAGAGTATTATAGTACGTTATTTTAGGATTAGAAAGGAGAATGCTAAAAAATGTTTGGACCCTGACCTAAAAACTTTTTGGAATGGTCTTTTACACCCTACAATCTTCGTTCGGGTAGCTATGGTCTAACAGCTCTAACAGAGAAAAAAGTTATAGTTAAACAACCCTTATGACTATATTGTTATATTTAAAAATATATAAGAGTGTGTTACGAGATTTCGCGTTTACAAATCTAAGGTTAATTAAAAATGAGTAACAATGACGGGTGATAACTGTCAGTCACGAACACTTATGTTAATCAAATAGTAACTCCCGATTTTTCAGTTCTGTCTATTTTTTCACACACATATTTGGGAATTTCGGCCATATTAAAAGTTATAGAGCTTAACATAAGCTACCCAGAGGCAAAACGTTTGTCGTTATTGGTCGATAGGCCAATTTGACCACCCTCCTTTGGCAAATAAAGAAGCAGACGTCGACAACCTTTCTTCTTAGGACAAATATTAGATGTCAAGAATTTTCACTAAAACGACAACTTAACAGGCCTATATTAGTTATATTCCGTCTAACCATCGCTGTCAGTAAAAAGGCGGCAAATTCATTTTTTTTTAAAGACTTCGCTCGTATTTTTTTTTTAATTTGCCGCCATTGTCTACTGGGGTATACAGGGTGCTCGCGAGGAAACCAAAAGATTTTAATGCTAAATTCCTGAGCATATTTAGAGTATTTAATGTTATATAAAATTTCCTGGATTCGGCTTGGTTCCAGAGATAATTAACCTATTTCGAAAAAAGTTTTTCGACGTAACTCATCATAAAAATTCTTTTTGATTACAATGCTACCAGAATGTGTTTTAATATTACCACACCTTTTGCCTGACAATCAAAAAATAAGAATAGACTTGACGAAAACACCTTTCCTTAAAAAAACATTTAAATAATTAATTTTAACAAATTGTTGTTATGATAAAAAATATTGGAAATGTTAAAAAGTATTCAAAAAGTCTAAAAAAAAATTTTTTTTTGTGGAATTTGACATTAGGTCTCATAATATTTTTTGTTTATTTTGATGTCTAGAATGCATAGTTAACATCTTTCGGTTTCCTCGCGTCCAACCTGTATACAGGGTAGAATACGATTTTGGGTCAGTGAGGGCAGCTACCATAAAAAAAGCCTTGGCATCAAAAAAAGATTGTCAAAAATTACCATTTTCTCGCACCCTGTATACTTTTCCAAAATCTGAAAACGCCAATCTTCTTTAATTGGAAATCGCGGTAAGGTCTCCTAAGACCATTTTCGCGTAGCTACACGGGAATTCACGGGATCTGGTAGCTGCCCTGACCCAAAATGTTTTTCCACCCTGCATATACTTTTTTTTCTACACTCTTTAATCTCATGATCAATAAAAACCGGCCAAGAGGCTCAGTGTAGGGTTCCGTAGTTATCTACTAAAAAACGGCTGGGCCGATTATGTTCGAAATAGTTTTATTTTAAAATATTCTATAAGCCGACTATCACTACATATAAAATAAAGTCACTTTTTCTGTCCCAATGTCCCTTTGTACGCTTAAATCTTTCTAACTACGCAACGGATTTTGATGAGATTTTTTTAATAGGTAGAGTAATTCAAGAGGAAGGTTTATATGTGGGTATAGTACCCGTGCGAAGCGGGGGCGGGTTGCTAGTTATATAATATTTTTATTGTTGTGTGATGTGTTTACTATTTCAGTCTGTCCGCAGCGTAGCTTAGTGGCCGTTAGTACTAGAAATTTGCAATTTGGTACTGGTTTACATATTAATCACGTCGTCAAAGAAGTAGAATAAAAAGTAGAGGAAAAAAATGTTTTCGGGTACTTCCCCTAGAGTATTCAACGATACCCCTAAGCCCTCACTATAGGGTTACAGCAAAATAAAAAACCGTCCACACTTCACGTGTAGGTGAGGTCCCCGAAAAAAAATAGTTTTTATTCTACCACTTTGTCGGCGTGATTAATATGTATACTTGTACAGTCAAGTGCAAAAATAAGTATCGAAACAGTCCGCTCATAAATATGTTACGACGTTCTTATTACACAGAATTAAAGTGCACTGGGACATATTTTGAACATTTTTGTGTGTACCTTATTTTGTCTTTGACTGTACCAAATTCCTAATACTAACGGTCACCAGCTATGCTGCGGACTGACAGAGAGACATGGCGAAACTATAAGGGTTCCTTGTTTACTAAATATGGAACGGACTACAGTGCTTGGCTGCTAAGAAGTTAATCATATCAGCTGTCAGTATACATTATATGTCAACAACGTCATTTTTTGACAGATAATGTACTGAAATGCCAGCTGTCAGGATTGATTTCATAGCGGCTGAGCACTGTAACGTTTTCATTGCACTTTTGTGAGGATGTGACCGACGCTTAACGGTGCGGCTCCACTGAGGCGGAGCGGAGCGGAGATGTGCAAAATTGGCCAATGAGACCGCATGACAGTGTTTCGAATTTTGAATTTGAAGAATGTAATTGGTCAATTTTGCACATCTTCGCTCCTCTCCGCCTCAGTGGAGCCGCACCCTAAGGGTGGCGTGGATGTGCATGTGAACTTAGTGGCCAAGACTTTATTTAGTTGTTCAATCATCATCGCCATCTGTTGAATAAGACTAACAGAGTAATATCTTGGTTTTATTTTATAATTTCTTTAAATCAAACTAATTTTTTAGCTTCATATTTTTTAAAATACTCGAATTTATTTTCGAATTATTCGGGTAGGTACTGAAATTGATCGAATACTCGAAACTTGATGTTTGAAATATTCGAATATCAACTGACTTTAATATGGTTAATGATGAAGTTATTCAGAATATACGGGTTGTTAAGTAACGGATCGATAATCCTTGGAACTGTGTAGTTGCATTACGCTCATGCCGAATTCCGGTTTTATATCAATTATGGACATTTATTAGGTTTTCCATTACTACAAAGGCCGCTATTCATTCAATTTTATCATTTGACTTTACATATCAATTATTTTCACTATTTAGCGAATCGCGTTACTCTCGTAATTTAATTCGGCGCTAGCTCGACATGGCACGTCATCGACATTCAATTATCTTCTTACAATGCAATTATCTTTATGCTACACTAACAGAAAATAATATTAAGGTAACTCCCTCGTAGGTCTTTTATACAAAATTTTGAACACTAATATTTGGTGGGCGGATGAATCCTGCTGTTATCTCCTGGTAGCTTCAGATTTAGAACTTTATTGCTAAAGGTCGATTTCCTCGAACATTTGAGTTTCGGTTTCTATTTAATTACATAACTACGTGTAGAATTCAAAGGATGTACTAAAATAATCATTCGTTGTCCATACAGGGAAAGGAAGTAGCGTGCAATATAACGAAGCTGCCAAGCGGCTCAGTTGTGTTCGAGGATGTGAGCCCCGAAATGATGAAGGGACAGGTGCTGAAGCCCCTAGAGAAGGGCGCGGCGCGACCGCCGCAAAACGACCCGCTTCCTGGCCGGATTAGGTACCGCGCTGCCGACCACTCGGAGGTGGAGGTAAGTTGTGTTAGTATTGTGTTATTGTTAGGATATCGCCTTTATCGCCTGTACCATGGTGAGTGTACTGAAGAGTTATTTTCCCTGATCCCGCCCTCCCCTTTCCGTTATAAAACCACACGTGCCGGTTTGCGGTGTCACTCCTTCACCGTGGAAAATATTCCACACGTACTAAGAAATTCGGCAATTCCTTCGTATGCCTGATTATTAAAAAGTGGAATTCTTTACCGGCACATGTTTTTCCGCTTACCTATAAGTTGGGACCTTTAAACGAAGCGTGAAGAAGCATCTAGCGGGCCAGCAAGGCGGTGGCAACTGACAGGTTACTGCTTGTCTTCTGTTCGTTGCCGCCGCCATTTGGGTTCTACTTTTTACTTACGATCAGGTGGAGTGGAGCCACTTTGTTGTGTCAACATAAAAAAAAGGATAGAAGCCGCTTCGATGAAGAGCATGAAGTACGTAGAGAAACCGGAAAACGACCCGTTTTTCAGCCACATTAGGTACCGCGCTGCGGATCACTCGGAGGTGGATGTAAGTTGTGCTAGTTTTGTGTTATTGTTAGGATAGAAGCCGCGTCGATGAAGAGTCAAGTGCTGAAGTCCGTAGAACCGCAAAATTACCCGCTTCTCGGCCGTATTGGGTACCGAGCATGCGCCCCGGTCACTTCAATTACCGGGCTAGGTCTAGGGTAGATGTGATGCAGTCTTGATATAAACTGTGTCTCCGTTCTGGTCTGTTTTTATGTCCATTCAGAGTGATTCTTGGGTCATGACTGTCATGAGCAGGGTTCTAGGGACGGTCATGCTGAGCAACCGTCACTACGGTGATAACCAAGAAATCACTCTTAATTAATAACAAAAAAATAAGAATTATGAGTTGATTGATAGTTAAGTCTCAATGAACTCATAATTAAGAGATATTTTATGCAATTTCTCGGTTGTCTCCGAAGTGAAAGTTGCTCAGCGCGATTCAAGAATCATCCTGTATAGGCTATGTGAGATACCATTCTTTACATAAATCTATCCCTTTGGCCTGGGTATGACTCCTGCTATACAATTTAGGAAGACTTAAATAATTCAGGAATATTGTGCTGCGCTCTATTCTACATTTGTATCCCAATCCTCAATTAATCAAATAGTGATTGGATGCGGTTTTACTATCTTCGTGTACTAGTTATTAAATTCTTAAACGCAATGATGAGAAACAACATTTAATAATAGTTGAAAAGCGACCGCTCCTTTGATTAAGATACTCGGTCCGCCTTTAACGTAGAACATCACAGAGAGAGAAATGGCCCACTATTTACCTAGATAATTTTGGAAATACCGGTTGCCGTCCGAAATGTTAGTAAATTACATTTGTAGACTAGTATATGGATTCACAGGTTTCATGAATGATTAATAGGATTATCATCAACATTATCATATCCACCGAAAGACGTCCACAGTTGGACATAAAGATGGCTACCTCTAAAGATTGCTACAATGACCGGTCCTGCAGACTAGGATACTGTTTTGGTTTATTTGTTTTTTGCCCCAGGTCAACAGTATGGAAACAAACGCAGAAATGTATTACCCTCTTCGTAATATTTAAGCAAAATATTAATACGGTGTCTATAACCTCAAAAATACCATTTTTAGTCTAGTAGTCTGCCTGGATTGCTTTTATTTAGAATATAAACATGTTTTCATATTTTTGGGTGTACATTATATCAAGCGCGTATCATCGAGTTTTCTGGCGTACATGCTCCACTGATGTCAGTCGCAGTCTAACAACGCACACTGCCTAGCCTAGTCAACACTATCGCAGACACTCAATGACGTCATCTGTCATATGCCAAACGAAACAAAAAAAAGCGACGGCTTTAGACGTTGATGTAACCCAGACCGGTCTGCCCAGGTGCCGTTCGGAGACAAGGACCAGTGTGGCGAGTTCACGCTGAAGCACGGCGACTGGGTCCAGTTCCAAGTGGCAACCGATCGCAGGGACCAGCTCAAGCGTGCCACCAACATATCCCTGCTGGACGAGTCATTCAACGTGTCCGGAGAACGGTGAGGCTTCCGTCAGCTTTGGGTATCCACGAAAAAGTCTACTTTGTCGCGAATGTGACGGATATATGACCAGGGCCCGTAACTTTCATGCCGATGACATCAATTTGACGTCAAGCTCCATTTAGAGTGATCCGAAATAGTTTTATTGTTCATTATCAATCATTAGTCGTCAATCATTTTGATCATGTCCAAATGACTTCAAAAGTAGTATATTTGCTCGTGAAATAAATAATTCCTACTTGATACGTGCTGTACGTTAAAGAGGAATTCTGTTTTCTACTTAATTATTTAAATGTGTTAACAATATCATTTAATAAAATGTATGTATAAACACAAATCAAATAGTTTTATTTATGTTTCACGTATCAGGTAGGTGTTATTTATTTCACATGTAAATATACTACTTTTGAAGTTATTTGTACATGATTAAAATGATTGACGACTAATGATTAATAATGAACAATAAAACTATTTCGGATCACCCTAAATGGAGCGTGATGTCAAATTGATGTCATCGGCATGAAAATTACGGGCCCTGGATATGACAGTTACCTTAGAAATATACAGGGTGCTCGCGAGGAAACAGAAAGATTTTAATGCTGAATTCCTGAGCATGTTTAGAGTATTTAATGTTATATAAAATTTCCTGGATTCGGCTTGGTTCCAGAGATAATTAACCTTTTTTTGAAATAAATGTTTGTAACTCGTCATAAAACTTCTTTTAGATTACAATTCTACCACAATGTGTTCTAATATTACCACACCTTTTGCCTGACAATCAAAAAATAAGAATAGACTTGAAACCCTGTCCCTACAAAAAATCATTTAAAAAAATAATTTTAACTAATTGTTGTTATGATAAAAAGTACTTATTGGAAATGTTAAAAAGTATTCAATAATTTTTTTTTTGTGGATTTTGACATTAGGTCTCATAATATTTTTTGTTTATTTTGATATCTAGAATGCATAGTTAAATTCTTTCGGTTTCCTCGCGAGCACCCTGCCTGGAAAGTGCGAGAATTCTCTATAAGAATACAAACACCCATAAAATAAAGATACACCAATAATTGGATTCGTAACTTTCTTAGATGATGTTTGATTTTGGCATTCTTTCGTTCCTGATAGAAAATATACACCGTGTTTCTATTGATTTCCGTTAAATAGGACAGGTTATTTGCGACATTAACAGAAGTTTCCTAGTATATCGGCTTTTGTTTAATTCGTAAAAATAATTTTTTTTTCGTTTTCATACATAATAATTGAAATAGCAAGTGTCAAAATAAGTTTCATTAGGATGTAATAAAGGTTGCAATACACTTGTTCAGTCATTAAATTTTTTTCTAATAACTCAATAACAGTAAGAGTTAAGGTACTAGTTTCTTAGAGAAATTGATTATTTTTGACCTAAATAAGCTTCCCTTTAATTTAACGGAAATCAATAAAAACACGGTGTATAATAAAATATCATGACACAAAATTGTAATTGCACAGACGGGAGCAAGGCGTGGTGTGCTCTCTCCGGGAAGGCTTCGGCTTCTTGCGTTGCGTGGAGCGCGAGCAGACGATGTTCTTCCACTTCGCGGAGGTGCTGCGCTTTGGGCTCATGGCTGAGAACCCCAAGGACCCTAAGGACCCGAACAACGCCAACAAGTATATACTCAGCGTCGGTGATGAGGTGAGTTTTGGCTTTTGTGAGTTTTACGTAGAGTGTAACAAAACCAGTCAAAGAACCAACCGTCCATAAATTACGCCCTGTATGTGAGTATGTGATATGCGCTTAAGACCTGATTTTCCAATCTTTTGATAAAAGCAATCGTTAGTTAAAATAGGCTACTTGACTCATATCAACTTTAGAGCAAAAAAAAATTATACAATTTTAAATTATAATTTTGCGGTTTTCTAGGTCGTGAAAAAATGTGTTTATATTTTTTCGTTAATCAGATATTGATTAATAATATAAGACAAACTTTAAAAATGGGTCAAGTATTCTATTATAATTATCACTGTCCTTTTCTCAAGCCATCAGTCAAAACAGGACAGAGTTAACATTTATCTGACAGACGCTGTTAACGAAAAATCAGACCTAAGTCGGTTTTACTACGGCTGTGTCACATATTTTGCCACCGTTCATTGCGTCAAGGTGCGTTCAAACCAAAAGAGCATTCGCTGTTCTATCCCCCGTTCTACGGAATCAACCAATCACGTTTTGTGTGGCGATCGAATTTCGTAGAGTGGGGGGTTGGAATAGCGAATGCTCTTTTGGTTTGAACGCACCTTAAGATGCAATTGCTGTGATTGTACGACACGCGGGCATTGCGGTTAGCGATTTTTATATTTGTGTGGTGGACATACATTCTGAAATGTAAAAAGAAGACATGCATCATAAAGTTAAACAAATATTTATGAAATATGTATGTCACTAATCGAATGTCTATTAATTACATTATAACACCACTAACCTTATCCTATTTACACCTTACGTAACGGAAATAAAACAAACGCGTCTAAAAATAAATGTGTTGGTTGAATTAAATGAACCCTTTAATAATAGTAATTTACATGATCGTGTTATAATGGAGAGCCTTTCAGTATCGTATTTAGACAATGAAGGTTGCCGATTTAAAGATTGATTATAACACTGTTGTGTATAATACTTTTTCTACGAGTCAATAAAAATAAATAAACAAATCTAAATAATGAAATAAATACACAGAAACGAAATACAAATCCTGAGTTGGCCGCTCGTTGTTATCTATTTTGCTGCCACGCGATTAGTCAAATTCATTATAGTTGCCTATAGCGTTGTATATTGAGTTCATTATAGTTGAGTAGCGAACTTGAATATCGAGAATATCATTTTTCATCACACTTGCTGTCTAAGCGCGCCATTGCTTGCGTGCGTAGCGGGAGTAATAGAAAAGTGAAATTCCCTAGGGAGTAATAGAAATTTCAGTACGTCATTCAAAAATATTATGTCTTAAAACTTATTTTTTTGTCGGCAAGTGTGATGAAAAACATTGTATGCATCACGGTCGGTAAGCGGAATACTAACTCGAGTCATAAAAGCCCTCCGCTCTGACGGCGTCGGGCTTCTAACACTCTCGTTAGTAATTCCGTACTTACCTCCCTTGATGCACAATGTACTATTGTGTCCGTAATCATAATTCAAACATTACTGTCGACGAGTTGAAAAAAACTGTAATGAATGCTGCATGACAGTGGAAGTAAGTAGAATCTTATCATGACTATCCGTACTGTATCCAGACTGCTATTCGAGCTTATATCGTATTTGAAGCTTTTTTCGCCACTTCGTCAAGCCCTAGCAAAGTTAACTCTAGAAAAGTTTCAAGTATTTTTTCAGTGTATTTGTGCGGTTGACAGTTAAATCGTTTTAACCTCTAAGAAACCGTCGCTGGCTCTTCGTGCCGGAAATTATATAGCATCCTCGCGACTGGCGGCAACCGGCTATTACCGGCATACCTAAAAATAAATCAAGTTAGATTTTAAGTTGATTTTATGTCGTTAAGAAAATGTAATATTTAAGAAGTGTTTATGGTTAGATATAATTTTATAAACACGCTATTTTTTATTGACATGTTGCAAGGTTTCCAATAATAATTAAAGTAAATTAATAAGTATGGGCTAGCTTTACACCTGTAAGTTCTTGCGTAAATTATAGGGACGGGGCTATATTAAGGAATGAGATAGTGATATTCACCTCTCATTCCTTAGTTTAGCTCCGTCCCTATAACTTACGTATGAAATTACAGGTATACGAGCGCTCTAAAAGTAATAATAATAAATCATAAATTAGGGATGATCTAAGATACCAGGTCTAAGGCCTAGTAGGTACCTCTCTTAAATTATTCCTTGCTATATTTATTTAACCCTTTGACCATTTGATAGCTCTGTTAAAGCATTCAATCTCGAACCTTACGTGTTTCTAAATTGATTTGTTTTTTTTTTTATGTTACTGCAAATATTTTGTAAATACCCGTTAATGTTAAAATTAGATCTGAACCTTAAATTCTTACTCTGTTTTTATAGTACTGAAACGATTGTTGTATTAATATATTTGCGCTACTTTCAAACTAAAAATGTATCGCTATGCACCGTGGCGGGGATCACGCCTTCCATCCTATTTAGTTTCTGCATCGAAGCTAATTTAGCAATTTAGCTCCCTTGTCGCGAGCTATTTAAAGCTGATGCGAGCAATGCTCGGTGAAATTTGCCGAGGGTGCGTACTGCGTAGGGTCACGGAGCTCACGGCCAGTTCTACTAGCCGCCGATAAGACTGACGTGCACATTTGTATACAGGGTGAAACATGAGCCGTGAACAGTTTTTGTAACTCTATAAACAACTAATAAAATGTTTAAGACAATTTAATGATTTTTAGATTTTTTATTTAATGGAATAATTTAAATATACCTCTTCAAATTGAAGTAATTTCGTGTAAAATTGAATGATGTTTATTACATTTAACGTTTTAAATAGCTTAAATAGCCGTTATAATTCGTATTACTGTTCACGACTTATGTTTCACCCTGTAGTTCGGGAAATATTATCTGACCGACTGATGTCTTACTTCTGAAAATCAGAAGTCTATTGTTAATGATAATGACACAAATAATGGAAATTGCACTGTAGTATTTGTTGTCCTCGGTGTTCCTGGGTATCCACGGCGTTTAAACCGCCGTCATATAAATATTAGCAATGTACATTCCAAATGTGTAATGCCATTTTCGACTATTGAGTTGGCCTCCGTAGTTGTAGTTGGTTGGCCTGTCTACAAAGCTGGAGTGTAAGGTACACCCTGAACGGGGTGATTAAGTATGCTATACTGAACAACTTCTACTATAGGGCCAATCACGAAATCTAAAAAAAAATGTCTTTTTCATACATTTTGTCTGATCGATAACGACATTTTTTATGAATAATGGGTTAGCTCCGTAGTAAAAGTTGTTCAGTATAACCTACGAAATCACCCCGTTTAAGGTTTTCAGTGGTTGGTGTAACACCCTGTATGTATATATCGTGACATCGTAGCCACAACACATGACTTACTCGTAATTCAGCTTACTGTGGGACTAGTTCGATCTGTGTAAGATTGTCCCATTATACCTATTTATTTATTTATTCATGACGATTAAGTGTGCCTAATGGTACAAAATTTGTTTTAAATATTATGTATTACACAAACAATAACTAACCTAAACATAATTCGTACGTGAATTACTGCTATGTTACATAACATATACTGCTATGTAAAAATGTTTCTCGTATAAAAAATCTCTGAAACAAATTCGGATAAATAATTATTAGTGACTTTATAATTAATAAACATGGTCAATGGAATTTCTCGGGCTCCTCGAGGATACCAGGGAGGGAATAAAGAAAATAAAAATGAAATATAAAAAAAAACTACTAAGAGATCCTGACCTGCCAGTGCACGATATAAAAAAGGGATTAGAGGATTTTTATTTTATTTTTGCCGATGAGGTTTAGATTTGATGATGGCAAAAATGAATATATCATTAATGACTCTTTAAAAGACAATCTTTATACCATCTACTTTAAACTCGTTAAAGGCATAGTTAATTCGACCGATACTGAATTCACTCTACAAAAAACATTGGCTTCACGCATGTAGTAAGTAATACCAAATAGCATTTAATTACGATCTTATGCAATTGCGTCCCAGCATACAATAAATCCTACCTAGTTATTTCTTGGCGGATGATTCAATTATCACATATGTAATGAGTATGCATAACCACATTTGTGCATCGGCGAGCGTCCGGTCTCTGGTAATTTAGCTGGTTAAGTTACAAAGGGTGTTAAATTCATATGAGGGTGAATCAACTTTTTTCTGTCTGTTATTGCCATGGTTACGGTCGCCTGAGTCACGCTGGTTTTATGCAAAATTATGCTACATCAATTAGGCAAATATGCAAGTAGTGCATGTCTGTAGGTGGCTCATTAAGGAAAGGGCTTATTAACACCAGAAATATGTATGTTTGCATAGTTTAAGTAGCATAATTTTGCATAAAACCAGCGTGACTCAGGCGACCGTAACCATGGCAATAACAGACAGAAAAAAGTTGAGACACCCATAACTTACGTTTCTTCCTTCAGGCATATAGTGATCAATATTATTATTTTTATCAAGCCACATAATAGAATACGTTAACTCTAAACTCGTGCTTTGTGGCTTATATTTAATTTCGGTTTAGCGTATTGTACGGAAATTTATCCGGTACTAAACTATTAGATCGATGTGTCGTCAAAGTAGGGAATTAGAACAGTTAACAAGCTTGATACATATGACTTCATATTATAAAGGTATCAAAAAAGTCGCGTACTGTGACGTCACCATCAATCGTGTAGTTGTCAAACTGCGATACATTTCTTGCCATTTCATTTATATATATGATTACATAATTAGTTAATATAAAAATGTTTATATCGCTAACGAGACACGGGAAACTGACCTATATTTTGTAGAAGAGCGCACTTAATTATTTACGCATGACCGAAGGCTTACTTAATATCTACAGGCACTAAGTAATGAACTATGAACAAGAAATATATTTTTTCATCACACTTGCTGTCTAAGCGCGCCATTGCTTGCATGCGTAGCGGGAGTAATAGGAAAGTGAAATTCCCTAGGCAGTAATAGAAATGTCGGCACGTCATTTGATAATATTTTGTCTTAATTTTTTTTTGTCGGCAAGTGTGATGAAAAACATTGTATGCATCACGGTCAGTAAGCGGACTACTAACTCGAGTAATTAAAAGCCCTCCGCCTACGGCGTCGGGCTTCTATCACTCTCGTTAGTGATTCCGTACTTACCTCCCTTGATGCTCACTGTGTACTATTACAAGTGGAAACTTCGATAACAGTTAATTCGATGGGTAATTTTGGTCAATCTCTCGTGAAAAATATCTAGTTATAGTGATGAAAAACATGTTGTATGCATCACGGTCGGTAATCGGAATACAAACTCGAGTCATTAAAACACACTCTCTCTTTAGTAATACCGTATTTACCTCACTAGATGCACAATGTACTATAATACTACTTGTTCCCCAGGTGGAATTCACCGTGGACCCAGTGACGTCATTTTCAAACATGAACACGCGCCAGAGCGCGATTCGCATCAAGCACTTGCCACCCGGGACTGTCCACTTCGAGACTCTGGTGGAGCGAGGCGTCCGCGGAGTCGTCACTAAGGAAGCCCAGCTGTATAGCTCCAACAGCAGCCCTACTAGAAACCCGCCTCCGGTAAAATCCATATTTAACCCACTTACGCCGACCAGGTGTTATAACATTTTTTTTTCTTTTTTTTTTGTGGATAATTGAAGCGTTTTATTGACAATTAATCACTTTATCGTAAAAAATCCGGGGTCACATTTTTTGGTTTCAGG
This sequence comes from Thaumatotibia leucotreta, assembly GCA_025490895.1. NCBI lineage: Eukaryota > Metazoa > Arthropoda > Insecta > Lepidoptera > Tortricidae > Thaumatotibia > Thaumatotibia leucotreta. Next base: position 840,575 of record JALPQI010030245.1, on the reverse strand, counting down.
CTTATTTGGGTCCTCGTGGGGCCCTACGTCATTTATATATTTACCTACATAATATTTTGACTTAATAGATATAGTGTCAAAGTTAAAATTCTGTTGAAGTAAGTGACGTCACTAGTAGTGATGGGTCGTTCCCGGTTACTTTCCCAACAGTATGGGGAATATTCCCAAATGGAAACTTTCCCCATTGTAACATTGGGAAATTGCGAGGAACGAGGAATATTCCCAAATGGAAACTTTCCCCATTGTAACATTAGGAAATTGCCAGGAACGACCCATCACTAGTCACTAGGCCTCAGGAGGTCAAAGACTGTTGTGTGCAGACGCGGATAGACATTCGATCGGCGTGGCATTGACTTATGATGTGATAATTCTTTATACTGAAATCTATTTTTTCAATAGTTAAAAAACAACACCTAGTCAAACCTAGGTCCAGGGTCAATTGCTCCCCTTTGGGCCCGCGCCTGGTTGTGTGTAGTGATGGGTCGTTCCCGGTTACTTTCCCAACACAGTATGGGGAATATTCCCAAATGGAAACTTTCCCCATTGTAACATTGGGAAATTGCCAGGAACGACCCATCTAGGCCCGACTAGTTGTGTGAGCCGTTTTGGGCATGTCGTATAATTAGTTGTCAGACAATGTGAGCAAAACTTTATCAAAACTTGTGAAAAATCTTTATTTATGACAAATTATTGTCCATCTCTTAATCTAGAATATTCAATATTTGGGTGTAAAGATATAAATGGTTTTGTACTGCATTAAAATAGCATTTTAATAGTTTTCAGCGTAGGCAAAGTTTTATTACAAGCGATTTTCTTACTTTTTGTTGTAACCGGGAACATTATTTGATGTAATATTTCTTTCAAGTGCTTTTAACATGTGCACAAAAAGGCATTCTCAGTCATTCCAAATCTTGTCCGATACTCTCTCTACCTTACGGTGCAAAGGGCGGAAAGTATGTCATACCTACATGACATACTTTGCGTCCTTCGCATACTTATATTAGGTGTGTAGGAATACAAATACTGCCGATCGACACAGTTGCAACTTTACAAAATATTGGACTTCCTGGAAACCCTTTAGTTTTGAACACCTGTCAAACTATTTTAGAAAGACAACCAGAATAAAAGTTCATCAACATTTACTTCTCCTGCTTTGCCGTGCATGTGCACAATATTATCATCACGATTAAGTATAAAATCGCCTATCTGATTTCCGCACAAAGTTTAGGATCATGAGATTCATGAGTACAGTGTAGTTCACTCGTTTTTTGTACAGGAATATAACGGAGTTATCAGTTGCCAAATCAACGGGGCTAAGAAGAATCTTACCTACATGGCGAAGAAGTGCGATTCCAAGATGCTGCCTCGAGTTGGGGACAAGGTCATCTTTGACATTTATCAGGTAAATAATACGAAATATGGTTTAATAGATTCAAAAATATATCTATTCTAAACAATCCTCTACTCGTACTTTCAACATACTCGGAGTGATCTCGAGATGAAAGTTGTGTTTGCATTTGACCGCCGTACTTCTACCGCAGTACCGCACTAAGCACTAACTGGAAGTAACTTTTTGATTAGGCCAAGATTGTAGTGACTATATTGATAGGGATCTCATTAACAGTCTTTATAGTTTGTCTTTTTGGTCTTTATTCGGCAGCTATAATCAACTCGAAAGATTATTTTGAAGAACAGTGAAAAATCACACGGAGCCAAATTATTCAGCTAAGATCACCACTATCGTTTTCCCCAGTCATGTAAAATGAAGATCATCGTTTTCTTCAGTCATGTAAAAACCCGGTTTCCGGGTTATTGTTCGAAATTTTGCCTGGTTGCGTAAAGCAGGGACCGGAACCGTTATTTTCTCCATACAAAAAGAACTGTTCTTTTTTCGTTCATTTTCGTTCTTTGTTAGAAATTAAATTACTCCATTAATGACAATGTACAATTATACATTCTAAGTATAGCCACTTGAACGTCCACCCCGCGCGACCATATTCCGGTCAACTGTCCGGGTTTTTTTAGCGACGTACGCCCCGCGCTGCGCAGTCACAAGATTTTAAAAAAACGTTTATATTTTCTAAACTACTTAAGGTATAATAATAAAAAAAATCAGGAGTATAAATGAAAATACAATTATTAAAATACAATGATAGTCATTGTAAAATACCTAATGATTCTTAACTATAATCAAGGTTAAACTTAGACATCGGTAAAAAAATAAGAAAGATAACCTTCATATTTTAAACTCACTTGACAGGTATCACACTGTCAAAAACTTAAGATGATACACATTATCGTATAGAGCACACGTTCCTGATCATTTTTATGTATAATAACCCCAAAAATATGTAAATTAACGTGAAATACTTACGACATAACTAGGAGTCCTTAGCAAACACTCAGGCAGTTTGACCCAACACTGACAAATTATAATTTTTTATCGACTGAGTAACGAGTGTACACTGCCATATATATTTTTTAGCGCAAACTAGTTTATTAGGCTACGTTGTTGCAACAAGAGAATTAGGAAATAATGCCTCTATATTTCGCTAAATGCTGCTATAATCAACTGTGTCTCCTTCGACTTCATGGGATAGTATAGTATCCACGAACAGTCTACTGCCTTTTTTGTTTGGATACTATGCTATCATCGGACGTTCAAGTGGTTATTAATGGAGTAATTTAAAAATATTAAGTTATAAATTACATAAAATATTGAGTAACATTGGGCTATTTCGAGGTTTTTTCAAAATAACGGTTCCGGCCCCTGGCCAAAAAGTGTTAAACACGGTACCATCACAAGCCTACTGGTCTTCCGCCGGGATTATATGTGAATGAAACACTTTTCCTGAAATATATATTTTACTCGGTTCTGGTGAAACAGGCCCACAGATTAATGTTTATCCTATTGACATTCCCTATTCCTCACACCACCAGGTGAAGCGAACCAAGGAGCTGGTAGCGATGTCAGTGACCATCCAGCACAGTCTCACGAACGGCGGTTCCAGCAACGGTAGCGCGGCGTCCCGAGGCGTTCTGCACGGGTTCATCGCCGCGCTCAAAGACGGCTTCGGATTCATCGAGACCTCGGACCATAGCAAGGAGGTGTTCTTTCATTTCAGGTACGTTGACGCTTATGGGTTATGGGGTAGCGTGTTTATGCGTGAATCAACTTTAAATACAAAAAGTGCCATCTTTGATTTAGGTCATAAATCATAACATAACATAAATCATAATGGATAGAAGGAAAGACAAACTTTTGTTTGAACGTGTGTATAATATTTATTTAGCTTATTAATTACGTAACAGACTAGGATTCCGGCAGTCACACGTTATTTGGTTTAACCACATAACCAAGATGTTAGTTAGAAACATAATTCATGACCTCATGATAATATTCCAGGTTAATATTTAGTAAGTATCTGCAGTTATTTTTTGTGACGCATTTTCAATAGGTACTTGTAACGCTGGCAAAAAGTTATTTAAGTAATACGGCAAGCAGCTTATTAGTAATAAAAAGGCTGAAATCTCTCATACTTATTTGTTGGCTGCACCGCGTTTTCACTTTGATGTTTGTATTTTATTGCTTTGCGCGCTGCATATTATGTTTGCTTAGCGAAATACTTCAGAGTTTCTAAAACGGGAAAGGAAATTAAATAAATACCAGGGTCAATCACTTTTTTTATGTCACTCGTTGCCATGGTTACGTTCTCCTGGGTCACCCTTAAATTCACAGTTTAATGGCATTAAAATTGACAAAACTTTGAATTTTTTGACATTTATGGGGCCCTTCCAAGGTGGGTCACCCACTAATCATGATAGTAGACAATGTAGGAAACTTTCCCCTAGCAAACTATCACACTGTTGTCCCCTGGGTGATGTGACAGAATAACAACATAAAAAAAATGATTGACCCACCATTAAGGTCTGTTATTTATTTAATTCAAAGCTTTTTACTACGCATGTTACTTACTTCGTCTATTTCGGGTCAAGTCTTGGATGAAGTTGAAAGAAATATCTACATCTATCCTCCATACATACATCCGGAAAAAAAGAATAATTCGCTTACTTTTTGGAAGGTTGATTGCAATACAAATGGTAGTCAATCAGTACCAAGAGTGCTGATGGCAATGTATAAAAGAAATAATTACCTCCAACGATACTTTTTCCATATAGATTAAAACCATTTACACTTTAAATCCACACTGACCTTTCAATGAAATACAGACATTTCACCTAACAGAGGAGAATTGTTCATGATACAGCTACTCTGTCGTGCTAACTGAAAAGGTCGCGTTTCGTAGTAGCTTTAACGGGAGATGCGTCCTTTTGAGTTAGCACGGCAGCTATTGACAAAGTGTCTATTTACTTTTCCTGTGTCGAGAGTCAGTTTCGCTGACAAATATTACGTGCCAGTACCTGCGCATAAAACGCCGGGGAAAATAGTTTCAAACGATGTTAAAACGTTTTGCTGTTATGAACTCTGTTCACTAGGCTTCCAAACTTTTCTTTGATGCGAGGCGACTATCTTTTTTTTTTAATTTTATTTGTATTATGTTTTTTAGTCCGTGCTACGCTTGAAGTATATCTATTACTACTGTCCTTTATTCTAGTTTGAAACATCCATGAGAACATTGTTTTTATATTTTGTTGTCAATACATAGCTGTGTAATATTGAATATACGAATAAAAAGTAAAGTTTTTTTATAGTTAAATGTTTTAGTTAAATTCGATTCATTTCTCTGTACCGATTGAGTACACACACACCTCTATGTAAGTCGAATGAGAATGCAATATAATGATATCATAGAGAGGCTTATGTTATTTAATGTTATGATTATGATATGTTATGATGGAGTCGGAACGTTGTCATTGGAATTTGAAAACGAAACGAAGTAATACTATCCAGTTCAGGCTCCGTTAGACTAGATGAATTTAACAAAGAAATCATAGTCGATGAGAAACGCTTGTATCAAAGATGTTATTTATCGCAAAAAATAATTGTAAATGTTTACAAACTTGTGATAGCGTTCGGTGAAGCTGATGCATTTGTTTTAGATTGGCGAGATACTATTAATCTTTATGCATATAATTGATATAAAATACCTCGATAATGAATTAGCACAGATAACTCTTATCTAGGGTCAAATTATATTACTTTTATAGAATAATATTATCTTTTTCAGCTAGTTTAAACCAGAAAAAGTATATCTATTCCTATTTTGGGGTTGCCTTTTCTATGGTGGGGTCATCCACTAATCACGTTAGTAGAGCAAATGCTACTTATGATTCTAGGTGACGTAGCAGGATAACAATAAAAAAAAAGTGATTGATCCTTTAACATAAAAGCTACAGTGCTCCACCGCTATGAAATGCTGTCAGCTCAATACAATATCTGTCAACAATGTCTCGTTTTGACAGAATGTATTGAAAGGACAGATGTCTCCATAGCGGTCCAACACTCTAGTATGATTTTCTCTCACTATGCACGAAAGACAAATGCTGGCCAAATTAGCGTTGAACATTTCTGGAATAAATCCCGTTTCTTTCCAAACAGCTCGTTTTTTTCCTGATTTTTTCGAAAAAACAATGAAATCTTCCACTTTAATTCTCAACTCTAAACCAATGTAAATTAGGTCTAATTTTCACTTATACTAGGAGAACGCGAGGTCACAGGAAAAGTCAATTGAAACACATGACAAGGAGTGACATCACAGTGACATTGATTGTGTCTGAAAAACCCCGAAGAAAATGAAAAAAAAAACTAAGTGTTCATACATTCCCGAAAAAAAACATTCGTTTTTTTCCGACATTTTCAACGCTAGGCCAAACTACAAAAAACATATGTACATATGTTTGTCAGCCTCTGTAGCCTAGTTGGTAGTGACCCTACGAAGCTGGAGGTTCCGGGTTCGAATCCCGGCGAGGGCATTATTTGTGTATTTATCACAAATATTTTGTTCCTTGGTCATGGCTGTCTATGTATTTAAGTATCTATATGTATCTATCTATTATATATATCGTCACCTAGTACCCACATCACAAGCCTTAAGAGCTTACCGTGCGACTAGGTCGATTTGTGTAAGATGTCCCAAGATATTTATTTATTTATTTTAATTATTGTCAGCCTCTGTAGCCTAGTTGGTAGTGACCCTGCCTACGAAGCTGGAGGTTCCGGGTTCGAATCCCGGCGAGGGCATTCTTTGTGTATTTATTTATCACAAATATTTTGTTCCTTGGTCATGGCTGTCTATGTATTTAAGTATCTATATGTATCTATCTTTTATATATATCGTCACCTAGTACCCACATCACAAGCCTTAAGAGCTTACCGTGCGACTAGGTTGATTTGTGTAAGATGTCCCAATATATTTATTTATTTATTTTAATTATTAGTGACAAAGTTGGTACTGCGCTTGTATCACCACAGGTGTTAATACCATTTGCTACAACAATTTAACTACACATGGATTTTTAAAACCCTATTTCTAGCTGCCTAGCCTATGATTAGCTAATTACAGAATAATACTGTGTAGCGTGCTTTTACATAGACTTGTGTAAGATATCCAAAGATATTTATTTATTTATTAAACAGCAACCTGGAGGGCAACCCCGACAACCTGGAGCTGGGCACCGAGGTGGAGTACGGGCTGGGCCGCACTGGCGGCTCGGGCGGCGGCTGCGCCAGCGCCGAGTTCGTGCGGGTGCTCCCGCGAGGGACCGTGCCGCTCGCCAAGCCGCTCGAGCCCGCGCTCAACGGGACCGTCACTCGCACGCTGCGAGCGCTCAACCCGGACCAGCCTAAATATTGCGGTACGTACCCTTAATTGGGCGTTTTACAAATAATCTCGAAACCTTATTTTTCCGGATCTGGACGTGTTTGGGCACATTCGAATCAGAATTAAGAGCTGATTCGATCAAGATACAAAAAAATGGTGAAAATTTTTCGTACAAAATTTGAGTTTCCGTTACGTGGCGCTCACGCTGCACGTTCCGTTATTGTACGGTCAAATCGTACATAATTTACCCTAAACTCGCAAATCAAGTAGTATCGCTGCATTTTTGGTATGTTGTTCAGACACCATAGGACAGTATAAAACCATATTTTGCAAGCAAAAAAAAGTTGTGCTAGCTGGGTAGTACGTGAAAAACTGCGAAATTTAGGGCCCGGCCCCATGACCACGGTGCGGCGTCGTAAACGTAAAACGGCGCGACGTCATGGCATTGCACGTTATCGCACCGTGGGAAATTACGGCGCGGCGTCGTGGCATTCCACGTTGTTGCACCGTGCGAAATTACGACGCGGCGTCGGGCAAATCCACGTTGTCGCGACGGGCAGTTTAACGTTGCGGTGCTGTGTGGAGTAGATGCATTACGTGTTGCTTTTTTAAACGAAGTGATATTTTCCATAAGAGTTCTTTAAAACTTGACACAGACTTTCTAAAATAATCATAAAACTTGTGATCACTTGTTTTCAGTGCCTTGTACTCAGAGTTGGGCGTAATCAATTCCTTTTGGAGTTAATTACAGGGTTACATTCCAGTAATGACGATTCCTCAGTAATGAATTACTAGTATAATAAAAATTACTGTAATGCTGTACTATGGTTACGCATGTAAACCATTCCTTTGGGATCGGTATTGTATTCAGCTACTGTAATATTGAATCCACCGTAATCAAGTACTTTAGTAATCTGCATTATATACTTACAACGTAATTTTGTTACTATTACGGCCTGTTTCATAATCTCCTCCTAAAGCTATCTGTCAAATAAAAAATAACACTATCTCTTTCTTTCACCTGAAGGAATAAGGAGAGCGTGTTATTTTTATCTGACAGATAGCTTTAACTGGAGATTGTGAAACAGGCCCTTACTCGAAGAAAATTGTTTTTGATTTATATGTCATTCTAGTTGATATCTGACATCCTAGCAGTTTCATGATTGTTAAAAACGTATTCTGAAAATGTAGTAGATATATTTTTAAGATCCAAGATGGCGGCAACTTTTTTTAGCAATTGTCATCATTATACTCGTTTCCGACTAATTCGCATACGTGGAATTCGATTTTCGGGTCCATTCTAAGATCCAAGATGGCGGCAACTTTTTTTTGCAATTTTCTTAATTATACTCGTTTCTGACTAATTCGCATCCGTGAAACCCGATTTTCGGGTCCATTCTAAAATCAAAGATGGCGGCAACTTTTTTTTCCTATTTTCATCATTATACTCGTTTCTGACTAATTCGCATTCATGGAATCCGATTTTTGGGTCCATTCTAAGATCCGAGATGGCGGTACAATGTTTTTCTTTTTTTTTGTAATTATTGACATTGTAGTCGTTCTTACATAGGTACACGAATTTAGCGTCAATTTAAGATCCTAGATGAACCTACCTAGTGAAAATAGAATATTTGGATTCCACGTGCGTGAATTAGTCAAAAACTAGTATGACAAAAATTGCTAAAAATGTGTCGCCATCTTGAATCTTCAAATGAACCCTAAATTCGGGTTCCACGTATGTGAATTAGTCGAAAACGAGTATAATGATGAAAATTGCGTAGGTACAAAATTCAATAACATGCAAAAAAAGACGCCGCCGTCTTGGATCTTAGAATGGACCCGAAAATTGGATTCCACGGATGCGAATTAGTCGGAAACGAGTATAATGATGAAAATTGCTAAAAAAGTTGCCGCCATCTTGGATCTTAGAATGGACCCGAAAATCAAATTCCACGTATGCGAATTAGTCAAAAACTAGTATAATGATGAAGATTGCAAAAAAAAGTTGCCGCCATTTTGGATCTTAAAAATATACTTACTACATTTTCAGAATACGTTTTTAACAATCATGAAACTGCTAGGATGTCAGATATCAACTAGAATGACATATAAATCAAAAACAATTTTCTTCGAGTAAGGGCCTGTTTCACAATCTCCAGTTAAAGCTATCTGTCAGATAAAAATAACACGCTCTCTTTATTCTTCCAGGTGAAAGAAAGAGATAGTGTTATTTTTTATTTGACAGATAGCTTTAGGAGGAGATTGTGAAACAGGCCGTAATAGTAACAAAATTACGTTGTAAGTATATAATGCAGATTACTAAAGTACTTGATTACGATGGATTCAATATTACAGTAGCTGAATACAATACCGATCCCAAAGGAATGGTTTACATGCGTAACCATAGTACAGCATTACAGTAATTTTTATTATACTAGTAATTCATTACTGAGGAATCGTCATTACTGGAATGTAACCCTGTAATTAACTCCAAAAAAAATAGATTACGCCCAACTCTGAGTTCAAGGCACTGAAAACAAGTGATCACAACTTTTATGATAATTTTAGAAAGTCTGTGTCAAGTTTTGAAGAACTCTTATGGAAAATATCACTTCGTTTAAAAAAGCAACACGTAATGCATCTACTCCACACGGCACCGCAACGTTAAACTGCCCGTCGCGACAACGTGGATTTGCCCGACGCCGCGTCGTAATTTCGCACGGTGCAACAACGTGGAATGCCACGACGCCGCGCCGTAATTTCCCACGGTGCGACAACGTGCAATGCCACGACGTCGCGCCGTTTTACGTTTACGACGCCACACCGTGGTCATGGGGCCGGGCCCTTACGGCCATTTTTTAGTTTCTGATTTTTATTTAAAAAACCTTACGTTTTTTGATATCATATGTAAATAAACGTTTAAAGACTAATAAATTTCCAACAAGTTCAGCTAACATGCATTACCGTAGGTCTTATAGTTTCAGAGATTCGAGACTTTAAAAAGTACCCCTTTTTGTAAACTAGTTAAAATTTTGTGTTTTGCTAACGTTTTCGACTTAATATCGCCTCACCTAATTATGCTACGAAAAACATGCAATAATGACCTTATAGCGCACTTAATATTCTTTAATTTAAGGGTAAAATTAGGTCAGTGAACTTTGTAGTTGAAAGTATAAACCCGAAATTCCAAAGGCAGGAGGCCCGCTATCTAAGTTTTTCATACAAATCGCAAGTCGAGTTGCAAAGCTGCAATTTTGGTAAATTATAAAGGCCTTATAGATATATACGAAAATGCATATTAAAAGAAAAACAAAAAAAAATATTTGGGCATAGGACGTAAAAAACGGAAAAAAATTCGCACTTTTTTTAGTTTTTGTCGTTTAACTAAAAATCTATTATCTTTTTGATACTGATTGCTATAAAACTAAGAAAGAACATTAAATTTGAAAGGATTTGAGCCACGTTGCATCACCGTAAGTTATATATATTTTGAGATACGACATTTCATAAAGTGCCCTCTTATCAAAACATAAACAAATTTTAGGTTACGTTAAAGCTATTCACTAAATATTGGTTCGCGCTAAGAAAATAAGTAATTGTAGATAATAACTACATTAAATTTGTAACAAATTGAGCCGATAACAATTACTGTAAGTCTTATAGTTGGGGGTATACGAGGCTTCAAAACATGCATTTATTTTCTTAACTTAATGAAGGGCACATTTTGAAATGTGTTATCTCTAAATCTATATAATTTAGGGTAATGCAAGGTAGCTCAAATCCTTTCAAATTTAATATTCTTTCATAGTTTTATAGCAATTAGTATCAAAAAGTTATAGTTTTTTAGTTAAACGTCAAAAACTAAAAAAAGTTTTTTTCAGTTTTTTATGTCCTATACCTAAATCCTTTTTTTTCTTGTAATATGCATTTTCGTACATCCCTATAGAGCCTTTATAATATACAAAAATTGCAGCTTTGCAACACGACTTGCCATTTGTATGACAAACTTAGATAGCGGACCTCCTGCTTTTTGAATTTCGCGTTTTTAGTTTCAATTACAAAGTTTACTGACCTGATTTTACCCTTAAATGAAAGAATATTAATTGCGCTATAAGATAATTATTTCATGTTTTTCGTAGCATAATTAGGTAAGGCGATATTAAACCAAAAACGTTAGCAAAACTCAACATTTTATCTAGTTTACAAAACAGGGTATTATTTGAAGTCTCGAATCTCTGAAACTATAAGACCTGCGGTAATGCATGTTATCTCATCTTGTTACAAATTCATTTATCTTTAAACGTTACCTGATACATATTGTCAAAAAATGTAATGCTTTTTTTATAAAAATCAGAAACTAAAAATAGACAGTAAATTTCACAGTTTTTCACGTATAACGCAGCTAGCACAACTTTTTTTTGCTTGCAAAATGTGGTTTTATACTGCCCTATGGTGTCTAAATAACATACCAAAAATGCAGCTTTACTACATGTTTTGCGAGTTTAATGTACGATTTGACCGTACTATAAGTGCATACGTAGATACATAAATCGTGACGTAATGGGATTTTTTTTGGGACTTTACTTTTTACTAACTAGACTGATTCAGCTCGTAATTCAGATTCGAATGAGCCCAGGCACCTCAAGATCTGGAAGAATTAATTAGATCATCGGGATTTTTTTTTTAAAACGCCCTACTTCAATCAGTCGTATGTGTCACTAGAGATGAGCCGTTCCCGGTAAATTTCCAATGTGACTATAGAGAAAAGTTACCATTACCGGTATCCACATACATGTTTGGGAAAGTTACGGTAAGTTACATCAGCGGGCGGGCATACCTTAACGGACTAGGGATAGTGACATACCGTACGTATCGCGATAAAATATTACTATCATAAGCACTAATATAACATTCGAAGGTTGTCTGGAAGAGATCGCTTGTTAGCGATAAGTCCGCCTGTTGCTACCTACTACATATATCAAATTATGTAATGTTCTTATTGTTATCAAAATTTTGTAGTGTGCCATAAAGTATTTATTATTATTATATATTTGTATCTCCTTGAGGATCACGGGCTTACAAATCCCGGTTTTTTGATAGGCTTGCGCGGGGATATAGATCCAACACGTAGAGGCCCTTTATTATTATTATTATTATAAAACGCAAATCACGAATGTAATTTATCAATTTCAGGTCTGATTCAAATGGAGGGCGGCACGTCTTACGAGTTCGGAATAATGGGGCTCGCATGCAAACGCGAGATACTGCAAGTCGGCGACCCGGTCACCTTCCAGGCTGACGCGGAGGGCCGCGCCACCAACATCGTGCCTATACGCAAGAAGCGACGTGCTACCGTCGACGCCATTAAAGGTCATTTTACAGCTTTGTCTTTGTATAGTTGCCGATTTTTAAGAATTAACATTTGACAGTTTAGAATGATGAATTATACACGGTGTTACGCGAGCATTGCGAAAGATTTTAACTATGCATTCTAGACATCAAAATATTAAGAAACCTAATGTAAATTCCACCAAAAAAAAAATTTTTTTTCTTTTTTTAGGCCGATTTGAATACTTTTAAACATTTCCAGTACTTTTTATCATAACAACAATTTGTTTAAATTATTTATTTCAATTGTTTTGTTAGCTAGAGGTTATTTCGTCAAGTCTATTCGTATTTTTTGATTGTCAGGGAAAAGGTGTGGCAATATTAGAACACATTGTGGTAGCATTGTAATCCAAAAGAAGTTAAATGACGAGTTACGTCGAAAAACTTATTTCGAAAAAAGGTTGATTATCTCTGAAATCAAGCCGAATCCAGGAAATTTTATATAACATTAAAGACTCTAAATATGGTCAGGAATCCAGCATTAAAATCTTTCGGAATGCTGACGTAACACCGTGTATATGTGACGTTAGATTATCGGAAAGATGGCAAGTCTTACCCTCATGTTAATAAGGATTAATTTATTCTTAAAAATAGGCAACTATAAGTTGGGACCCTTTAAACGAAGCGTGAAGAAGCATCTAGCGGGCCAGCAAGGCGGTGGCAACTGACAGGTTACTGCTGGTCTCCTGTTAGTTGCTGCTGCGATTTGGGCTCTACTTTTCACTTACGATCAGGTGGAGTGGCGCCACTTTGTTGTGCCAACATAAAAAAAAAAAACTAATTGTACATTACTGCCTACGCCGGTAAACCTAACTTAGGTGCATTCAAAGAGAAAGTTTACTTTGTCGGAAATGTGAGGGTTATGACAGCGAATTCTCTATCAATGCAATATCTAGTTTGGACCACGCAAAACAGGGAAGTTTTATGTCGACTTGCGGAAAAAATGGCGAGAATACAACAACAACACCAAGTTTTAGAATTGCCGAAGATATGCCGAATACATTACTGAAGACGCCGGGAAATCGAACTTGCGAGGATGCGTATGTTTATTGCGAGATAAATGGCGGCAATAGAGATACAAATTTTGATTTCTTAAGTGTGATCTTTTTTTTAATTGCAATAGAAAAAACCGTCAGTCAATTTGATAACACAACCAAATAAGGAATCTCCAGTATTACAAAAAGTCTGTCTGCTAAGATTGGTTTCACGGCATTTGCAGTAATGTACAGTCAGCAAATTCACAGCATTGTTCATAAAAAAATATAAAGATAATGACCCGAAACTTGCTTTGTAGTACAGATGGTGCCTTTCGAGAAGTGGGTCATTTTACGTCAGGTCCAAAACTTCGCAGGGCCATCTGTACTAAAAAACGTCGTACGAGATACGTACAAAAACGAAATTCGTAACCCGTGTCGATTTAAAACACTCGAATCCCTATCGGTCGTGTTTTAAAACATCGCCACTCGTTTCGAATTTAATGTTTTTCGCACTTATGTCGTAATGTACTATTTAGATGGCGACTGATTTGTAACGTATGCCTGTAATGTATCGTTCAAAGCGAGCATGTTGCATTACAGTTACAGTTAATTTATTGAAATGATCTTTATTCGTCTGATGCGACAGTATTTTCTTTTTCTTTGTCAGTAAATGATAAAACTTTCTCTCTATCCCATTCCATATTTAGTTTTTGATTAAAATCTAGTTCACAAACAAAATGACGGTAGAAATGCTCTCGTGGCAACTAGCGAATCTGTACTGACTTGTAATGTAACACTCAAAGGGATTCGCGTAAAAACCGACAGCCGAGTGGAGCACGCGGTGCTCGCGGCGAGCGGCTCGGCTCGCTGCACTGACTGTTGTAATGCTCGTGTTGTATCACGTTACATTACACCGAAATGTTACTAGTCAGTCGCCACTTTTTGGGTATGGTACGAAAAAGTAAACCATTTCAGGAGGTTTCGGTTTCCTGTCTCTGTCGGTGGAGGCCGAGGAACAGCGGCGACTCTTCTTCCACATGTCCGAGGTCCGCGGCAACCCCGCAGACCTGCAGCCCGGGGACACGGTCGAGTTCGTCATGCTCACCAACCCGCGCAACGGCAAGAGCAGCGCCTGCAACGTCGTCAAAGTGTGGTGAGCAGCTAATTGTATCCTAACATATAACTATTCAGTCACATGTCCGAGGTCCGCGGCAACCCCGCAGACCTGCAGCCCGGGGACACGGTCGAGTTCGTCATGCTCACCAACCCGCGCAACGGCAAGAGCAGCGCCTGCAACGTCGTCAAAGTGTGGTGAGCAGCTAATTGTATCCTAACATATAACTATTCAGTCACATGTCCGAGGTCCGCGGCAACCCCGCAGACCTGCAGCCCGGGGACACGGTCGAGTTCGTCATGCTCACCAACCCGCGCAACGGCAAGAGCAGCGCCTGCAACGTCGTCAAAGTGTGGTGAGCAGCTAATTGTATCCTAACATATAACTATTCAGTCACATGTCCGAGGTCCGCGGCAACCCCGCAGACCTGCAGCCCGGGGACACGGTCGAGTTCGTCATGCTCACCAACCCGCGCAACGGCAAGAGCAGCGCCTGCAACGTCGTCAAAGTGTGGTGAGCAGCTAATTGTATCCTAACATATAACTATTCAGTCACATGTCCGAGGTCCGCGGCAACCCCGCAGACCTGCAGCCCGGGGACACGGTCGAGTTCGTCATGCTCACCAACCCGCGCAACGGCAAGAGCAGCGCCTGCAACGTCGTCAAAGTGTGGTGAGCAGCTAATTGTATCCTAACATATAACTATTCAGTCACATGTCCGAGGTCCGCGGCAACCCCGCAGACCTGCAGCCCGGGGACACGGTCGAGTTCGTCATGCTCACCAACCCGCGCAACGGCAAGAGCAGCGCCTGCAACGTCGTCAAAGTGTGGTGAGCAGCTAATTGTATCCTAACATATAACTATTCAGTCACATGTCCGAGGTCCGCGGCAACCCCGCAGACCTGCAGCCCGGGGACACGGTCGAGTTCGTCATGCTCACCAACCCGCGCAACGGCAAGAGCAGCGCCTGCAACGTCGTCAAAGTGTGGTGAGCAGCTAATTGTATCCTAACATATAACTATTCAGTCACATGTCCGAGGTCCGCGGCAACCCCGCAGACCTGCAGCCCGGGGACACGGTCGAGTTCGTCATGCTCACCAACCCGCGCAACGGCAAGAGCAGCGCCTGCAACGTCGTCAAAGTGTGGTGAGCAGCTAATTGTATCCTAACATATAACTATTCAGTCACATGTCCGAGGTCCGCGGCAACCCCGCAGACCTGCAGCCCGGGGACACGGTCGAGTTCGTCATGCTCACCAACCCGCGCAACGGCAAGAGCAGCGCCTGCAACGTCGTCAAAGTGTGGTGAGCAGCTAATTGTATCCTAACATATAACTATTCAGTCACATGTCCGAGGTCCGCGGCAACCCCGCAGACCTGCAGCCCGGGGACACGGTCGAGTTCGTCATGCTCACCAACCCGCGCAACGGCAAGAGCAGCGCCTGCAACGTCGTCAAAGTGTGGTGAGCAGCTAATTGTATCCTAACATATAACTATTCAGTCACATGTCCGAGGTCCGCGGCAACCCCGCAGACCTGCAGCCCGGGGACACGGTCGAGTTCGTCATGCTCACCAACCCGCGCAACGGCAAGAGCAGCGCCTGCAACGTCGTCAAAGTGTGGTGAGCAGCTAATTGTATCCTAACATATAACTATTCAGTCACATGTCCGAGGTCCGCGGCAACCCCGCAGACCTGCAGCCCGGGGACACGGTCGAGTTCGTCATGCTCACCAACCCGCGCAACGGCAAGAGCAGCGCCTGCAACGTCGTCAAAGTGTGGTGAGCAGCTAATTGTATCCTAACATATAACTATTCAGTCACATGTCCGAGGTCCGCGGCAACCCCGCAGACCTGCAGCCCGGGGACACGGTCGAGTTCGTCATGCTCACCAACCCGCGCAACGGCAAGAGCAGCGCCTGCAACGTCGTCAAAGTGTGGTGAGCAGCTAATTGAAAACTATAATATAACATCTAACCGGGTTAGGCTTAGCACGCATGTATCTTTTTTTCGTATTTATAGCTCATAGTTCATAGCTTAGTAGCTAGCGGTGAGACCAGTGCCTTATACAGGAAAAAAAATGCGCAAATGGAGACTATATGTTCATCCTTTAATCGAGCAGAGAGTTTGTTTTATTTTTTTCTCTTCATTATGTTTTAAAAAAGGGCATTGACGATGTCCTCCCAAGCTTTATTTTTTGCGTTTTTGTTTTTGTACAGTAGGTTAGACGCATCCCACAAACATTTCCTTAGCGAACTTCATTAATTTCTCATTCGCTCCGAGATTGCATCGCAAGTCGCCATGATTGTACTGCGTGGACGCGTGCGGTCTGCGTGACACTAACCGGCCTTAGGCACTGGTCAAAATAAAACATGTTAATATCATAAGATAAGGAAGTTTGTACCGGACGGAACAGGGTTATGTTTTCAAAATGACGGGCGTTTGTCCGATCCTTGATTCAGTTTCGGCGGTGATAGCGGATAGCTGGGCGAGTGTCGCCGTGTCTCTTTTATTTACACGGGAGTGTGTATCTTTTGTTTGTGTTAATAGTCGATAGTTCATAGCTTAGTAGCTCGCGGTGAGACCAGTGCCTTAGGGTTCTAGAGCTCTTACATTTCATATGCCCACACCACAGTAATGATTTGTAATTGAATCAAGGATCGGACAAACGCCCGTCATTTTGAAAACATAACCCTGTTCCGTTCGGTACAGTCTTCCTTATATTATGATATTAATATTTTATTTTATAATATTTTTTATTAACTTTATCACATAGTATTTAGGAGATTGTAACTCTTATTTACTTGTTCACGTCTCGATTGTGACCAATAAATGATTTAGATTTTTTGATATTAAATTATAATTTTTGACCAATTTTACAAATTCATAATCATGGTGTGTACAAGTAAGAAGGAGTTGAGATCTCTTCAATAGATACTTTGTGCTTTGTATTTAAAAAAAATCTTATAAAATAAAATATGTTAATAAGATACAGATATACGAAATACACATACACGAAACAGGGTTGTGTTCAAAAGATGGGTGTTTGTCCGATTCTTGAACCTAAAGGTGCATTCAGACCAAATGAACATTCGCTATTCTAACCCCCTACTCTACGAAATTCGATCGTTACGCAAAATGTGATTCGATGATTTCGTAGAGTGGGGGATAGAACAGCGAATGCTCGTTTGGTTTGAATGCACTTTTACTCATACAAATATTAGTGACCCATTAACGTTGTACTGTTCCCTAGCGGCAAGACGGGCGCCAAACCCCGGCCGGAGCGGCCCGAGCGGCTGCTGGCGCGGCTGCGCACCGCCTCGCTGGAGGAGTCGGGCGCGCCGCGCGTCATCGTGCTGCGCGGCCCGCGCGGGCCCGACGGCTCGCGCGGCTTCCGTCCGCGCCGCCCCGTCGCAGGTAAACTGTGTTCCGACAGCCGCGTGTCCACTAGAGGCAGCCTCGGCCCGAGCGGCTACCTCACGCTGAGGCTGCACAAGTGGAGACGCTGCCTCAACCTGAGGCACACCGTCGAAGCTCCTCGCTACGTGAGCAACGACGTGATAGCCCGGGACCTGAGAGCGGAACCGCTCCGGGACTTCATAGCTCGCCTAGCGGGGCGGATGTTCGCGCGCGCGGACCAGTCGCGCTGGAGCCACCTCCGCGGCATAGCGCCGTGTAGGTGAAAAACTTAATAAAGTCACCTGTTGTATGTGTGAGTGACGTGTTCGAATAGGCATTTGTTTGTTTGTGTTTCTAATTTCAAATATGTGTTCTCTATTCGAATACGTCACTCACACGTACAACAGGTGACTTTCTTAAGTTTTTCACCTATACTACGCGCGAACGCCCGCAGCCCCCGCCCCACTGGACTGAAAACTCGTACTCGACACCACCCTGACACCGGTTGACGATCGCCGGCCGGGCCTCCCCCAACGGGGTTCCACCCCGCCGGCTCGATCTCGCCGGTGTGAGAACACCGGACAAGACCATAGGAGCCTCACCCGAGGCCCCCACCCCAATGACCCAGCCATATTAATGGCTGGCGGCTGACACCGCTGCAGGGGGCTAACGCCCATACCAGCATCCCCAATCCCCCGAGGAGGAATTGAGAAGACGTCCATTGCTGAGGCACGCCGCGGCGCGAGGCAAATACTTCGCCGTATTTTGTCGGTCTCTGTGCCGTGCTCAAAGGCGCCTCAGTCCGAGCCGTGTGTTTAGTGGAGACGCGTATTGGCTTTTAACTGCGCAGTGCACCGCGGGCGGATCAAGCTGAGGCGACACGCCTCGAGCTGATCCGTAGCTGTTGCCTCAGAGCGTGCAGCCTCAAACTGAGGCTGTTTGCTTCAAATCGAGGCCGCTCCACCCGAGGCTGCCTCTAATGGATACGAAGCTAAATACGAAGGCCCCGATTCCAATGGGGGTTTTTGATACTTTTTCTGCCACTATGGGGCGGTGAGCTGGCAGCACTGTGTGGAAGGTCTAACGAACTCCCAAAATAAACGGATGAATCAACTTTTTTCTGTCTGTTATTGCCAGGGTTACGATCGCCTGAGTCACGCAGGTTTTATGCAAAATTATGCTACTTAAATTATGCAAACATGTTTGTACTGCATGTCTGTAGGCGGTCCATTAAGGAAAGGGCTTATTAACACCAGAAAAATGTATGTTTGCATAGTTTAAATTGCATAATTTTGCATAAAACCAGCGTGACTCAGGCGACCGTAACCATGGTCATAACAGACAGAAAAAAGTTGATTCACCCAAATACGCGCATTTAATTTTCAATATATTTTTAGATTTATTTATTCTCAAAACCATTGCTTTAGGAATATTGTTTTCTGAAATAAATAATTCCAAGTTCTAATAATTATTTTTATAACCAACGACTACGCGCCTCTTTTAGAGCACAATTTTCAGTTTGTTGACCTTTACTAGTCGTAATAAAGGCCATAGTCGGATTTTCATAGTAAGTCAGCCTTTAAATCAACCAGACTCTAGTATTTTTTTGTGAGTACCTCTTATGGTGAAGAATATTTCTGCTGAGTATCAACGTCCTATCGGTGACAGTTTTTGACTTATGATTTTTTTTAGTTTTTTCTTTAATGTGTTGTATCTCAGGATGTTTAAAAGCGAATTGCTTCAAATTTTGAAATAATGTTCTTTATTTAGATGTGCATCGAATTTAAAAAAATGAATGTCGATTGTCGTATAAAAAAAAGAAAAAAAAAGACCAAAAAATTTTTCATATTTTTTTTGTGTACCTATGAAGTAGTGACACCTCTATTTTCTTTTTCTAATTATAGACCATACATTGGCCTACTAGTTGCCTAAGTATCAAAATTTTCCAAGCGGTACTTCTTACCAAAAATCGGCAATATGTGTGGTCAAGTTCTGCATTTAATCGGTGTTTTTCAATGTAGTATACAAACTCTTCATTTATATTTGAGTTTTCTTATCAGGTTATCTTATTTAAGAGTAAATGCTAATGACAACTTAATGTCATCATGATGTAAGCTGTTTATTTCATTATTAATCGGCCGTTTATTATTTTAACTAGCGTAATTCGATATTATTTATGAGATATTCATTAAAAATAATATATTGCAGTTAAATATTATCGAGATACGCTACTCACAAAAAAATACTAGAGTCTGGTTGATTTAAAGGCTGACTTACTATGAAAATCCGACTATGGCCTTTAAGAATAATGTGTCCATAATTGAATTCGTGTATTAAATTTGACAGTTCGTTAGACCTTACGCCTCAGTGTTGCCATCTCACTGCCCCATAGTAGCAGAAACAGTATCAAAAACCCTCATTTCAACAATCGTGCATTTAGCAACCAAAATTTCGTAACTAGTTACATAATGGGAGTCACTGTTCAGTATATAACCGATTAATTACATATTAGAGCACATAGTTCCTTTTGACTATTAAATTTTGTAACCAGCGAATATATGAATCCCCGTATATAACCAATTACGTGTTGGGCCATGGTACACTTTCTTTCTTTGGTAACTGAGTTTTGTAACTGGCTACAAAATGGAAATCCGAAACTACCTGTTTGTAGCCGGTTATATACCGGAATCTCATAGTATGACTTGGTAACTAAGTTTTGTAACTACGAGTACAACGGGTACACAAAATTCCCCTTATTGTATCATTCGAACCATTTAGATTCCTGAATGGTAAACCTATCAAAGTACTTCTAACTTATCATTGCAATGCATACCTTTATTTTAGCTTATTTCTGACAACATAAATGACAGGAATAGTTTTGAGTGAATGTTCACGTATTGGTGGTTGTTTTCAGAATTGCTAGCCGAGTGAACATCAGCGGGCGACGCACCGCGGCCTCTGGACACCGGCAGCTACGTTTGTAGGTAAAACCTCCTAATGGTTTGATTTTCAATTCAAATTGTTTCATTGTATTCACGAGAGACTGACTGATTCTCTTTTCTTTAGCAGCATTTAGAGAAATTGTTTTGTGATTTTTACTAATTGTAGGAGAAAAACACTGTTAATAAATTGGCAGCTGCCATGATACCGATCAAGTTACATCCATGTTGCGGCTTGTGATCAATGAGCGATGAACATATCAACTTTAACCAGACCTTTATTATTTGCGTGATTACAAATTTCCTGACGTTGGTAAGAGGTTCTTTTTCGCATGGTTACGTCGTTCAAAGTTCCGTTTCACCTATACGTTGGCTGTTATTATGGTTTGCCAAGTTCAGTGACTGTGGTCTCGAGCTCTCGCATATTGTATATACCCGGCGCGGGAGTCGGCCGCTGCGACCGACTGACTGCCGCGTTCATCATCCTTGGAATATTTAATTTGATTATTTGTAAGAAAATCATTACAGAATCGTGAGTGTTCTGTACTAACGACGGCTTGTCTGTATGCAGGTGACACATATGAAATGAGGGTTATTAGATCTCACGTTATTGTAACTATTGCATGTAGATCTCTGTTTAGTCTCTTCTGTGATTATGTAATTATTTTTGTGCAATACATTTGTTAAACAAAATTTGCCCGTTTGGGGCGGTAGGGCGCGTCGCTTTGTGCTTTGTAAATTATTTCTGCCGTCTCTTGTAAACGCTGAGCGATGGCCACCTATTTTCGAAATTTTAACTGGTTTAATTTCAATTTGCGAATTATTCATAAAATATAATCAGGAGCAATTTGGAATTCGTAAAATGAAATCAAACCAAACTATGAAAACAGGTTCCTTGCTCGCTCGCTCGTGTCTTATTTATTTGCTCCCGTTTTGGATGTATTTAAGAGTAAATAATGTTGTATTGTTTATGTTGACTAAACCATATAAATGTATCGGCAAATGTTACGTCTGTAAATTGTTCTGTGGACGTTACGGTTCATATTTTATGTATAATCAATATTTATTAAAGGACGAGGACCATGGAACACTCAATTTAGATGCGATCACATTTCTGGGTAGTAAATCGTATCTCATGTTCTCTCCCAAGGCCATACATATTTTTCTATAAAATTTAATAATGAAAATTGAATCATGTTGTTTAGAGAAAATTATACTAATGAACATTATTGTTTAAAAATCAACTTAAGGAAACCGGAAAAGAATTTGATTCTGTAAAATATTTATGTATTTCCTGAGAATAACTGATGATTGGTAACTTTAATCAGAGTTAAACAAAGTAAATGTTTTATATTGAAATTTCACGGCATCGACCTACCTTACTTAGTATACAATACGTTTAAAAAATCACTAGGTTAAATTTTATTTTAAATGTATAAAAATTTCTTTTGCGTGTCAACTGGTGAAATTCCTCTTTAAAAATATCTAATGTATTGCGTTAAACCTTGCCTAGTTCTACAACGTAACTAAGGATGGACAGTAGAGACCTTCTCTTTATTCTGTCTATATTATAATGAAATTTAAATTATACTTACATCGAATACCGCAGTTGTACTAAACAAGAACCATTTTATATATATTCTCTATACACAGCTGTTGAGCTTATACCAAAGTACTCTGTTTTCATAATTAATTACCTTGAGCTATATTTTGATCAATTTTGCTTGGTAAGTTGTGTCTCTGCTGGCCGCCACCAAGTCCGCGTCGGTCGGCGACTCCCGCCGCAATCGTCTTCATCTGGTATGTGTCACGGTCACTTCAAAATGGTAATTCAAAGTGTCTTAACGTACTTAATGAGACCTTACAATTTCAAACTTTTATTATTATCGCGTGTTTTAAAGTTCGTGTTTCTTATCCAGCGCAGTGAGTACTCGGCACCCGGTAATCACTTCGCTCAAAGAAAAAACGAATTAAAAAATGTTATAACATTATATCTTGCTGGTCATTGATTACTTATGTTAAGTACCTACCATTTTGAAGCCACCCTGTATATAACTACTTATAACAAAATGAACAAAAATCTAATTAATCGGATAAAAAAGCATTTATAGAAGTATGCAATGTACTGGAATGGAACCAAAGACTGAGAAAAATAATATTTATTACAATAATAATATTGGTGTTAGATTATTTTAATTAACGGTATGTTGTGAACATTCACTTTGCGGTCATAGCTGTGTTATAGTTTGTCAACGCTCGATATTGTTTTATGGCAATTGAAGTATCTATGACTGTCAGATGGGTAGCGCGTTGTTACGTTTAAACGTAGCTTAGCATTTTGAAATCGATTCGTGTAGTATCTAGATGATAATTTCTAGCGGCGTCTAACTATCAGCTTAGACTGAAAGTATATAAGCAATACGAAAATGTGTTCAACATCGTATTCAGATGAAGGGATAGTAGTTAAGTCGGCGGAGGTCGGATGCTTCCCTTTCGGACAATGAGTATTCATTGTAATTGAATTGTAAAAGGAATATTCGGGTTTGGAAAGTATGCAGTGGTCGCCGGTATTGTTTCAAACATGATGGTGCCACGCTGTTTGCGACGACGAGCGTTACCGATTAAGTAGTTGAGCCGTACAGCGCCATCAAAATTAGCTGTCAAACTCAAAGCAAGATTGTTTCTTAGACTTCTCAAATCGATTATAATCAATACTCCTTGCCATCTGACGTGTATGCCGCGGCAGTCTCCTTCTTTTTCTTGTTATTATCAATTGCTTTGCTAGTGATTAATGAAATGCACTGCGCTTATTGTTGAGTACATAAATTGTGCGAGTATTGTTTGAAAATATGTAATATAAAATTAACCTGAAAGTAAAAATAAACTTGTATATAGAATAAAAATATGTAAAAAAAGAAATCTTGGAAAAAGTTGAAATTTGCGCTTCATACTACAATATTTTAATTACTGTATCATATTTATATATACGCTCATGTAACCATAACTTAGTAATAGTTTTAATAATGTAATAATCAGGATACTTGGTGTTGTAGCGTACGAAGGTAACCCCGGGTCTGTTCGGGTATAGGTATTATTATTATACTAGTCTTAACAAATACACCGATTGTCATACATGCAGACGATAGTTGTAGTGTTCGCCGGGAGCTGACCGCGTCCTGACGATCCACGTCCGAGACACGACACGACACGACACGACATGACACGAAGCTGTAATTTGGCGAACCACACGGAAATGCTAAAAAGAACCTCTCAAACAAGATATTATGTCTAACAAAAAAAAATGTTATAAAAAATATATAAGCCTTTCAGAATTACAAACTTTTAAAGTAATCATAAGAGTTTATTTTAATTTAGTTGGAATGTATTCGTTAGTCAAGTTATCTATGCCAAATGTTTATACACCTTGTACGGTTTTGGGAGCGTGAATAAAATTATGTAAGGTTCGTTTGCGGGCTTCTGCCGCGCTCTCCCGCCCAAGGCGCGCGGCGACCCACGCTTTTTTCCCATGCCGACGTCCATTTAGTTTCACCGTCAGATGTATTTTACTACGTGAGTTTCTTGTAGAGGAACCATTAACACGGTACAACTTTCGAATTTTAATGTTAACGTGATAATTTTTATATATGTGATGCCTTTATAGGAGTTGTTGAGGAACTGGCTACTTTACACGATCCGTTAACGTGTTGTGGTGAAAAGTGCCGGGCGCGGTGCCGCTCGAGCCAAGAAATCTAAATCGTGACAAAAAATGCTCTCACTGTCCTATTGATTTCTCACAATCATGTACCGCCCGGTTTCGTTGTTTTCTAATCAGAACTTCTTTTTAAAGCTACGTTTCTCATTCCATTGAGAAAGTGAATAGAAGAGTGGGATGGCTCGATGGCGTCGCGTCCCGTGGTTTTCACTGCGCATAAACGTCAGCGACATAACCTATGTCTGCGAATTTAGCCCGTTGTTGCCGCCGACATGAAATGGCTACGGGACATGGGTTTCGAAGCCTTATTGGTTAGCTCGTTGGACGTTTATGACACTGTATACGTTAGAACGAATGCATATTCTAAAGTTCTTGTGATTGTTTGCCGTCGGCCGGCCTCGCGGGCCGGCACACCATGTTTATAGCTTGTACGACTTGTGCGAATAGGTACATACATATACCAATAAACGATGTGATTACGCCGTTACAGTTCTATTATTCAATTCAACATGTGTGTTTGCTTAAAAAGGGGTGTTACTCTACATCTCGACCACATCGCCTGATTAAGTTCGTTTTCTAGTGACGATGTGTACCCAAGACGTACTTCTTGTACCCAAATTACGTACGTAGTTTGTAAGATACTAGACATTTTATGTGGGCACTGGTTCCACCGCAAGCGAGTAACAGACACGGCGATGTTTATTCCTTAAACTACTCGCTCAGCGGTGAACTATAAATATCGCCTTCAACCACGTGAAAGCTGTGCAAAAGTATAGGTAGTTTCAGGAAATTATTTGTCTTTCGATGTGAACCTTCGCTCTTGACTGTACGACGCCTTCTGCCAGCAGCGTGCTGAAGCGTTGGAGCTAGAGGTCCGTCACTGCTGAAACACCTGGACCTGTAGGCAAGTTGCCGATCGCTAACCCTCTGTGGCGTGTCCAAGTTCTCTCTCTGTGTAAATCTTTTACTAGTGCGATTAGACAGTTGCGTATCGTTTGCGAATGAGCGTTAGCGATTGGCATCTTGGCTACGTGCTCTGGCCTCTATTGTCGTGGCGTTGCAGTATGTACAGATATTTTTGAAAACCGTGGCAGTTCCGATATATCTAATGCAACAGTTACCTACATTCTTTTTATTTCTACGGGTTAACCAGTCCAAATGATACAAGCGTTAAAAAACTAAACTATAATAAAAAAACAATCATAACTGATAAGGTAAACCTAGTTTATCGTATATCTCATGGCATTGCAAGCCCCTAAAGCTGTACATCCTCTCGTAGTGGTCTAGCTTCTGCAACGCGCGGTACAGGTTGCTGCCAGGGCTGGCTGTCTCCTGCACGTCTTTGGCGCCGAGCACCGAGTAGTCCGCGCGGAGGAAGCCGCGGGAGACTCCTTCTGCCAGCAGCATGTTGAAACGTTGCAGCCGGAGGTCCGTCACTGCTGGGAACACCTGGACCTGTAGCCAAGTTGCCGATCGCTAACACTCTGAAGCGTGTCCACTCTCTCTGTAACTTAAATTATTTGTGGGACAAAGACGGCTGCGTATCGTTAGCGATTAGCATCTTGGCTACGTGCTCCGAGCAGGCCTCTATTGTCTTGGCATTAGGGTGTATGTACGGATATTTTTGAGACCATGGCAGCTTGCAATTCTTGCTATTTCTACGGGTTATCCAGTCCAAATGATACAAGCGTTAAAAAACTAAACTATAATAAAAAAAACAATCATAACTGATAAGGTAAACCTAATTTATCGTATATCTCATGGCATTGCATGTCCCTAAAGCTGTACATCCTCTCGTAGTGGTCTAGCTTCTGCAACGCGCGGTACAGGTTGCTGCCAGGGCTGGCTGTCTCCTGCACGTCTTTGGCGCCGAGCACCGAGTAGTCCGCGCGGAGGAAGCCGCGGGCGACGCCTTCTGCCAGCAGCATGTTGAAGCGTTGAAGCTGGAGGTCCGTCACTGCTGGGAACACCTGGATCTGTAGCCAAGTTGCCGATCGCTAACACTCTGAAGCGTGTCCACTCTCTCTGTAACTTAAATTATTTGTGTGACAAAGACGGCTGCGTATCGTTAGCGATTGGCATCTTGGCTACGTGCTCTGAGCAGGCCTCTATTGTCTTGGCATTAGGGTGTATGTGGAGCATTCCATGAAAACATGTCGTAAGCGACACTGTCTTTTCAATACTTTTGAAAAATTTAATTAGTAAGCTGAGTTACGGCATAATAATAACATATCAAGGCTTTAAGATTGACAGTGTTTCCTAACAGCTAGCATATTTTATTAGGGTAACTACCATAGTGAGTCGTAAGCGACAAAAAGTAGATGTTTTCATGGAATGCTCCATGTACGGATATTTTTGAGACCATGGCAGCTTGCAATTGTTACATTCTTGCTATTTCTACGGGTTATCCAGTCCAAATGATACAAGCGTTAAAAAACTAAACTATAATAAAAAAACAATCATAACTGATAAGGTAAACCTAATTTATCGTATATCTCATGGCATTGCATGCCCCTAAAGCTGTACATCCTCTCGTAGTGGTCTAGCTTCTGCAACGCGCGGTACAGGTTGCTGCCAGGGCTGGCTGTCTCCTGCACGTCTTTGGCGCCGAGCACCGAGTAGTCCGCGCGGAGGAAGCCGCGGGCGACGCCTTCTGCCAGCAGCATGTTGAAGCGTTGCAGCTGGAGGTCTGTCACTGCTTGGAACACCTGGACCTGTAGCCAAGTTGCCGATCGCTAACACTCTGAAGCGTGTCCACTCTCTCTGTAACTTATTTGTGTGACAAAGACGGCTGTGTATCGTTAGCGATTGGAATCTTGGCTACGTGCTCTGAGCAGGCCTCTATTGTCTTGGCATTAGGGTGTATGTACGGATATTTTTGAGACCATGGCAGCTTGCAATTGTTACATTCTTGCTATTTCTACGGGTTATCCAGTCCAAATGATACAAGCGTTAAAAAACTAAACTATAATAAAAAAAACAATCATAACTGATAAGGTAAACCTAATTTATCGTATATCTCATGGCATTGCATGCCCCTAAAGCTGTACATCCTCTCGTAGTGGTCTAGCTTCTGCAACGCGCGGTACAGGTCGCAGCCAGGGCTGGCTGTCTCCTGCACGTCTTTGGCGCCGAGCACCGAGTAGTCCGCGCGGAGGAAGCCGCGGGCGACGCCTTCTGTTAGCAGCATGTTGAAGCGTTGCAGCCGGAGGTCCGTCACTGCTGGGAACACCTGGACCTGTAGCCAAGTTGCCGATCGCTAACACTCTGAAGCGTGTCCACTCTCTCTGTAACTTTTATTTATTTGTGTGACAAAGACGGCTGTGTATCGTTAGCGATTGGCATCTTAGATACGTGCTCTGAGCAGGGTGCTTAGCCAAGTTGCCAATCGCTAGCGCCTTCTAGCGCAACGTAGTTTTCCCTCTTTGTCGCACTAATATGAAGGAGTGACAGAGAGGGAAAACAGCGATGCGCTACTAAGCGCTAGCGCTTGGCAACTTGGCTAAGCATGCAGGCCTCTATTGTCTTGGCATTAGGGTGTATGTACAGATATTTTTGAGACCATGGCAGCTTGCAATTGTTACATTGTTTATTTCTACGGGTTATCTAGTCTAAATGATACAAGCGTTAAAAAACTAAACTATAATAAAAAAACAATCATAACTGATAAGGTAAACCTAGTTTATCGTATATCTCATGGCATTGCATGCCCCTAAAGCTGTACATCCTCTCGTAGTGGTCTAGCTTCTGCAACGCGCGGTACAGGTTGCTGCCAGGGCTGGCTGTCTCCTGCACGTCTTTGGCGCCGAGCACCGAGTAGTCCGCGCGGAGGAAGCCGCGGGCGACGCCTTCTGCTAGCAGCATGTTGAAGCGTTGCAGCCGGAGGTCCGTCACTGCTGGGAACACCTGGACCTGTAGCCAAGTTGCCGATCGCGATTCGCCAAGTTTCTTACCGGTTCTTCTTGGGTCAGCGGTGTAGGGTTCGAACCGGTTCAATACCTAGACGATTCCAAAGAGTTTGTTGCTATTCCAATTTGAATAAAGAATTATTTGACTTTGACTTTGATCGCTAACACTCTGAAGCGTGTCCACTCTCTCTGTAACTTTTATTTATTTGTATGACAAAGACGGCTGCGTATCGTTAGCGATTGGCATCTTGGCTACGTGCTCTGAGCAGGCCTCTATTGTCTTGGCATTAGGGTGTATGTACGGATATTTTTGAGACCATGGCAGCTTGCAATGTTACATTCTTGCTATTTCTACGGGTTATCCAGTCCAAATGATACAAGCGTTAAAAAACTAAACTATAATAAAAAAAACAATCATAACTGATAAGGTAAACCTAGTTTATCGTATATCTCATGGCATTGCATGTCCCTAAAGCTGTACATCCTCTCGTAGTGGTCTAGCTTCTGCAACGCGCGGTACAGGTTGCTGCCAGGGCTGGCTGTCTCCTGGCCCCTATACCACAAAACTTTACAAGCGTACAATTCTACAAAATTGTCAACTTTTTGTATGGGAATTTATACAATTTTGTGGTATAGGCCACTGCACGTCTTTGGCGCCGAGCACCGAGTAGTCCGCGCGGAGGAAGCCGCGGGCGACTCCTTCTGCTAGCAGCATGTTGAAGCGTTGCAGCCGGAGGTCCGTCACTGCTGAAACACCTGGACCTGTAGCCAAGTTGCCGATCGCGATTCGCCAAGTTTCTTACCGGTTCTTCTTGGGTCAGCGGTGTAGAGTTCGAACCGGAAGTAGTTTCAATACCTAGACGATTCAAAAGAGTTTGTTGCTATTCCAATTTGAATAAAGAATTATTTGACTTTGACTTTGACTTTGATCGCTAACACTCTGAAGCGTGTCCACTCTCTCTGTAACTTAAATTATTTGTGTGACAAAGACGGCTGTGTATCGTTAGCGATTGGCATCTTAGATACGTGCTCTGAGCAGGGTGCTTAGCCAAGTTGCCAATCGCTAGCGCCTTCTAGCGCAACGTAGTTTTCCCTCTTTGTCGCACTAATATGAAGGAGTGACAGAGAGGGAAGACAGCGATGCGCTACTAAGCGCTAGCGCTTGGCAACTTGGCTAAGCATGCAGGCCTCTATTGTCTTGGCATTAGGGTGTATGTACAGATATTTTTGAGACCATGGCAGCTTGCAATTGTTACATTGTTTATTTCTACGGGTTATCTAGTCTAAATGATACAAGCGTTAAAAAACTAAACTATAATAAAAAAAACAATCATAACTGATAAGGTAAACCTAGTTTATCGTATATCTCATGGCATTGCATGCCCCTAAAGCTGTACATCCTCTCGTAGTGGTCTAGCTTCTGCAACGCGCGGTACAGGTTGCTGCCAGGGCTGGCTGTCTCCTGCACGTCTTTGGCGCCGAGCACCGAGTAGTCCGCGCGGAGGAAGCCGCGGGCGACGCCTTCTGCCAGCAGCATGTTGAAGCGTTGCAGCCGGAGGTCCGTCACTGCTGGGAACACCTGGACCTGTAGCCAAGTTGCCGATCGCGATTCGCCAAGTTTCTTACCGGTTCTTCTTGGGTCAGCGGTGTAGGGTTCGAACCGGAAGTAGTTTCAATACCTAGACGATTCAAAAGAGTTTGTTGCTATTCCAATTTGAATAAAGAATTATTTGACTTTGACTTTGATCGCTAACACTGTGAAGCGTGTCCACTCTCTCTGTAACTTTTAATTATTTGTGTGACAAAGACGGCTGCGTATCGTTAGCGATTGGCATCTTGGCTTCGTGCTCTGAGCAGGCCTCTATTGTCTTGGCATTAGGGTGTATGTACGGATATTTTTGAGACCATGGCAGCTTGCAATTCTTGCTCTTTCTACGGGTTATCCAGTCCAAATGATACAAGCGTTAAAAAACTAAACTATAATAAAAAACAATCATAACTGATAAGGTAAACCTCATTTATCGTATATCTCATGGCATTGCATGCCCCTAAAGCTGTACATCCTCTCGTAGTGGTCTAGCTTCTGCAACGCGCGGTACAGGTTGCTGCCAGGGCTGGCTGTCTCCTGCACGTCTTTGGCGCCGAGCACCGAGTAGTCCGCGCGGAGGAAGCCGCGGGCGACGCCTTCTGCCAGCAGCATGTTGAAGCGTTGCAGCCGGAGGTCCGTCACTGCTGGGAACACCTGGACCTGTAGCCAAGTTGCCGATCGCTAACACTCTGAAGCGTGTCCACTCTCTCTGTAACTAAAATTATTTGTGTGACAAAGACGGCTGTGTATCGTTAGCGATTGGCATCTTGGCTACGTGCTCTGAGCAGGCCTCTATTATCTTGGCATTAGGGTGTATGTACGAATTTTTTAGAGACCATGGCAGCTTGCAATTGTTACATTCTTGCTATTTCTACGGGTTATCCAGTCCAAATGATACGAACGTTAAAAAACTAAACTATAATAAAAAAAAAAACAATCATAACTGATAAGGTAAACCTAATTTATCGTATATCTCATGGCATTGCATGTCCCTAAAGCTGTACATCCTCTCGTAGTGGTCTAGCTTCTGCAACGCGCGGTACAGGTTGCTGCCAGGGCTGGCTGTCTCCTGGCCCCTATACCACAAAACTTTACAAGCGTACAATTCTACAAAATTGTCAACTTTTTGTATGGGAATTTATACAATTTTGTGGTATAGGCCATTGCACGTCTTTGGCGCCGAGCACCGAGTAGTCCGCGCGGAGGAAGCCGCGGGCGACGCCTTCTGCCAGCAGCATGTTGAAGCGTTGGAGCCGGAGGTCCGTCACTGCTGGGAACACCTGGACCTGTAGCCAAGTGCTCGATCGCTAACACTCTGAAGCGTGTCCACTCTCTCTGTAACTTTTTAACCGACTTCAAAAAAGGAGGAGGTTCTCAATTCGACTGAATTTTTTTTTTGTTGTATGTATGTTACCCGATATCTCCGAGAATAGTGAACCGATTTTAAAATTTCTTTTTGTGATCGAACGTGTATTACCCCGAGATGGTCCCGTTGGCACCAAGTTGCGGTCTGATGATGGGATCTTGGAGAAATCGAGGGATCTCTTCAATTGTTATAGGTACATGTATGGCGCTTTTGGTAATTTTCATTCATTTACAAGAATTTGCATTCAGAAAGTAGGATTTGAGGAAACCAATGATGGAAACAAATCGAGAATCTTGGAGAAACCGGTTGAAGTCGGTTTTTTAAATTTTTTATTTGGTGATTATTATAATTATTTGTGTGACAAAGACGGCTGCGTATCGTTAGCGATTGGCATCGTGGCTACGGGCTCTGAGCAGGCCTTTATTGTCTTGGCATTAGGGTGTATGTACGGATATTTTTGAGACCATGGCAGCTTGCAATTGTTACATTCTTGCTATTTCTACGGGTTATCCAGTCCAAATGATACGAACGTTAAAAAACTAAACTATAATAAAAAAAAACAATCATAACTGATAAGGTAAACCTAATTTATCGTATATCTCATGGCATTGTAAGCCCCTAAAGCTGTACATCCTCTCGTAGTGGTCTAGCTTCTGCAACGCGCGGTACAGGTTGCTGCCAGGGCTGGCTGTCTCCTGGCCCCTATACCACAAAACTTTACAAGCGTACAATTCTACAAAATTGTCAACTTTTTGTATGGGAATTTATACAATTTTGTGGTATAGGCCACTGCACGTCTTTGGCGCCGAGCACCGAGTAGTTCGCGCGAAGGAAGCCGCGGGAGACGCCTTCTGCCAGCAGCATGTTGAAGCGTTGCAGCCGGAGGTCCGTCACTGCTGGGAACACCTGGACCTGTTGCCAAGTTGCCGATCGCTAACACTCTGAAGCGTGTCCACTCTCTCTGTAACTTTTATTTATTTGTGTGACAAAGACGGCTGCGTATCGTTAGCGATTGGCATCTTGGCTACGTGCTCTGAGCAGGCCTCTATTGTCTTGGCATTAGGGTGTATGTGGAGCATTCCATGAAAACATGTCGTAAGCGACACTGTCTTTTCAATACTTTTGAAAAATTTAATTAGTAAGCTGAGTTACGGCATAATAATAACATATCAAGGCTTTAAGATTGACAGTGTTTCCTAACAGCTAGCATATTTTATTAGGGTAGCTACCATAGTGAGTCGTAAGCGACAAAAAGTAGATGTTTTCATGGAATGCTCCATGTACGGATATTTTTGAGACCATGGCAGCTTGCAATTGTTACATTCTTGCTATTTCTACGGGTTATCCAGTCCAAATGATACAAGCGTTAAAAAACTAAACTATAATAAAAAAACAATCATAACTGATAAGGTAAACCTAGTTTATCGTATATCTCATGGCATTGCAAGCCCCTAAAGCTGTACATCCTCTCGTAGTGGTCTAGCTTCTGCAACGCGCGGTACAGGTTGCTGCCAGGGCTGGCTGTCTCCTGCACGTCTTTGGCGCCGAGCACCGAGTAGTCCGCGCGGAGGAAGCCGCGGGCGACGCCTTCTGCCAGCAGCATGTTGAAGCGTTGCAGCCGGAGGTCCGTCACTGCTGGGAACACCTGGACCTGTAGCCAAGTTGCCGATCGCTAACACTCTGAAGCGTGTCCACTCTCTCTGTAACTTTTGTTTATTCGTCAGCGTCCGTAGCCTAGTTGGTAGTGACCCTGCCTACAAAGCTGGAGGTTCCGGGTTCGAATCCCGGCGAGGGCATTATTTGTGTATTTATTTATCACAAATGTATGTTCTTTGGTCATGGCTGTCTATGTACTCGTATTTAAGTATATCTATATATATCGTCGCCTGGTACCCACATCACAAGCCTTAATTGAGCTTACCATGGGACTAGGTTGATTTGTGTAAGATGTCCCAAAATATTTATTTATTTATTATTATTTGTGTGACAAAGACGGCTGCGTATCGTTAGCGAATGGCATCTTGACTACGTGCTCTGAGCAGGCCTCTATTGTCTTGGCATTAGGGTGTATGTACGGATATTTTTGAGACCATGGCAGCTTGCAATTGTTACATTCTTGCTATTTCTACGGGTTATCCAGTCCAAATGATACAAGCGTTAAAAAACTAAACTATAATAAAAAAAACAATCATAACTGATAAGGTAAACCTAGTTTATCGTATATCTCATGGCATTGCATGCCCCTAAAGCTGTACATCCTCTCGTAGTGGTCTAGCTTCTGCAACGCGCGGTACAGGTTGCTGCCAGGGCTGGCTGTCTCCTGCACGTCTTTGGCGCCGAGCACCGAGTAGTCCGCGCGGAGGAAGCCGCGGGCGACGCCTTCTGCCAGCAGCGTGCTGAAGCGTTGCAGTCGGAGGTCCGTCACTGCTGGGAACACCTGGACCTGTAGCCAAGTTGCCGATCTGTAACACTCTGAAGCGTGTCCACTCTCTCTGTAACTTAAATTATTTGTGTGACAAAGACGGCTGCGTATCGTTAGCGATTGGCATCTTGGCTACGTGCTCTGAGCAGGCCTCTATTGGTCTTGGCATTAGGGTGTATGTGGAGCATTCCATGAAAACATGTCGTAAGCGACACTGTCTTTTCAATACTTTTGAAAAATTTAATTAGTAAGCTGAGTTACGGCATAATAATAACATATCAAGGCTTTAAGATTGACAGTGTTTCCTAACAGCTAGCATATTTTATTAGGGTAGCTACCATAGTGAGTCGTAAGCGACAAAAAGTAGATGTTTTCATGGAATGCTCCATGTACGGATATTTTTGAGACCATGGCAGCTTGCAATTGTTACATTCTTGCTATTTCTACGGGTTATCCAGTCCAAATGATACAAGCGTTAAAAAACTAAACTATAATAAAAAAAACAATCATAACTGATAAGGTAAACCTAGTTTATCGTATATCTCATGGCATTGCATGCCCCTAAAGCTGTACATCCTCTCGTAGTGGTCTAGCTTCTGCAACGCGCGGTACAGGTTGCTGCCAGGGCTGGCTGTCTCCTGCACGTCTTTGGCGCCGAGCACCGAGTAGTCCGCGCGGAGGAAGCCGCGGGCGACGCCTTCTGCTAGCAGCATGTTGAAGCGTTGTAGCTGGAGGTCGGTCACGCGGCTGTGGATGAGCAGTTCTTCTCGATAGTCACCTGGAACGTGGAAGCTGGGTGCTTAGCCAAGTTGCCTAGCGCTTAATCGTCAATCGTAAACGAAAGGCAGCTAACTGTCTTTGTCGCGCTAATATGAAAGAGTGACAGAGAGGAAAAACTACGACACGCTACTAAGCGCTTGCGATTGGCAACTTGGCTAAGCATCCTGATGTCAAATCACAAAGACTGGGGAAGTTACCCTGACGTACTAATACGGTTCAGTTTAGGTCGAGAGAGACGGACAAAGCTATACTTACGAGTCGCTTTCCCTGAATAAACTGAATCGCATTACTACATCATGGTAATTACCATGACGTACTAATGGTCCCTGGTCAAATCAAGTGTTCTATAAACCTTTAATCTCTATCTCTAGCTCAGTAGCATATGGTAATTAGAGATGCACCAGATATTCGATAACTATCCGGTATCCGGCATTTCCGGCCCGTATTTTACTATCCGGCTGGATACCGGATAGTAACTTTGCTTGTTTTTGGGCTAAATAGATTGAACATAAAAAGGTAAAAAACAGTAACGGTAACAATAATAATCATCAGTGATAATCATTTTCAAACAGCTGTCAGATTCATAACTATACCATCTGGGGCCTGTGGCAAATTATTTTGATGGGGCCCTATCAGTAAATATCGTCACATTGTACTACAGTTTAATTTTAAATTTAAATTCACGGCCTCTTGGGCCGGGGCCCTCTTGGGTCGGGGCCCGTGGCATTTTGCCAGCCCTGCCACCTTATTGTTACGCCACTGTTTATTTTAGAAAAGAATTTGCTTAAAGAAATGGTTTTAAGAATAAATATTCCAACAAGTATATAGAAAATTAAAGTGGCTTATTTATTTTAACAATTATTTGGTCCTTACGCCACAGTGCTGCCCTCTCAGGCACTGGTCTCACCGCGAGTTACTAAGCTATGACCTATCGGCTATAAACACGAACAAAAGATAAGCACTCTCATGTAAATAAAAGAGACACGGCGATACTCGCCCAGCTATCAGCTATCATAGCCGGGCGAGTATCGCCGTGTCTCTCACCGCCCCACAAACACCTTCATTCGCGGGTGTTCGTGGCCGAGCCGTTTGGAAGCGTACCTATAAAAGCGACACCGAGCGAGCACCGGTTGTAGCCGAGCGTGTGCGCGCCCTCCCGGTTCCAGCCGCGACCCTGGTACACGCGCCCGTCGTTGCCGATCAAGAAGTTGTATCTGTATTTATAAAAAAATATGTTACTGATATGATATAATACAAAATCTGAAGACGTCGCCTTTGGGATCTTTTAATAATAATACAAGGTACAAAGGTAAAAATCTGCGCGCAAAGTGGAATAAGTAATGTAACAGAGTTGTATATAACTGGGGTGCTCTATGGCTTACAACGACGTAGTTCTAAAAATAAATAGAGAGTTTCAATCGTCGCAATCAAAGCAAGTGGTGATAGTGTTATTCTCTTTACGAGTGTACTGATATACAATTTATCCTTTCCGACGCCAATTAAAAACAGAACACTGACCAGGCACTGGTATCACCGCGAGCTACTAAGCTAGGAACTATCGGCTATAAACACGAACAAAATATACGCACTCCCGTGTCTCTTTTATTTGCACGGGAGTGCGTATCTTTTGTTCGTGTTTATAGCCGATTGTTCATAGCTTAGTAGCTCGCAGTGAGACCAGTGCCTAACGCAATAATCTGTCTTTAGCGCGTTCAAAAGGTTAATTTCAGTTGTCAAAGATACTGTAAACTTACTGCCATAAGCGTCTCAAATGTTTAGGAAACTGGCCAACCTGTACTCACGGTATATCGTATTTAAGATTCTCAGTCTCCAAGAAGTACTTCTGCAAATTGCGGAGTTCAGCAGCGCAGTTAGTGAACCGATGGCACTCCGGGCTCACAGTGTGTTGCACGATGACTAGCTTGAGTGGGGCGAAACGGGCCACCGTGTTGTTGCCCGTGGGGTCTCGCGCCAGCCAGTCTTCTCTGGATATGTTCCACTCATGTGGCGCTGTGGATCGTGTTGATCGAAGTCGTGTTGTGTAACCCCCTTATTCATAAACGTCTGCTAACTTAACAAGCCGCCAATAATTGTTTGTCCCTTTCGGTCTTAACAATGTATCCATAAGAGCAAAAGGGACAAACAATGATTAGCGGCTTGTTAAGTTAGCAGAAGTTTATGAATAAGGGGGTCAGACCATAAAATCACATCATCTGTATGCTTAGCACATGATTGGCGCGACAGTATCTCGCCGCGAGATAGTCAATCCGCCCCTCTTTTGTTAATATAGCTACTAAAGGACGGGAGATCTATCTCGCGGCGACGTAGTCTCACCAATCTTGTGCTAAGCCTGCTGCTATGCTATTCTCTTATTGGCACATTCGACGCTGCGTTCGTCAACGAGCTCGATGTCGAAACAGCCTTGTCTAAAATCCTAGCTGTTTGATTTGACATTAGGAATCGAGGTTGTGGGCGAGTTCGTCGCTGTTTTTCGTTAGAGAATACGAAGTTCATAGATTAAACGTCAAACTTTCGACGCAATGTAGTTCCAGCTCACGCCGCATTCGTCGCCGAGCGCTAGTGTCGTTTAAAGTACATTAGTGAATACCATTTTTAGGCTCGACGCTGCCGCAGCACTGACACAGCGCTGACAGCAAGGCGGTTTCCTTAGTGAATAACACTGCTGAAGATAATCTACATAAAACGAGGTCGAATAAGATTCAATAAATATTTATTTAAATAAGTAATCGTACTAGCGTATTGGCGAGCCGGATAGAAAGTAAACGCGCGTTAAAGAGCCGCGGCAGCTCATTGTACGGCTATAGGAGGAGTATCGTTTGTATATTCAACCTTTTAGACGCCAACAACATATATCGGCACCGCAGGTTCAACGCCAAAGACCGATATATAAGTATTGGTCCACAGAGAAATATAGACCTACCCGCAAGTGATTAAAATTTCAGATTTGACGTTTTGTTGACGTGTCGTCTGAGTGATAGCTTTTGTATTTGATGTGGCGGCAAAAAGGTTAATTCCTACGAACAAATAAAACATGGAAGCCGCACGCCGTACTAAATTGCCTTTCAAAAACGGTCCTGTATTTTAGTTGACAAGTGTCACAGTCTCTTCAATGCATCACGGTAATGAATTTCAGCATCAACCTATAAAAACTTAAACCGCCATTTAAATATAGTTGTTATTGGTCCATCAAAGTTTTGATTGGCTACATTCTATAAACATTTGTCAAAGATGATGCGCCGACATAATATGCGCGGTGTTAAGAAAAGTGTTATGTCCTGCCCATCTTGGCATAATTGAACAATTGTTTTTGGGGGCATTTTTGAGCCGGCGTTAGACGTCCATGTTATAGATGGTCGCAGGTTAATTCAAAGCCGTACCTCTGTCGACAACGTTGAGGTCGCCCCTCTTCGCGACGAGCGTGAAGTAGAGGATGAGCGCCGTGCAGAGCGCGAGCGCGAGCGCAGCGCACGCGCACGAGAGCCGCTCGGCGCGTGTCGTGTTGCGCACCACGGTCCACACATACAGCGGGCACGGGACAGCTGCGGACAACGCGATGTGGTCATAAACTTGATAAAAATATCATCATCAAGCCTATCATATGATAGTCGACTACTGGACGTAGGCCTCTCCTATTAACTATGCGTATAGACGCATTAGGAGTTAAATGCCCATAATCGCCACGCTGGCCAAGCGGATTGGCGATCGCAGTAATGTGTCCACTATGATGACGCTGCTGCCCATCATCAATCTTTTATGAAATCACTAATAGTAAGTGACACTTCAATCCCTCTGATAAAAATATGTAATCACCAAATTAAAAATACCGATATCAACCGATTTATCTAAGATCAGATCCCGCCTTGGTGCCAACGGGACCATCTCGGTTCATTCCGAGGTCAGTAAGAAAAAAAAAGAATTATCAAAATCGGTTGACGTGGTACCGAGTTAGTCCAGCATCGGCTTTCATGTAAAAATAGGGGATCAAAATCGGTTCATTTGTAATTATCTTAAGCAGTTTTTCAAAATAAGAATTTTAGTGCATAATGTGTAGGTATCATGGGGTCTTT
Source organism: Thaumatotibia leucotreta (assembly GCA_025490895.1). Classification (NCBI taxonomy): domain Eukaryota; kingdom Metazoa; phylum Arthropoda; class Insecta; order Lepidoptera; family Tortricidae; genus Thaumatotibia; species Thaumatotibia leucotreta. The sequence goes on along the minus strand of JALPQI010030245.1, from coordinate 802,117 downwards.
ATAGTAGGGCCCTAGTAGATTATTGGCGAAGGACTAACTTCGAAATAGCGAAAAATATTCCCTTAGAAGTGGCACAGATATTGAAGTTTTAACCTTTTGAACGCCGCTATATAAGACGCCAATAACTGCTATAGCTGACACCTCAGATAATGGAATAGGGAGATTGGAGTAGGGATTTACGCGGAACATCGCAAAATCTATGTTTGGTTCCTTTGGTTCGATATTAATCTTGACTAGAAATAAGTTTATAAGGTTAATGTAGTAAAAGGTGAGTTATTATCTCCAGGATGCTTAGCCAAGTTGCCAATTTAACTGTAGCTGTTTCGATCTGGATGCTTATTTGCCACTGTTTGTAAAACAAAACAGGTACTGGTGACGGTGAAGAGAATTTAACAATTATGTATGTTGAAGCAAGTGCTGTACGAAAACTGTATAAAGGTCATAGAATAATAATGCTTCCCCTCGACAACACTACTGTCCCCGACCAAAATGATAATTTGGAGGAGATATCTAAAGGATATATGGTCTAAGTTGGTGCTGGCCACTATTATTCAATATACTCTATGGTGCTGGCATTGGTTGATGGTTTTAAGCAATCAGTCCACTAGTGGTGAGTCCGTCATGCCGCTTGTAGTAGCCGTACCATAAGTAACGTTTATGATAGCGTTTACTCAGGAAAGCAGCCCATCACTGCTTTACGTATAGAGTAAGATAATTACGTATATGTACTAGTTAAGCGGTCGGTACTGTACGGCTACCATGAGATGCCGCCGCGGCATTAACGCAGACTTACTTCCTTATACATCCCGTTCGTACTCGCGCATCGCGCATTGGTGTGAGCGAGTGAAGGAGGAGTGAGGATAGAAAGTGTATCCGCAGTAGCTGGTATTATCAAACCGGAATCAGAAGGGGATTCGATAGTACTGTTGACACAACATTTACCAAGAAAAGAGATGTTTATAGATGTAGACAGTGATTAATTAATTAATCTATTGTCTGTAAGTAGATCATATGTCATATGTTGCACTTAAACTATGAATATATCTTAGATCACACTGTACATAACTGTACTTATTGTGTCAACAGTACTTACGAATCCCATTCTAATCGCGTTTTGATAATACGGCTGCCCTGGAGAGAGGGGCAATACCACGAACGAGGTATTGCCCCTCTCTCACACTTGTGAATTTGTACGTAAGTGTGACATGGCAACACTTCGTTTCGTGTTTCGCGGTAAGGCTAGTTCCGTCACCCTAAGCGGCATACGTACATGAACACATTTCCTCGAAGTTAAAAGGACATACATTCTGAACAACACACTACCTACTTTTATCTCTAGTGTTACGTATGTGCTCTTGATAATCCCGCCAACTATCGAACTCTGTATCGCTGTCCTCTTCGTCCAGTAGTCGTTGCAACGATGTACCTACCACAAACAACGCTTTTAGACGACACATACTCGTACATAGGGCTTCCAAAAATTCGAACGTTACAGGTATCCTAATATTGGAATTTTTCTTTTGTGATATTGATATGATATATATGTATTCGATTAGTTTTATGATTAACATAATGAAAATACAAGTAAAATTACTTTGGTTTGCATATTTACGTCAAATAATTCAATGAGACAATATGTTATCCTGCAGTACCTAATCGTGTGATGCTTCCTGCCCATGCCACAGACTCAATTTGAATCCTGATTATTGTAAACAAATGTTCAAGATAATTATGTACATAATTTGTACGTCATTAAAAAAAAAAAGTTAAAGGTTTTGGAGATTTTGATTAAAATTAGTGGCGTGGGCAGAAAGTATGGTCCCTAGCCACGCCACCTAAAATAGCGCAGTAGGACTGTTGATTGTTATTTTTATAATGTTAAATAATTGTACGAAAATTGTTCGTCTCTGAATATTAAGCAATCCGCAGTCCAACCGTCCGTCCGTCCGTCACCAGACTGTATCTCATGAACGGTGATAGCTAGGAGTTCAAATTTTCACAGGAGGTGTCACAGTCTTTCTTCTTTGGTCCCAGGTTCCTGGTTTGAGAGACCACATAAAATAACGAATAAATCTGTACATTTGTAAATAATGCATTTTTCTTGGCAAACATTAGCAAGGAAGATTTTAAAATTTAAACAAAACCACAACTTTTAAACAATTTCGTGAAATTTATATTTGTTTGTGGTCCCTCAGTCCACACACTATGACTAATAAAGTAATAAAAATCTGACCAACTAAGAAACAACTAATAAACTAAGTTTGTTTTTAGTTTCGTAATTTTGCTTACAGAATCTAAAATATAGTTGGCTGTATGCAGTTTTTCCTTGGTCCATTGAAAGTTAGTAAGCAAATTTAAAAAGTTAAATTCAAAAATGATTCACGTTAGTAAAGTGTAAATGCTTTTCATTTTGTGGACACCTTAATAAACACTCTGCTAAGGAACTATTAAAAAGCAATGCATCTTATATTATACGCCATCAATCTACGTTAAAAAAATAAATATTTGTAGTCAAACTTTTTAAGTAATCCTCAGTACGACAAACCTTTCCATAATGTTCATATTTTAGGATATTTTTATTACTTTATTATTCATAGTGTGTGGACTGAGGGATAACAAACAATATAATTTTACGAAATTGTTTAAAAGTTGTGGTTTTGTTTAAATTTTAAAATCTTCCTTGCTAATGTTTGCAAAGAAAAATGCATTATTTACAAATGTACGGATTGACCAAAGACCTGGGACCAAAGAAGAAAGACTGTGACACCTCCTGTGAAAATTTGAACTCCTAGCTATCACCGTTCATGAGATACAGTCTGGTGACGGACGGACAGACGGTTGGACTGCGGATTGTTTAATATTCAGAGACAAACATTTTCGAATAATTATTTAACATTATAAAAATAACAATCAACAGTCCTACTGCGCTATTTTAGGTGGCGTGGCTAGGGACCATACTTTCTGCCCACGCCACTAATTTTGTTCAAAATCTCCAAAACCTTTAACGTACTTTTTTTAAATGACGTACAAATTATGTACATATCTTGAACATTTGTTTACAATAATCAGGATTCAAATTGAGTCTGTGGCGTGGGCAGGAAGCATCACACCTTTAATCCACTAATCAACAAAGGTACCTACCCATTTACCCAATTAGTGATTGTCACGTTGCAGGTGTACGAGTACTTATCTTAACTATCTGCTTGTTTCATTTAGGGAAACCTTGTTTAATAGAGTATACCAGTATAACATGAAAATTCGTAAAAACTGACTAAATACTTTTCTAATAAAGTAGTGCTTGATTGTATTTCATCATGCCGTATTCTTCGAATATTCGAATTGTTTTAATAAGGAAGCCCTTCTAATACATATGGGAGCGGTAAGGTCGGGTGTTCGTTTTTTACTTAGCTTATAAACGAATAACTTAGGGCTCCTTATGAATTCTATTTCATTAAAAAGCAAAACACACTTTAAGTGTAGGGTAAGATAGGCGCCTAATAGTTATTTGTTTTACTAGGGAGCAAAGTGATTGTTTAACTCTCGTGCAAATATTAAAGCCCGAGTAAGCGAAAGATTCCAGAATATGAACCACGAGCGCAGCGAGTGGTTCATAAAATGGAATCTTGAGCGATGCGAGGGTTTTAAAGCACGAGAGTTGAACAAGCTTTGCTGCCGAGTGAAACAACATTTTTCACCACACTAAAGCGAGGAAACATACGAAATAAAACTCAAACATAACAAATTAGAAGGTATTTATTTTTCTTTATTGGCAAGTCCTCAACTTCCAAAAAATAAACAAATCAACAAATAATAAAACAATAACCTCAAATATTTATCTTGGCGTGGCAATGCTTAAAAAATCAGGATAATTACAAAATGAGACTCATGTAGTTATTGGCGATTTTTCTGTGCTTTTCGGAATTATCCCACTTTCGCATCTGGCAATTACCCGAAAACTTGAAAATTAAGAGTGAAAGAAAACAAAACACGACCGAACTCGTTTAGATTTTAAAAGAAAAAAATATTCGGATGCGTTCTGAAATTTGCATAGTGTCAACACTTTTATTTTCCTATTGTTTTTATTTGTCGTATTTTAAGAACTTTTAATTAAAAGCCTTTTACAACAAAATGTGGTGTTTAATTTGGATTTTAGCATATTGGATAAAATATTATGAAAGGTTCATGTGTATGAATCTGTTTGAAACTATTGAGTTTTCAAACGTACTGTCTAGTTCAAACGTCAAAAAGCTTATTGCACTCTCAGGCCATATAAGTTATTGCTTTAGTCTACCCAGAAGATTAAAAAAAAATACTTTAACCTCTAGAGATTAAAACACAGTTTTGCGCTCTGAAATTGAAGGACAAACAGCGTGTTTACGAGCAGTGTGGTGAAAAATATATTGTTTTATTCTACCACAAAGTACGGCTGCGTGAATGTACCTAAACCAAATTGCTTTTCTAGCACTAAGTTTCTAGTGATAGACAAACAAACAGACGGACATGGCGAATCTACAGGGTGTAAGTCTAATACGGGCGATGCTCTTAACGGGTGTTAGTTTACGACATAATAAGTACATTCAAATAACTTTTACTTAAAATTAGAGCAACAAAATTTTTCCATACAAAATAATTCGGCGCGCAATGTAGAGCAACATCGTGAGTTAAATACTCGTTGACAGCTAATTTCAAAAGCAGATGACATAACTGCCATATCAACAATAACAAATGTTCGTACCTACATTGCTGCTCCGATAATCTTAAAAAAATTCTGTAGAGTCATAAGTCATAATTAAGAGTAATTTTAAAAAAACCTTGTAATCCATGATTACCCTAATGAATCCCATGCCTGGTTCAATTGATCGCCCGTATTAGATTTACACACTGTATAAGGGCTGTACTAAAGTCTCTCCAGCGGTGCCAAGTAGACTACCGGTACATCGAAGTGTTGAAGTGCCTGTACGAAAACGCCAATATGTCAGTTCGCCTCCAGGACCGGAGCTCGAAACCGATTCCATTACAGCGAGGAGTAAGACAAGGAGATGTTATCTCACCTAAATTGTTCACCGCTGCACTGGAAGATGTTTTCAAGGTTCTGGACTGGAGGGGATTTGGCATTAACATCAATGGCGAGTACATCACTCACCTTCGGTTTGCCGACGATATAGTGGTCATGGCTGAGACCATGGAGGACTTAAGTACTATGCTCGATGATCTCAGTAGAGTCTCTGAAGATGTTGGTCTTAAGATGAACATGGACAAAACGAAGATCATGTCGAACGTCCATGTGATACCAACTCCAGTGAAAGTTAGAAACTCTACACTCGAAGTTGTTGACGAATATGTATACCTGGGACAAACAGTCCAGCTGGGTAAGTCCAACTTCGAGAAGGAGATCAATCGTCGAATCAGACTGGGTTGGGCGGCGTTCGGGAGACTACGCAATATCTTCTCGTCCAATATACCGCAGTGTCTCAAGTCGAAAGTCTTCGACCAGTGTGTGTTGCCAGTGATTACGTACGGATCTGAAACGTGGTCGTTCACTATGGGACTCATTAGGAGGCTCAGAGTCACTCAACGAGCGATGGAGAGGGCAATGCTCGGGGTTTCTCTGCGAGATCGCATCAGGAATGACGAGATCCGCAGAAGAACGAAAGTGACTGACGTAGCCCGAAGAATCGCCAGGTTGAAGTGGCAGTGGGCTGGCCATATTGCCCGGAGGACCGATGACCGGTGGGGTCGGCGTGTTCTCGAGTGGCGACCACGCACTGGACGGCGCAGCGTGGGAAGGCCCCCCACAAGATGGAGCGACGACCTTGTAAAGGTTGCGGGTGTCCAATGGATGCGGACAGCTCACGACCGATCTTTGTGGAACTCTCTGGGGGAGGCCTATGTCCAGCAGTGGACGTCAATTGGTTGATGATGATGATGATGATGATAAGGGTTTATGCCTAGTTTGCTACGGGACCCTAAATGTTGGAAACTAGCCTATTGAATGACAGGCCAACCACTTTAAGTAAGTATACATGCATTTTTACCTTAAATTAGTTAAGTATCAAACAAATTATATTGATAACCCTTGCTCTGCAAGCAATCGGAGTTGCTAGCGTACATATGCTAGTATTAGATACCGCGATATTAGTCAGAAAAAATATTAATTTTAACACGTAAATCAAAGTACCTATTATTCATAATTTAATGCATGAAATCATGTGGTACAAAATATATAAAAACAGAGACTAGTTATCGTGGTATAAAATAGGTATTAGATAGATTAGCTATCGTTAGGACTTTAAAAAATAATCAATCTTACACCGCACCGCTACACAAAACAATAGTAGTTTATGTGACTGTACATAATGAAGGGCATTAAAACTCGAGTGTGGGTTTATGAAACGAGCCGAAGGTGAGTTTCATAATAGCATCACACGAGTGTTTTATTGCCTAATTATGTACAGTCGCATACACTACTTTATCTACCCACATATCATAAGCTTCCATGATGCGTTCAGTAACCGCAAATTATGACCGGCATTGCAGGATATTTCTTGACTACTAAAAGTAATTATTAATAAAATAAAACAGATTAATAAAAGAAATGCAGAAATTTATTTGGAACAATAATAATTATTTACAGTTTGTATAGTGCAATTATTATAATTTCACAATTTAAATCTTTTTTCCAACAAAACAAAGTAATGGCGGTATTGGCGGTATTGAAAAATTCTCTGGCAGCTGTCATAGTTCTTTTTTTAATTCAGAGACAATCTAGAGTCAACCCCAACTATCATATCATTCGAAATCTTATTTACGTGCGACAACTGTCAATTTTGTTCGAAATTGACACTTAATTTCGAATTAAACGTCATCTCGAGTGACTTAGAATAGAGGCCTAACCAAATTTCTTTTATTTTCCAAGATGTTCGAAATTTGAATGAAAATTATCGAAAACGATAATATTATTTAGTTATAATAACACTTTCACAGATAAGAAATTTATTCTAACAAGTCAGTCTATTTTTATGGTGGTCATAATGTGCGGTTTTTGAACGCATCATGGACTGTTTATGATATTTGGGTAGATAAACGCATGTTAAGGCTTCAAAGTAGGAACAAAACGCTCTTAACTCACGTATGGGCACTATTTTTTTATCTAGAATTAACACTAAAGAACTAATAAAGCTTATTTAAACTAGTTATTTATTACTCTGTATCTTTGTATACCAATCGTCAGTAAAAACAAAAAAAAAACAAAAATGGCTGACGTTCCATAGCATTTCACGTCTTTGACGCATATCGTGAAACCCGTTATCAGCTTATCAGATATATTTTTAAGTTAATCTTGGTATTAACGTAAAAATATATCTGCGAACGGGTTATACAGGGTGTTCCACGAGCCACTGAAAGCCTTGAACGGGGTGATTTAGTAGGCTATACTGAACAACTTTTAATATAGGGCCAATCACCAAGTCTAAAAAAAAATTGTCTTTTTCATACATTTTGACCGATTGATCACGACATTTTATATGAAAAAGGCAATTTTTTTTTGAGATTTCTGGGTTAGCTCCATTGTAAAAGTTATTCTGTTTAACCTACCAAATCACCCCGTTCAAGGTTTTTAGTGGCTCGTGGAACACCCTGTATACCTACGTAATATTAAGAAACGGTAAGAATACGTAGGTAATACTAATAATTTTAAAGTAAAAATGTATGTGAACTCAAGGTTTAAGGTTTTAAGTTCGTAATAAAACCAAGATTTGTGTTCTAAAAGCGCGTGTTTATGGAATAATCAAAGTCAAAGTCAAAATTTTCTTTATTCAATTAGGCCCAGCAACGAGCGCTTTTGAATCGTTAAACTAAATAGCGAATGAGAGAAAACAAAAATGCTACTTCCGGTTCTAACCCTACACCACTGCCTGAGAAGAATCCGGCAAGAATGACAGGGGGATTTTTTTGAAAAACGAAACATAAATTTGATTTAATATAAATACAGATATAGTAGGTACATTAACTAGAGATGAAGTCTCTAATAGTCAGAATAATTATACACCGTGTTTTTATTTATTTCCGTTAAATAGGACAGGTTATTTGGGACATTAATAGAAGTTGCCTAGGATATCGGCTTTTGTTCAATTATTATGTATGAAAATGAAAAAAAAAATTTTTTCGTTTTCATACATAATACTCGTAATTGAAATAGCAAGTGGGACCTTAAGAATAAGATCTCAGGTGACTGACGGCACATGTCAAAATAAGTTTCATTAGGATGTAATAAAGGCTGCAATACACTTGTTCAGTCATTAAACTTATTTTTTTAATAACTCAATAACAGTAAGAGTTAAGATACTAGTTTCTTAGACAAATTGATTATTTTTGACCTAAATAAGCTTCCCTTTAATTTAACGGAAATCAATAAAAACACGGTGTATAAATGTAATGAATTTTGAGAAATGTATGATGTAGAGATATATGTAAAAGCGCATACAATTGTTTTTTTAAACGTTAAAATTAGCACTGTTATACTGCTAGAGATGTAAAGGTCTCTAGTTGTCAGAGTAAAAAAAAACAAACGGATACTACATTTCACTAAATGTTTCAGAGATGTATAAGGTAAGGTATGATTATTTAATATATGCGTCATAATATTAAATAATCATAAATAAATAAACATGAAGCGAATTCAATTTCTCATGTCAAGAACAGCAGGAAAATTGTTTGAATTTAGGCCATCAGTGAGCTTGATTAGACTGGTCTCCGCAAACAGCACGCGTTCACGAGTATGACGACGCGTATCTCAGCTATCGCCTCCCTCAACCTTCTTTTGGGAAAGTGGCGACCCGATCAACGACGCCACCGTAAGCAGAGACCTTAAAGTGTGCATGACTGTACTATAATCATACCTGGGATAACTGGGGGCAAGTTATAGGGATTTGATATCGATTAAAAAGATGTCGATATAATTATAATAAAAGATGTGCTTATTGAACATTCTCGATTAAAGTACAGGGATTCGATGTCATAACTGATATCGGGCCTGTTGTATACAGATGTCATTTTAATCAAAATGACAATTTAAATATTCATATTTTAATATTAATTGTATATTTTAAAAACTATTTTAAAATAAACGCGTAACTACCCGTTTCAATTTATTTATTATTTTAATTGAAGAGTAAGTACCTAATATTTATTTATGCCGAATAAAATTTTGATGTTGTCATCCACAGTAACATCGATATATTTTTAGTCGATAAAATATTTTGCTACATCACTTTCGTGTAAATGCCCCGAGCTATCCCAGGTATGACTATAATGCATGTTTTAGGATTGTAAACATTTTTTTTGATAGATTCTACTGACGAATGGTATAGGTACCTAAGTGCACAGTATAAAAGTAACCATAGACCGAATATACTCGTATAACTAACCACTGACCGAATCAAACACTCTCGTTAGTAATACCGTACTTACCTCCCTTGATGCACAATGTACTATTAAATTAATGAACCTAGGTAATTATTCCTCCATAATTCGTATCTTAGACGTAAGTATGTTTTCTGCAGCTATTGCAGTTTGCATCGCTGCAACGTCGCGAAATATCTGCATTGAGCCACCAGGAGCGCATAATGGCTAGAGGTTATCGCCTTAAACTGCAACTGCATGTGGGGTATTGGTAGAATACATTCAATCTTATTCTTAGTAATGATGTACCTACTTGTAGAGTAAAATAAAATTTCGTAGAAATATACTGCTAAGATTGCAATTATTGGGTCATTATCATTACCTACGAAATTAGATTATTAAAAAAATACTTACATCGTCATTTTTTCTTATTTATTACAGTGCACTGTGTAAGGTTTTTTACCCAAAATTTCTTTTTCTTAAGTGATATTAAAAAATAAACCGTGATAACAACTCTTACCATATGCTAGCGGTTCATAATTATGTTTCAAATACGTATTTTTGATAGCTAGTAGGTACTTAGTTTTATGATATAGAGATAAATAAAAAAAGCATGCATTAAAAGGTGTTACTGACATAAATGTTATTTTTCAAATGTTACCTAAAGTTATATTACAAAATTCGGTTTTGATTGATTTTGAAATCATAAAAATAGGTAAGTAAGGTAGTAAAGTAATAGGTACTTAATACAAAAAATTCATTGTATGCAGACTTCCCTCGAAATCTTCCATATCTAAAAAACGCCAATTTCAGAGGTTGGCAATATTTTTCTCGTTTCCGTTTGTATTCTAGCAATGGAAGGCATGTGTTTATTTTTATAATCGCTTCTGTCCTCTAACTAACGATATCAAAAACATTCATACGATATCAAAAACATTCATTTGAAAAACATTATTTATAAGTATTTTAGATAAAAAATAAACTTTTTAAAAGTTTCGTTCCCAGTTTACGGAAAGCGGCACTTTAGGGATTGTAGTGCGCAAGTCTAGTGCATCCACGACTACATAGGAAGCCTATTTGTACATTGCAAACGGGTTGCAAGGGGGTGGTACCAACCCCTGCCCTAGTAACGCAGTCTTTTGACATATTGTTACGTAACTGAATGCTGCTCGGAAATAAATAACTACCTTATAGCACCTAGTGACAGGGTCTACAGTTGACTAACGACAACACGACTTAGGTCTTAATGGTTCCTTGGTTAGTTACGTTTACCTCCTCATAGGTGATGCAGTCCTGGTATACAAAATTCGTGAAACAGTACGAGGTTAGACTTTCCGGCGGTTCGAACGCTCGTTTTAAACGACGGTACGTTCTGAAGTTTTTACCTATAACTAACTTCAGAATTATAGCACGAGGAAACGCTTCAGAACTTTTATTTACCGGCATAAAATTAGCCTCACACGGCACTTTCTCTTCGTCAAAGGTTTTCGAACATGCCTCTTTTTATCGAACCACGTGCATAATTGCATATGTGTGCAGCTGAAGAATGGAAATGCCAATTTAACATGGATCGACAACCTTATGGTTGTCGTCGTCACATGTTTTCCGAGTCTATATACAAAAGAAAATAAAATATTACAGAATTTAAAACTTTATCTTTAAAAAAGCCTATTTCGATAATATTTTTTATCCATTCTGATTCCTGGTTAGTTTTCATAATACTTTAGGCCAATGGTTTTCAACCCCTAAAACAAATATTGAGATAACACTATATCGAGCGAGTATAGAGGGACAGAGATACAACGAGCTAGCAGGATATCATACAAATGAGGAGCTCATTTCATTACTGACCTGACTCCGTGACCACATCTATGTGTTTAGTGAAAAATATTTTATTCGAAAATACCTACAGATACAACACAACTTTTGCGATACGCAACTGTTTATCCATATAGTACCTGTAGCCCTTCCATGAGCTGCTACTAAGTACGTTATTAAGAGTCCGGTATACTTTTGAAAGTGAAAATCGTTAATAATTAATTAACGCGTATGAATTGCAATTTTTTAGATAAAATGTACCATTGGTATTACAAAAAAATAGTTTTGATAAATATATATTATTATTTAGTATCCAAAAACACGATTATAAGTAACCTTGTTTTGCGAGGACATTGATTCATACAATACTGTATCTAGATTTTCCAATATAAATTTTCATGTCCTCTAATAAAATTTATTATATTTTAATTAGACATGAATTGATGTTTATTTCTGCATTATTATTTTTATATAATATGCTTTATAAGTACTCAAATTTATCTACTAAACTATGGTATTTTTTCTTAAATTTGTTCTAGTTCGAATTTATTAAAAAAATATGTATGAAAATTCAAAAAAGGATTCCACTTATTCCTCAGACGACTCATTTTTGAATTCATATTTATAAGTTACATACCGCTTTAATATCATTTTGATTATAAAAAAAGTGAACAAATTTACCTCTTCAGTCAAAAATCCTGAAACAGCTCCTAGATTGAGGTACATTACCACTTATTCCTTTGGAATTGAAATTATCTTCCGGTATATGTTAAAATGCTAGAAGAATCATTTTTAGTTACTCCAATATACTATAGCAAAGTTGAGAATTTCGTAAAATAACTACACCGGAGCCTTAACTTTTACTTTCTACGAGTATCCATCTCGCTCGTATCTGAATATTGGTGCGAGCGAGCTGGATAGAAAATGAACGCGCGTTAATAACGTCGCGGCAGCTAATGATACGGCTACTAGGCTGGCGTATATCCATAGTCGCTGTAGAACTCGCACTTTCCCAGAGATAAGTACTGTAGCATAGTTATTGAAAAGCACCTGTCAATGTCACTGAAGCTTGACAAGTGTCAGTGTGACAGCTGCTCTTGCCATCCGACCGTGACATGGGACTCGGCACGCTCCGCCTTATTGTGAAAATAATTGTTATGAAATTAAATAGCCATCAATATCATTAAATACTTACCTCGAAGACTATTAAAATTTGTTTAGCTCAAGATCTTACATGGCGCAGCCGGTAGGATATTGAGTAATAGTCGATTGTACAGCAAGGGCATAAAGTGACCCGTTTTTAACTGAGGCAATTTTTTAAAATAATAGACGAGGATAAAAAATGGACATTTATGCCCATGTTGTACACTCTGCTTTTCACTTCGTTTGCGAGGAAAGTAAAACACATTTTCACTGCAATTTACACAACGGAGTTGTCATAAAGCGAAAGAAGAAAAATATATAACCAACACCCGCCAACTTATTATTATTATTTTTTTTAATATTCAACATGTGATCAGATCGGTTTTCTGCCAAGTCAAACATTTCGGAGCATTTTTGAACGATAATCGATAATCTAATACATAATTCTAATATTGTAACTTAATATAAATAAAATAATAATATAACAAGTTTTGTCAGCTATACTATTTTATTATTCAATAAAATTGTGCAATGTTTTAATTGTTTGGCTGTTGGGGCAGATTACCTTAGGCTTAGAAAAAAAAACTTTTATTCTCTAGACAATAAAATGCGATAGACAACATAAAGGTGCACTATATTGATTTAAACTTTCACGATTATCACTCATATTTTAAAGACAAACGGGTCTTAATCGCGTAAACTTACGTTTAATTATATCCTGACTGCCTATCCTGTCTGCCTGCGACCACGGGTGTAACGTCATGCCCGAAACGTCAGGATATAATTAAACGTAAGTTTACGCGATTAAGACCCGTTTGTCTTTAAAATATAAAGGTGCACTTTTTGAGCATGGGAAGTGAAAAACAATTTTTACTAGATTGATGACAAAATCGTAAGAGCTATTTCCGAAATCATTGAAATAAATACATTTATCGATACGGAAGAATTTGCAAATATCTAATCTCACAAACCGCATGTTTAAGCAAAAGCCTTAGAATTAGGAGTACATTTTTATGTTATGTAGCACTTTATTATGTCAGCACGTGTAGGAGGGCAGGGCAGGGTAGTCAGCCTACTAATTATTATTTATGTGAATAAATGTTTTGTTTGAACATATCACTAATTTTATAATACATTTCAAGGTTAGCGCGGGCAGTACCTATACGGTCGTATGTTATGTAGTTAGGCACCTACTCTAAAACCTCGGCTAGAGGTTAGAAAACCTATCGTCCGGAGGGGAGATTAACGGTAGAGGCATCCTCTCCTGCGTGAAAATCCTCCTCGTCTATTGTTCTCTTCTTATTGAGGATCATGAATCCTTTAACGAAGCTTTTGGATGACGTCTCTCCATCTGCTTCTGTCATCCGCTACGAGAAGGACCGTGCTGACCGCCATCTTCAGGTTTGATGGCTCCTGGGTGCTTAGCCAAGTTGCCAATCGCTAGCGCTTCATCGTTAATCGCAGCTAACTGTCTTTGTCGCACTAATATGAAAGAGTGACACAGAGGGAAAACTACGTTACGCTACTAAGCGCTAACAATTGGCATCTTGGCTAAGCACCCTGGTCTGTCTAGCGTATGTGCCTGCCCATGAAGCTGGAGGTTCCGTGATCGTCTAGCCAAGGGTATACTCTTATTTGTACGTTCATGACAATTATTGGTTTCTTGGCCATGTTTTCTATGTAGTATGTAGGTAGAATTAACTGTCTATCTATATCTTTATATTATTACTAGCGACCCGCCCCGGCTGCGCACGGGTACTACACCTACATAAAAACATTCCTCTTGAATTACTTTACCTATTTAAAAAAATCTCATCAAAATCCGTTGCGTAGTTTTAAAGACTTAAGCGTACAAAGGTACATAGGGACAGAAAAAGTGACTTTATTTTATACTTTGTAGTGATACTAGTGATTATTATACTGTATGTAAATCTAACACGGGCGATTATTTAAACCAGGTATAGGATTCATGAGTATAATCAATAATTAATTAAAAAGGGTTTTTTTAAGTTACACTTATTTATGATCTCATATTACTTGATTATGTAAGATTTAAGGTCTCTGCCCACTAGACCGTACCATACCATGACCGTAGCATGAAAACTATTCTTTGTATTGAAAAGTATGAGGCCGTGTTGGCCGGCGCCGTAACGTCATAGTGGGCATAGTATCATATTTTTCAATACAAAGAATAGTTTTTTGACTGATACGTTACGTTCATGCTACGGTCATGGTATGGTACGGTCTAGTGGGCAAAAACCTTTACGGATTAATGTAAATCTAATACCGGCCATAAATTAAACCAGGGTGAGGATTTGTTTGTAACATTAAATTTAGATATTTTAAAGTTATGTATACTAAATTATAATTCGACAATTAATATTTAATTCTCGATTATTTTATGATTCTACACCATTAGCACAAGAGTAATGCGGCTGTATCTTGGGGCGAGATAGGTTATCTAACCTGTCATTGTTTAATTAATATGCAGGCTTAGCACATGATTGGTGTGACAGTATGTCGCCGCGAGATAGATCTCCTGTCCTTCACTAGCTATATTAACAAAAGAGGGACGGATAGACTATCTCGCAGCGAGATACTGTCGCGCCAATCATGTGCTAAGCATAATGGTTAGCCTGTGACAGCTGTGACCCACGATATACTGTCTATTTCCTCTCGTGCTAACCTCTCGCAGATATGTACCTATGTATAGAAATATAAATAAAACAGTCCATCTACATAATACACATCAATACATAAATGCTGCAATGCAACACCCTTAGAGTGGCTGATCTCTTCCTTATATGGTAACTGGTTGTGAAAGAACTAGGCTCCTCGCGGCCCATGTTCGCCTGGTACTTACACGTTCCCGACTGCGCCTCGCCTGCTGAGCGGCGGCGACGTTGCACCGAACTCAAGGACAGGTGACGTCACTTACTACTCTTACTAGGGTTCGCGAATTCATTATTCGAAAGTTTCAGAAAATAAATATGTATTCTGTACTTCTGTAGGCTTAGCGCAGGATTAGTGCGACAATATGTCGCCGCGAGTTAGATAGAGTATCCTTCACTTCATCAGCCTATGATAGTCCACTGCTGGACGTGGGCCTCTCCTATTAACTATGCGTATAGGCGCATTAGGAGGTAAATGCCCATAATCGCCACGCTGGGCAAGCGGATTGGCGATCGCAGTAATGTGTCCACTATGATGAATTGATGACGCTGCTGCCCATCATTCATCTTTTATCAATTAATGGTCAGTGACACTTCAATCCCATAGTCGACTCTTACGACACCCGCAGGAGGAGTTGGGGTGGTGACAAATGAGGAGTGTCTTTTCAAAAGGGCTTATTTCCACTTTCAACTTTTTTTTAACTATTGTTGTAGTTTTGCTAAAAGTAGAGAAATACATGTATGTTTTGAATTTCAAGTTCTAATAAGCCTCTTCTTGTCCTCCAAAATTTTAAAATATCAAAGTCCGTATCAAAAGGGCCTATTTCTCCCTTATACTAAGAAAATGATACGAGCTTTTAGAATTGTATATTTTATTATGATAACTTATTATTAAGTACTTTTTGTAGAAATGAAGGATTTGTAAAATTTCCTTGAAAAACAGCTTGTGTATTATTGGATAATCTCACAAGTCCACAACAAAACGGCTTAATTCTAAAAGTTTCGCATCAAAAGGGCTTAATTCTGAAAATGTATGGTATATTAACTTAATAATTAAGTTGATAAAGCAATATATTTAGTGGCATAACATTTATATCAACTCACTAAAGGACTATATCAAAAACACAGAAAGAATATCGAAATGAAAACCGTGGATTTATGTTTTTCTCAATTTCCCAAAAAAAGTTACAAGTGGAAATAAGCCCTTTTGAAAAGACACTCCTCAAATGTATTCTTACTGCCGTCACCACACGGCAAAGACTAGCTATATGAATAAAAGAGTATCCATCCCTCTTTTATTCATATAGCTAGTAAAAGATGGAAAATATATCTTGCGGAGCCATACTGACATAGGTACCAATCATGTGCTAAGCAAACATATTTGTAAGATATTTGAATACATAATCAAATTCTGTTAAGATTAAAAAAAATGGTTCTTTCTAAGAAACTTTGTGTTAGACACAATTGGACGTAATTCTGCAAAAAAGAATCAATCCACACGAATTAGAAATTTTAAAGTTTGACTTATTTGTTTTGATTTACGGTTTTAATTAGAATAAAAAATGTATGTGGGTTGGTTCCCTTGTGCATAATTACGTCCAATTATGTATGTAACCACTACAAATTTCTGAACATTGTCCATAAACAGATTCAGGAGAAGTCCAGTTCTGTCAACTTGTCAAGTATATACAATAACTATCTGCGCGTAAAACTTAGTAAGTAATTGTTTT
The DNA here is from genome assembly GCA_025490895.1 of Thaumatotibia leucotreta. Lineage (NCBI taxonomy): Eukaryota > Metazoa > Arthropoda > Insecta > Lepidoptera > Tortricidae > Thaumatotibia > Thaumatotibia leucotreta. Next base: position 785,355 of record JALPQI010030245.1, on the reverse strand, counting down.
TTACTATAAAATATGTAAATTCTTTGAGTATTAAGGAAAATATTAGAATGTCGCATTTCGTGTTATTCGAATACTTCTTAGGTACCTATTCGAATCACAAGCGCAAGGTACACTACTGACACTGAGTTATCGATTCTCGAAATATATTTTCAGAGAAACGGTTATCAGCCTTATTGGTTTGGTTCAAGTGTAATCAGTACTGATCAAACATGGATATTATGGAATATTTCAGCAAATAAAAAATATTTTATTTATTTTATCTACCTATGTGTGGATTCGTATTTGCATTAAGCGATGATTTTGGATTCCGAGTCAGTTAAATATTATAAAACCAGCCGAGAACATGTCAGGCCATGCTCAGTGTAGGGTTCCGTAGTTATTCAAGAAGTTTTCAAAAACTGCTCAACCCTGCGACCATTTATAACATGGACGTCTAATGCCAGCTCAAAAATGCCCCCAAACACAATTGTTCAATTGTGCCAAGATGGGCAGGACATAGCGCTTTTCTTAACACCACGCATATTTCGGCGCAATATCTTTGACAAATGTTCATAGAATATAGCCAATCAAAACTTTGACGGACCAATCACAACTATTTTTAAATGGCGGTTTAAGTTTTTATAGGTTGAAATTGAAATTCATTACCGTGATGCATTGAAGAGGGAGTGACACTTGTCATCTAAAATTCAGGACCGTTTTTGAAAGACAATTTAGTATGGCGTGCGGCTTCCATGTTTTATTTGTTCGTAGGCTCAACCTATCAAGTTCAAAATATATTTATAGATTTTTATTAAGTTAGAGAGGGGGGAGCACAACTTTTTTTTGCTTTTGGAGCGAAATATTCCGTAAATATTAGGTACTATTATCTAAAATAATTTTAGGTAGGTAACTACTATTGATTTTTTAATTTTTAATACCTATCCAACAATCGTATGTCATTCGTTTGGGTTAGGTTAGTTACCCTACTAAAACACATTTTCAGCGTTATAGTGCTAACAGTCATTGAGATTATTCGCGGACGGACGGACGAACGGACGAACATACAGACACGGCGAAACTATAAGGGTTCCTAGTTGACTACGGTACCCTAAAAATAACCTAGTGTTCTCAAATATTACAATCGCAAACTATACAGAATCCTCGATGATTTTTACACTCTTTGGATTGGTCAGCAATAAGGAGACATTTAAATACCTATGAAATTGGCGTTATCCATGGAGAATTTTGTTACAAACATATTTTGAATACAATGACTGCTCGTGATACAACTTTGTTTTGCACCAAGATATAACGGATTTGAAGTATTTATTCATTACAACTTATGGAATTGTGGATTGGTACTTGTTTTCGTAGATATTGTTGACCGATTTTCTCAAAAGAGACAGATTAATACTACCTACATAAATTTATCTACTCTGTAAACTATTCCTTGTTTTGTATAAGACCAAAACCAAATTAATCAACATTATCTTCATTTCTGACTAATATTTCGCTGATTACATTGTGATAAACATATACCTACTTGATAACAATTGCTTTAATGAATTAAATTTAATGAAATTGTTAGAATGAAGGTATCTGATACTCGTATCATAATTGAAACTAGTTTTCTAAATAACATGTTATATTTATTTATACATTTTTACTTATCCAACTAATGTTTATACTTATATAGAACTTATTGAACTAAACAAAAAATAATATTATACCTATACATACATACAGGGTGTTTTTTATATCATTAGCCATATTGCAATACGTGTTGGGTAAAGGCGTAAAAAAATATTTGGTAAAACAAAAATAATCCATTTTTCATTGTCCTTTTTGATATAGATTTTTTTTGAAATCCCATTATCTAACGAATGTTTGGTCACTATGATCACTTGCTTACTTTGCGTACTGCCTCACCATCTCATAACTGCCAAATCAGATTGGAAAGGGTGTTTGAGTTTGCAACTTTAATTAACCCGCATAAGGTAACTAATTCAATGCGTTATAACGTACGTAACAAGTTTCCTACGCGTGGTGGGGAATGGAGGTGGAGCTTAACTTGCAGGTAAATCCCACGACAGCATTATCAGTCTATCGCATACAGTACTAATGATGAGGGTATTTTGAGTTGCGCGCCGATCTGAGGGTAGTTTGACTCGAGCGCGTTCACGGAAGCGCACTCCTTCTTTGTTTACAGAGTGCTGTACAAATGGCACATGGCATCTTGCGATCAGCCGAGCCAGCATAATTTGAGCTCAAGAACGGAGTAACTTAAATGTTCCGTCATACAAACGCGTACTGGTTTACCTCAGATATCGATTCTAATGCACTCTCTAAGCAAATTGAATTGTTGATGACGACGAGCAGGTACAGGTGGGTATGCGCTTGGGCAGTTTTAATCAAATAACGATCGGGTGTGCATGTAGCTAGGACATTTTATTCATTGTTTAGTGCCAATGGTGGGGTGAGTGACGTCGGCTGATCGGTGCTTGTGATGAACTCCTGATTGGCTAAGACTTGACTACTCAAACCTGCTACCCTTTTGTTTGCCGCGAATCGCACGGATTGAAACAAACTTGCCTAGTGACCACAAATTATGTTTTGGCCGGATAAAAAACGGGAAAAAAAACTAAAAAAAAGTGTCACTTTTTTTTTCAAAAATGTGTACTGGTGATCGCGAATGATATATCCAAATTTGGCTAACGACATAACAAACACCCTGTATATACGACATACATACATTTATAAAACGATTCAGATATGAATCGTCATGTAGGTACTATATGTACAAAGTTTACATAATTATATACCTAATTACAGGGGCTTACATAAAGTCAGCAAATAAAATTACTGAACCACTTTAGCATTTCTTATATTTCACTTCTTAACAATTACAGAGGATTTTCCATAGTAAAAAAATATATTATACGAATTTGTTGAGGTTATCGTTATTCTTAATTATTAGTAACTTGTGTATCAACATTCGTCAGCATTATTTGTAAACTTGTATATATTATTTAGGTGCATAATTGGTAGATTAATATTTTGGGTGATTATATCTGTATATGACTCTATACCTACACATATACAATATATAAATACTTACACATACTAATACCAAGTTGATTGGTATCTTATCCATCGTTACATTTTGGCGGCTTATAAAAATATGAAATGCAAATTATAATACTAACTATAAAAATCTCTAAGCGTAGCAAATAATGTTTAAAAAAAGCAAATATCTACTTAATATCGTAGTTTATTAACACAACTGTGAGTATGTATAGTCACTGCGTGTAAGTGAAAGGCCTATTAACTTAATTTTCATGTAAAATTAAAAAACATTTTTTTCCATTAGGTATTGTATTTAAATTATCAACAAGACACATAAATGGTACTCGTAAATAGTAAGAGAACGAAAACAAAATACATTTTTTGACCCAAAACCTGCCTACTGATAAACACATTTAATTAAATTAAGAGATCAATTCGCGCGAAATTAGCTCGCTATCAGTCTAGATAATCTAAGTTAATCTACTAATACTATAAAGACAAAGCCGGCATATCGCAATGCCCCCATTAAAATGACATGCGACAACAAAGAATCATAAAAAATTGAATGGAATGATGCCATTACCTGTAATAACAAAGATACGTAAAACAACTCCATACTAAAAATCCTAATTGTTAAATCAAATGCACACTTCAGAGTCAGACACTTCAGATAATTACTAACCTATATTTGACGTTATTACTTTCTGAATAAGTGACTATAGATAGACGTTATGCTAATTTGTACTGTTTTTTTTTTATCACACTTTTCCAAATAACTATCAATTTTTAAGTACCAGAAGATTGGTTGCCCGAAAGTGCTAAAACATGTGAGGTGGGATTTTCTCTATAAGAATCATTTAAAAAAACTTTTATCGATGTTTGAATGTTTGCTTCGTATAGATACCAACTTACCTCATTTTACAGTACTATTGGTATTTTATTATTCATCTCTCATGGGAGAACAAAAATAATTTAATAGAAGTAAGTTATAAAACCTAAGCGCATTAATTATTATATGAAGTCTAGGGCATAATTTACCTTAGAGCTTTAAAATAATGAAGGAATATAATTGTACTCGTACACATACTTGTGCTCGTGACTGTCCGCAACGAACGTTACGTTATAGTGATCCCACACTGGTATTACAAAACGTTATATAATATCATCTTTCCCTCATTGACATTTTAGTATTCTATAACATTATTTTTGTCACACTTTGTTTTATAACGTTATATAAATGAAATAGCTTTCAGTATGGGATCACCATTATTAGCGTTTGATGTATTGTTCAAAGTGCCTACAAGATACAATGCGAGTATTTTTCAAAGCAGATCCGTAATATATGATTTATTACAGATTATTAAAAACATAATTTAAGGACGTATGAAATTACAATAAATAGTGAACAAGAGAGTACTGGTATTACACGGAAAGCACTACTCGTAAGTATTCGGCCACTTCAAATGAGCTTTTATAGCGACTTCTCAATCCGTCAATGACAATAAAGCCCCTGATTTTTCAACTAACTTTGGAGTACCGATTTGATTTATACCAACATTTTTCATCAACCATCCTAAGGAAACCCATCTCAGGATAACCTATCTCATTCTCTCATCCGACTGCAAACACGCTCAATTTCGTCACACCTGTCTGGCAGACTCAGACCAAGGGTATACTCGTAAGTCCACTATCTCTTCAAATTTTGGTTAATGTTTTCATCCAGTTGTGTCAAGTTCTTTTTTAGTCCGAAAGGATTGCAGACAATTATTCAAATTCACGGGTTTCCAATGCGGTAGTTCGTCTAAATGCTCGAGGACGTACCGACCCGGCGGGACCGAGGCCGGTGACAACTGGCACTGGCCGTACACCTCGTAGTTTCGGTCCAGGATGCCTTCCTTCACCAGTTGCTCTATCAATATCCTTACATGCTCAAACTGGCTCTCATCAGTCTTATCATTATTGTAATCTCCCATAAACATGATGCTTATACTCTTTACATTCCAACCCCTCAACATCGCACCTACTACATTCGCTCCTCGCCCCTCGAAGACCGTTCCTTCACCGCCGACCAAAAAGTTAGGTACGATATCATCAAAATCTCTTCTTAGGTTGTCTTGCTGCGCTAGTAGCATTTTTTCAATACAGTGGCGGGTTTGGTTACAATACCCGATACCTGTGTGGCCGATGATGACGTTGTGAACGGGCAGGGATAGGTAGTCTGTGTTGTACGGAGGCATCGCTTGCCAATCGTCCCGTCGAAAATACCAGGTTTCATTTAGACCTAGCCAAAACAAAACGCATTTATTATTTTTTTATGGGTTGACGAGGCGTAAGTTTGATAAATAATTTAATAGAAGTAAGCGTGAATGGAAGGACATTAGAGTTTGACTCAACGTTAGTTTCGTGGCGAGATGGAAAAGGCAGAGTCAGCCTCTACCTCTTCCAACTTCAATGTTAGTCACATAGGAGAAGAGAAATAATTTAATAAAAATAAGCGTGAATGATTTAAACGGAAGGACATTAGAATTCGGCTCGGCATTAAGATTATAGGGGACTAGGTTATCTAGGCTGGTAGGTTGGGTGGTGACGTAGAAGAGGTAGAGTCGGCTTCTACTTGTTTCAACTTCAAGTCTCATGGGAGAACAAAAATAATTTGATAAAATTAAGCGTGAAGCGTTAATGTATTAAATGTATAGATATTGGAATTCGACTTGTCATTAAGTTAAAAGTATAGGGGACTAGGTTACTTAGGTCTAATCACATAGAAAAAGAAAAATAATCTAATGGAAATAAGTGTGAATGAAGTAAAATTGTAAGTGGATAGACATTAAAGTCTTATACAGTGTGTATATGAAATATAGCCGCATATTGTAACCAGACGTAGATTTAAGTATTATAATCTTACTTTTATGACAATTATTAATTTAGCGTTAACTACCATGCCGTAATTCATTTTTGTTTTTTTTTTTGAGCAGAAATGTACGGCGTACACTTATCACTAGTGACAGTTGTGACATTACGATGTTTATTGTCAACAAACAACAACAAAGCTTTACATTGCGTGCTGAATTATATTATATGAAAAAAAAAGTTTGCTTTTTTTAAATAATTTTTCGATAAATATATTAATTAGTGCCTATACTAAGACCCCGTAAAGTTTGCGGTTATATCAAATATACACGCTGTAGATATAATAATAAGACCAAAATGGACAAACAATTCTTAACAGCTCGCAATTTAGGGGACGTTTGTGAATATGGAGGTCAGAGATTAGGGGACAAGGGTCGTTACCTAAGTCTAGTCTGGTGGGTTTGGTGGCGAGTTGGAAGAGGTAGAGTCCGAGCCCGACGGCCACGACGAGGGCCCAGCACACGAACACGGCGACGCTACAGCGGAGGCCGTTCGATTTGGCCGGCGCCACCAACTCTAGGCCCAGTATGCGGCCTGAAACATTAGACAACAGAAGTTTTTATCTATTTACCCCCTTATTCATAAACGTTTGTTAACTTGACAAGCCGCTAATAATTGTTTGACCCTTTTGCTCTTATGGACACATTGTTAAGACCGAAAGGGACAAACAATTATTAGGGGCTTGTTAAGTTAACAGACGTTTATGAATAAGGGGCAATGCATTAATATAATTAATCTACTATCAGGTGAGAGAACAGTTCACTTACAGTTTTGTAAATTTTGGGATATTCTTATTATTCTGTTATTTTAATATCACGACATTAAGGTCCGCAACGCAATTCCAAGGGGAACTAGGTGTTAAAAACTTAAATAATTACAAACCAAGATTTTTAAAAGATTTGCTTACAATAATTATAATTCGAATATTCTCGTTTTAAAGGATTTTATTAAAGAACGAAAGATTCTATTAAATAGGTAGGCGATTTAGATAGTTATAACTTAAAATTCAAAATCATAGGTCTAAGTACCTATGTATTATAAATCCTCATACGAGTATTATTGATACACTGTTAGTTTACATACATCTTTAGTGTAACACGGCAATTTATTAGACTTAACCGTAATTTTATATATTTAGATTTTTTTTTATAAATTTGATATTTTTGTTGTTTAACTATAAAAGCTACGGTTAATTCTATGTAATATGCCCCATGCCCCGAATATTTGTAGTTCTAAGGTTACAAAACAAAAATATTTTTATCATAAACAATATAATATCGTGCGATATGGTTGATATCTGACCTGCCACACTGTCCATGCAATTTCGGGTCAATAAATGACGTCAATCGATCAAGTCGACCTTCACAAACTTTGCTAGACTCGATGGAACCGGTTGGAGGAAGGGACGTTATTTCGTGATAATTGTTTACTCAGAGTTGTTTATTGTTATTAATTTTCCTTGTACCTCATTTAATCCAGGTTTCCTGCTTCTGTAGGTAATGAGGTTAGAAGACGTGATAAAAAATAAAAGCTTTGGCTTAACAAAGAGATCATAAAGAAAACAACAAACAATAGAAGCAACTCACTTTTTTAAATATGGTAATTGAAAATGATTTACGTAGAAAATACTGATGGTTTTTTTTATCACTAGTTTAGTCACTCGTATATGTATATTGTGTTTTGTGGTAGGTATTTACTACCTTTAGACTCTAACGATTTTGATGAAATTTATGAATTAGGGGATTTCAAGGAGTGAAAATCGTTTAGCAACTCTGAGAATACCTAACGCTAAGGTTTTAGTTTAAGGCGGAAGGTCGCTTTGGTCCCTTTATCCGTACAACGTAACAAATTACGTAGGAGGGAAAACGTCCCTAAGTTTGCTTTTACCAAACTCTTTCTATGGCAGTAGGTATCACAGTTAGAAACGTTGTAGTTTCTGCAAAAAGTGACATTATAAAAAACATTCTTGAAAACTTCTCATCAAACATCTTTCATTTCATTGATTTAGGCTTAGCACAGGATTAGTGCGACAATATGTCGCCGCGAGATAGACTATCCATCCCTCGGTTATTCATATAGTTAGTAAAAGATGGAACATCTATCTCGCGGCGACATACTGACATACCAATCATGTGCTAAGCATAATGAATACGTAAATCATTTAATATGTAGTGAAACTGTATGAAAATCTCATTTGCAGGTAATAAATTAGATATTAATCATCGACACGCCTTGATCATCAGTATCGTCACTCATCATGGAAGAGCCACTTTACCTACTTAGATTAGAACTTGATTTATTGAACTGGCTATACTTATAAATATTGCATTGAATTTAGATTGTAGCTAGGCTGCACTGTTAATTGTTATAACGTAGGTATATATTATGTAGTAGGTAGATACCTAGTGTCACTATGTATATGTAAATAAGTTATATTTAATAAAATAATTTATTTTGTTTCACAACGCATCAGCAATATTACTTATGCCTAAATGGGAATAATATGGATTATATTGGGTCAATCATTACCTATGAAATTGTCATTTTTGGTAAAAGACTTTAGTTGATCCCTAATTATAATATATTGTCTGAAGAGAAACTTAGATATATTCTTTGTTTTCAACAGTGCTCTGTGTAACAAAGGTTTATTCACACTAATACTACTTTTCTTCCTATAATATTCAAAAATAAGCTTTGAATACAACTTTCATATGTTTGAAAAAGGTATAAATGTATGATAGTACCTTGTTTTTTGAAATAGAGATATACAAAATACGCCTTAGAAGTGATATTACCGGCAAAATTTTGATTTTGACATCAAAAAATGTACCCAAAATTCATTGTATGGAAAATAGACTTTTCACAAAATTCTCCATGCAAAAGTTCGTTACATCGTCTGCTGGGTCCGTTTGTCAAAGGGGTATCGTTGCTCATAAATATTGTAATAAAAATACTAAAACTAGTCGCTTTTTACCTGCTGTGTTTTTGTCAAAGAAAAATATTTTAGCGCAATATAAAAAAAAGGAAGTTTATCAGTTTTTGGTTCAAAGTAAAGAATCTTAAAAATAGTATGACACTTTTAAGCGTGATTGTTAAAGCAGAATGCGGTAATGAGTTAAAGCACGCTTTTAATGCACGTATTTTACTAATCGATAAAGTGGGAGAAGTTTTCTTATGCTCAAATATATTTTCATTTTCTGTATGGGAGACCGGTGGATGTTATGTGATGAATGAGTATACGATGATTGTATACATATACAAAATGTATCACAGTTAAATAAATAAACACCTATTAAAATTGGCAAACTTGGGGAGGCCTATCACCAGCAGATCAGCAGTGGACGTCTTTCGGCTGACGTGATGATGATGATGAAGATGAAAATTGAAGTTTTTGTGAAAACTCAATTCAAATTATTTATTAACTAAATATGTTCATTTTTTTTATTAAGATATTTCAAAATATTTTGATGTATTTTAGGTTTATTTAGTTTTAATTTGTTAGTTTTAATTCAGTGTTATTTATAAGGTTTTTTATTTACCTATTTATTATGTATTTATTTTTTATCTACCGAATAAAGTACATTAAAAGATATTTCAAATGAAACTCCAACGACTTGATGACACCCATAAAAATACTACCAGGAGGGTTACCATGGTCTATATTGATCTCTTAAATGCGATTCGATCATGGTTTAGGTTCGACTTGTCAGTTTTAGACAGTTATTCTATGGAACTGACACATCGTTATTCAGTTTAGGTCCTAACCTGAATCACATAAGTAGATCGTGGTAGCCCCCTGGTACAGAGCTATAGCTCTTTTGGTCCTTCGGCCGGGATTACACGAGTAACATTATCGAACCGCCACTTTCGATAATCGTCTTTGGTAGTTATTACTTGCAATACCTATTAGTAGAAATTAGTTCAAATTTCTGAACGAATCCATACGTTATCACGTGATAAGGACCAAGATAAATATCGTTCAATATATATGATTACAAAAATGACTGTAAATTAAATATAGGTTTTCGTCCCACGATTATTGACTGTAAAATATTTATCTTAGTTTGTCTTTCGGTACTCAATACAAGGTATTTATTAACTTCATTTCTACGGCATTTATTCTTATCCAAAACGTACTTGTTTTTTTGTTTGATTAACTTCCGTTGCCGACCTTTAAGATTCCCATCTTAAAGGTCGGCAACGCACTTGTAATACCACGAGTGTTGCGAGTATCCATGATCGTTTACCATCAGGCGATACGTCTACTCGCTTGCCTCCTATTCCATAAAAAAAGTCTTTCAAATTCGAATGAAAAAAAGTCGAAAATTAGGGTTCATGAAAGTTAGAGAAGTCAGATTACATCGTCAGCAGCTTTAAAAGCTTTCTATGGCTTATTTATTAGAGTGTAGCAATGTACAAGAGCTGCAGAACTTTCTCAAAATTAAGTAGCATCATGAGCAAATTCTTATCGAAGTTGTCGTTAAGAACATTCTCTTTTAGGTCGATGATCGCGTGATTTGACGGTTGAGTTATACTCCATTTCAAATACCACATAAAACCGCCGATGCCACATAAAACTTTGAAGTGGCATCAGGCCATGGTATTTGAACTGGAGTAGGTATACCTATACTGGCGACTGTATCAGCTCAGCAAGTGCCATAGATTTTGACCCATTGCCATAGAATTTCCATGAGAACATGCCCCAATTTAGAGCGCTGTTAGTGCTGAGTGTAGGTAAGTATTCAAAAGTGCTTGATAGGTAAATGAGTATAAATTTAATATATGTCGCAGTGGCTCTGATTAAGCGAGGCCGATAAGTCGGAAGTTTGAAAGTGATAAACGCGCTAATATTAAAACGTTGATGTTATACGATATATTTATATACTACTACATATACACGGTGTCACGCGAGCATTGCGAAAGATTTTAACTATGCATTCTAGACATCAAAATAAACAAAAAACATTATGAAACCTAATGTCAATTCCACCAAAAAAAAATTTATTTTTTTTAGGCCGATTTGAATATTTTTTAACATTTCCAGTACTTTTCATCATAATAACAATTTGTTTAAATTATTTATTTCAATTGTTTTTTTTAGGTAGAGGTTATTTCATCAAGTCTATTCGTATTTTTTGATTGTCAGGCAAAAGGTGTGGTAATATTAGAACATTGTGGTAGCATTGTAATCCAAAAGAAGTTAAATGACGAGTTACGTCGAAAAACTTATTTCGAAAAAAGGTTGATTATCTCTGAAACCAAGCCGAATCCAGGAAATATTATATAACATTAAAGACTCTAAATATGGTCAGGAATCCAGCATTAAAATCTTTCGGAATGCTGACGTAACACCGTGTATATATGTTCGTAAATAGGAAAAGAGTGCGTAGATTCATTTTGGAATTTTTTGTTAAATACAATCACTACAATCAGAAATAATTTGCTTTATTTTTATATTAACAATAAACACGTGCTTTTATTTAAAATAAACATCAAAATCTGTTTCTTCATTCTGATTAGAATAGCAATAGCATTTGCAACCACAATGTAACTAAAATTGTTATGGTTCATAACAATTTTAGGTAGTTGCATTTCAACACTTAACAAAAAAGGGATTGCCCTTTTCTTAATGGTTTGAAGGTTGTGTCGTCACAAATCAAGGAAATGTCTGATTTGATTTGAAACAGGACATATTACTAACGTAACAACAGTTCATGGTACGGTACGGCTATAGATAGTGCAACTAAATTACGAGCTTAAGGCCCTTATGATGCATTTCACGGTTGCATACGACGGAGGCATCAACTCTCGTGGCCTGCTCGCGATCGGAAGGACACCTCTAGCTTATTGGCCAATGAAATATGACGTGCAAAAGGTTGCAACAATGTAGTCCGGCGTCCCGTGGCCCTCGGCTGACACCCGACAAATGACTAAATTGCCTCCCAACCAATAACGGTACGATGCTTTATGTGAAAGAATATTATACAGATTTATTCTGGGGCGTACCTATCGAAATTATATTGAAAATCGTGTAGTCGCTTCATGCGTGTAAAATCTTACTCACTGTGTAATACTCGGGCAGACTGTATGCTTTATTGCTACCGATGTGGTATTCAACAAACACACGAACGTAATACACTAATATTCGGTCTAGGGTTAGGTAAGTATTCTTATAAATTTGTTTCTACACCGTGGTCTCTTATAACCCGAAAGATTTTAACGGTGTATTCCTGACCACATTTAAAAACTATAATGTCGCATAAAGTTTTCTTAATATCGCCTAGTTTCAGATATATTACCAATTAATTTTTTTTTGTAACTGTTACTCAGTACAAAAGGTCTGTTTAACGGCGCTGGTGCCATTATGGACAATAGTCTCACTAACCTTATTAATAGATGTCAAAAAATGAGAAATAAAACCTTAAAAATGAGGTTTTTGTAAAAAAAACCTTAACACTCATTGTAAGTGCTAGTTTTATGAATTTTTTTTTCGCGAAAAATGACAAAAGTCATATAATATTTTTTGTTTGTTTTTACGTCAAAAATGCGTGGTTAAAATCTTTCGGGTTATTAAAGACGACGGCGTATAAGAACCTAGATACTACCCCGTTCAGTTGTTCAGTGCAGTGATTCTCATCTTCAAGCTCAAGTTACTACGTAGGTAATTATGATTGTAGTAAGAAAATAAAAAAACAATAACTTTGATTCAACCTTCTAGGTCATGACAGGATTGTACTTTTTGCTTAGTCACTACTTAGGTATGTACTATGAAATTACAGGAATTCTATGACCGGTGTGAAGTTAGCGGCCAAAAGTTGGCGGCCAAATGTTGGCGCCAATCCGCCGCCAACATTTTGGCCGCTAACTTCACACTTAGATTATCCTACCAAATTAGGAAGTCCAATTAGTGCCGCTATACATAATCATCATCATCAGCATCAAACTATGATAGTCCACTGCTGGACGTAGGCCTCTCCTATTAACTATGCGTATAGACGCATTAGGAGGTAAATGCCCATAATCGCCAAGCTGGGCAAGCGGGTTGGCGATCACAGTAATGTGTGACGTGTGAGGACGCTGCTGCCCATTATCAATATTTTGTCAAATAATGGTCAGTGACATTTCAATCCCTTAGTCGACTCTTACGACCCCCGAAGGAGGAGTTGGGGTGATGACAAATGTATTCTTACTGGCCGTCGCCACACGGCCGCTATACATAAGTAGGGTAAAACTTAAAATATATAAAGCTGCGTATTGAATATTTATAAAGCATTCAAAAGGCTACTTACTCGTAATATTCTAAATCAGCAATCGAGCAGTGACACAGTAAAGGAATTATTTTCAAAACTTATGAAGGGTTGTTTTATTTTCCTTACTTTCCAGACCGATGATTGTGGTCGAACTATAAACATCTTGTTAGAAGTTTTAAAAGCTTTCTAAAACAGCTTTTAGTAGAGCTCTACCACGCCTAGTTTAGGAACAGCGACTTAGCGGCAAAAATATTTTTCAACACTTTTGAAGTTTCCTTTTATTATCAAATATTTCTAGATCGATGACTGGGGTCACACTATATACACATTGTTAGACGTTTCAAAAGCTTTCTAGAACAGCTTTTAGTAGAGCTCTACCTCGCCTAGTTTAGGAGCAGCGACTCAGCGGCCAAAATATTATTCAACACTTTTCAAGTTTTCTTTTATTATCCAATATTTCTAGATCGATGATTGGGGTCATACTATAAACATATTGTTAGACGTTTCAAAAGCTTTCTAAAACAGCTTTTAGTAGAGCTCTACCTCGCCTAGTTTAGGAGCAGCGACTCAGCGGCCAAAATATTTTTAAACAGTTTTGCAGATTTCTTTTATTATCCAATATTTCTAGATCGATGATTGGGGTCACACTATAAACATATTGTTAGACGTTTCAAAAGCTTTCTAAAACAGCTTTTAGTAGAGCTCTACCTCGCCTAGTTTAGGAGCAGCGACTCAGCGGCCAAAATATTTTTCAACAGTTTTGCAGATTTCTTTTATTATCCAATATTTCTAGATCGATGATTGGGGTCACACTATAAACATATTGTTAGACGTTTTAAAAGCTTTATAAAACAGCTTTTAGTAGAGCTCTACCTCGCCTAGTTTAGGAGCAGCGACTCAGCGGCCAAAATATTTTTCAACACTTTTGAAGTTTTCTTTTATTATCCAATATTTCTAGATCGATGATTGGGGTCACACTACAATTATATTGTTAGACGTTTCAAAAGCTTTCTAAAACAGCTTTTAGTAGAGCTCTACCTCGCCTAGTTTAGGAGCAGCGACTCAGCGGCCAAAATATTTTTCAACACTTTTGAAGTTTTCTTTTATTATCCAATATTTCTAGATCGATGATTGGGGTCACACTATATACATATTGTTAGACGTTTCAAAAGCTTTCTGAAACAGCTTTTAGTAGAGCTCTACCTTGCCTAGTTTAGGAGCAGCGACTCAGCGGCCAAAATATTTTTAAACAGTTTTGCAGATTTCTTTTATAATCCAATATTTCTAGATCGATGATTGGGGTCACACTATAAACATATTGTTAGACGTTTTAAAAGCTTTCTAAAACAGCTTTTAGTAGAGCTCTACCTCGCCTAGTTTAAGAGCAGCGACTCAGCGGCCAAAATATTTTTAAACAGTTTTGCAGATTTCTTTTATCATCCAATATTTTTAGATCGATGATTGGGGTCACACTATAAACATATTGTTAGACGTTTCAAAAGCTTTCTAAAACAGCTTTTAGTAGAGCTCTACCTCGCCTAGTTTAGGAGCAGCGACTCAGCGGCCAAAATATTTTTAAACAGTTTTGCAGATTTCTTTTATTATCCAATATTTCTAGATCGATGATTGGGGTCACACTATATACATATTGTTAGACGTTTCAAAAGCTTTCTAAAACAGCTTTTAGTAGAGCTCTACCTCGCCTAGTTTAGGAGCAGCGACTCAGCGGCCAAAATATTTTTCAACACTTTTGAAGTTTCCTTTTATTATCAAATATTTCTAGATCGATGACTGGGGTCACACTATATACATATTGTTAGACGTTTCAAAAGCTTTCTAAAACAGCTTTTAGTAGAGCTCTACCTCGCCTAGTTTAGGAGCAGCGACTCAGCGGCCAAAATATTTTTCAACACTTTTGAAGTTTTCTTTTATTATCCAATACTTCTAGATCGATGATTGGGGTCACACTATAAACATATTGTTAGACGTTTCAAAAGCTTTCTAAAACAGCTTTTAGTAGAGCTCTACCTCGCCTAGTTTAGGAGCAGCGACTCAGCGGCCAAAATATTTTTCAACACTTTTGAAGTTTTCTTTTATTATCCAATATTTCTAGATCGATGATTGGGGTCACACTATAAACATATTGTTAGACGTTCCAAAAGCTTTTTAAAACAGCTTTTAGTAGAGCTCTACCTCGCCTAGTTTAGGAGCAGCGACTCAGCGGCCAAAATATTTTTAAACAGTTTTGCAGATTTCTTTTATTATCCAATATTTCTAGATCGATGATTGGGGTCACACTATGAACATATTGTTAGACGTTTTAAAAGCTTTTTAAAACAGCTTTTAGTAGGAACTACCTCGCCTAGTTTAGGTGCAGCGACTCAGCGGCCAAAATATTTTTCAACACTTTTGAAGTTTTCTTTTATTATCCAATATTTTTAGATCGATGATTGGGGTCACACTATATACATATTGTTAGACGTTTCAAAAGCTTTCTAAAACAGCTTTTAGTAGAGCTCTACCTCGCCTAGTTTAGGAGCAGCGACTCAGCGGCCAAAATATTTTAAAACAGTTTTGCAGATTTCTTTTATTATCCAATATTTCTAGATCGATGATTGGGGTCACACTATAAACATATTGTTAGACGTTTCAAAAGCTTTTTAAAACAGCTTTTAGTAGAGCTCTACCTCGCCTAGTTTAGCAGCGACTCAGCGGCCAAAATATTTTTCAACACTTTTGAAGTTTTCTTTTATTATCCAATATTTCTAGATCGATGATTGGAGTCACACTATATACATATTGTTAGACGTTTCAAAAGCTTAGAAGAAGCTTAGAAGTTTCATCGATCTAGAAATATTGGATAATAAAAGAAAACTTCTAAAGTGTTGAAAAATATTTTGGCCGCTGAGTCGCTGCTCCTAAACTAGGCGAGGTAGAGCTCTACTAAAAGCTGTTTTAGAAAGCTTTTAAAACGTCTAACAATATGTATATAGAGTGACCCCAATCATCGATCTAGAAATATTGGATAATAAAAGAAATCTGCAAAACTGTTTAAAAATATTTTGGCCGCTGAGTCGCTGCTCCTAAACTAGGCAAGGTAGAGCTCTACTAAAAGCTGTTTTAAAAAGCTTTTGTAACGTGTAACAATATGTATATAGTGTGACCCCAATCATCGATCTAGAAATATTGGATAATAAAAGAAAACTTCAAAAGTGTTGAAAAATATTTTGGCCGCTAAGTCGCTGCTCCTAAACTAGACGAGGTAGAGCTCTACTAAAAGCTGTTTTAGAAAGCTTCTGAAACGTCTAACAATATGTATATAGTGTGACCCCAATCATTGATCTAGAAATATTGGATAATAAAAGAAATCTGCAAAACTGTTTAAAAATATTTTGGCCGCTGAGTCGCTGCTCCTAAACTAGGCAAGGTAGAGCTCTACTAAAAGCTGTTTTAGAAAGCTTTTGAAACGTCTAACAATATATATATAGTGTGACCCCAATCATCGATCTAGAAATATTGGATAATAAAAGAAATCTGCAAAACTGTTTAAAATTATTTTGGCCGCTGAGTCGCTGCTCCTAAACCAGGCGAGGTAGAGCTCTACTAAAAGCTGTTTTAAAAAGCTTTTGAAACGTCTAACAATATGTTTATAGTCTGACCCCAATCATCGATCTAGAAATATTGGATAATAAAAGAAAACTTCAAAAGTGTTGAAAAATATTTTGGCCGCTGAGTCGCTGCTCCCAAACTAGGCGAGGTAGAGCTCTACTAAAAGCTGTTTTAGAAAGCTTTTGAAACTTTTAACAATATGTATATAGTGTGACCCCAATCATCGATCTAAAAATATTGGATAATAAAAGAAATCTGCAAAACTGTTTAAAAATATTTTGGCCGCTGAGTCGCTGCTCCTAAACTAGGCGAGGTAGAGCTCTACTAAAAGCTGTTTTAAAAAGCTTTTGAAACGTCTTACAATATGTATATAGTGTGACCCCAATCATCGAACTAGAAATATTGAATAATAAAAGAAAACTTCAAAAGTGTTGAAAAATATTTTGGCCGCTGAGTCGCTGCTCCTAAACTAGGCGAGGTAGAGCTCTACTAAAAGCTGTTTTAGAAAGCTTTTAAAACGTCTAACAATATGTATATAGACTGACCCCAATCATCGATCTAGAAATAATGGATAATAAAAGAAATCTGCAAAACTGTTTAAAAATATTTTGGCCGCTGAGTCGCTGCTCCTAAACTAGGCGAGGTAGAGCTCTACTAAAAGCTGTTTTAGAAAGCTTCTGAAACGTCTAACAATATGTATATAGTGTGACCCCAATCATTGATCTAGAAATATTGGATAATAAAAGAAATCTGCAAAACTGTTTAAAAATATTTTGGCCGCTGAGTCGCTGCTCCTAAACTAGGCGAGGTAGAGCTCTACTAAAAGCTGTTTTAAAAAGCTTTTGTAACGTGTAACAATATGTATATAGTGTGACCCCAATCATCGATCTAGAAATATTGGATAATAAAAGAAAACTTCAAAAGTGTTGAAAAACATTTTGGCCGCTAAGTCGCTGCTCCTAAACTAGACGAGGTAGAGCTCTACTAAAAGCTGTTTTAAAAAGCTTTTGAAACGTCTTACAATATGTATATAGTGTGACCCCAATCATCGAACTAGAAATATTGAATAATAAAAGAAAACTTCAAAAGTGTTGAAAAATATTTTGGCCGCTGAGTCGCTGCTCCTAAACTAGGCGAGGTAGAGCTCTACTAAAAGCTGTTTTAGAAAGCTTTTAAAACGTCTAACAATATGTATATAGACTGACCCCAATCATCGATCTAGAAATAATGGATAATAAAAGAAATCTGCAAAACTGTTTAAAAATATTTTGGCCGCTGAGTCGCTGCTCCTAAACTAGGCGAGGTAGAGCTCTACTAAAAGCTGTTTTAGAAAGCTTCTGAAACGTCTAACAATATTTTTATAGTGTGACCCCAATCATTGATCTAGAAATATTGGATAATAAAAGAAATCTGCAAAACTGTTTAAAAATATTTTGGCCGCTGAGTCGCTGCTCCTAAACTAGGCGAGGTAGAGCTCTACTAATAGCTGTTTTAGAAAGATTTAAAACGTCTAACAATATGTATATAGAGTGACCCCAATCATCGATCTAGAAATAATGGATAATAAAAGAAATTTGCAAAACTGTTTAAAAATATTTTGGCCGCTGAGTCACTGCTCCTAAACTAGGCGAGGTAGAGCTCTACTAAAAGCTGTTTTAGAAAGCTTTTGAAACGTCTAACAATATGCATATAGTGTGACCCCAATCATCGATCTAGAAATATTGGATAATAAAAGAAAACTTCAAAAGTGTTGAAAAATATTTTGGCCGCTGAGTCGCTGCTCCTAAACTAGGCGAGGTAGAGCTCTACTAAAAGCTTTTTTAGAAAGCTTCTGAAACGTCTAACAATATGTATAAAGTTTGACCCCAATCATTGATCTAGAAATATTGGATAATAAAAGAAATCTGCAAAACTGTTTAAAAATATTTTGGCCGCTGAGTCGCTGCTCCTAAACTAGGCGAGGTAGAGCTCTACTAAAAGCTGTTTTAGAAAGCTTTTGAAACGTCTAACAATATATATATAGTGTGACTCCTATCATCGATCTAGAAATATTGGATAATAAAAGAAATCTGCAAAACTGTTTAAAATTATTTTGGCCGCTGAGTCGCTGCTCCTAAACTAGGCGAGGTAGAGCTCTACTAAAAGCTGTTTTAAAAAGCTTTTGTAACGTGTAACAATATGTATATAGTGTGACCCCAATCATCGATCTAGAAATATTGGATAATAAAAGAAATCTGCAAAACTGTTGAAAAATATTTTGGCCGCTGAGTCGCTGCTCCTAAACTAGGCGAGGTAGAGCTCTACTAATAGCTGTTTTAGAAAGCTTTTAAAACGTCTAACAATATGTATATAGTGTGACCCCAATCATCGAACTAGAAATATTGAATAATAAAAGAAAACTTCAAAAGTGTTGAAAAATATTTTGGCCGCTGAGTCGCTGCTCCTAAACTAGGCGAGGTAGAGCTCTACTAAAAGCTGTTTTAGAAAGCTTTTAAAACGTCTAACAATATGTATATAGACTGACCCCAATCATCGATCTAGAAATAATGGATAATAAAAGAAAACTTCAAAAGTGTTGAAAAACATTTTGGCCGCTAAGTCGCTGCTCCTAAACTAGACGAGGTAGAGCTCTACTAAAAGCTGTTTTAAAAAGCTTTTGAAACGTCTTACAATATGTATATAGTGTGACCCCAATCATCGAACTAGAAATATTGAATAATAAAAGAAAACTTCAAAAGTGTTGAAAAATATTTTGGCCGCTGAGTCGCTGCTCCTAAACTAGGCGAGGTAGAGCTCTACTAAAAGCTGTTTTAGAAAGCTTTTAAAACGTCTAACAATATGTATATAGACTGACCCCAATCATCGATCTAGAAATAATGGATAATAAAAGAAAACTTCAAAAGTGTTGAAAAACATTTTGGCCGCTAAGTCGCTGCTCCTAAACTAGACGAGGTAGAGCTCTACTAAAAGCTGTTTTAAAAAGCTTTTGAAACGTATTACAATATGTATATAGTGTGACCCCAATCATCGAACTAGAAATATTGAATAATAAAAGAAAACTTCAAAAGTGTTGAAAAATATTTTGGCCGCTGAGTCGCTGCTCCTAAACTAGGCGAGGTAGAGCTCTACTAAAAGCTGTTTTAGAAAGCTTTTAAAACGTCTAACAATATGTATATAGACTGACCCCAATCATCGATCTAGAAATAATGGATAATAAAAGAAATCTGCAAAACTGTTTAAAAATATTTTGGCCGCTGAGTCGCTGCTCCTAAACTAGGCGAGGTAGAGCTCTACTAAAAGCAGTTTTAGAAAGCTTTTGGAACGTCTAACAATATGTTTATAGTGTGACCCCAATCATCGATCTAGAAATATTGGATAATAAAAGAAAACTTCAAAAGTGTTGAAAAATATTTTGGCCGCTGAGTCGCTGCTCCTAAACTAGGCGAGGTAGAGCTCTACTAAAAGCTGTTCTAGAAAGCTTTTGAAACGTCTAACAATATGTTTATAGTGTGACCCCAATCATCGATCTAGAAATATTGGATAATAAAAGAAAACTTCAAAAGTGTTGAAAAATATTTTGGCCGCTGAGTCGCTGCTCCTAAACTAGGCGAGGTAGAGCTCTACTAAAAGCTGTTTTAGAAAGCTTTTAAAACGTCTAACAATATGTATATAGACTGACCCCAATCATCGATCTAGAAATAATGGATAATAAAAGAAATCTGCAAAACTGTTTAAAAATATTTTGGCCGCTGAGTCGCTGCTCCTAAACTAGGCGAGGTAGAGCTCTACTAAAAGCAGTTTTAGAAAGCTTCTGGAACGTCTAACAATATGTTTATAGTGTGACCCCAATCATCGATCTAGAAATATTGGATAATAAAAGAAAACTTCAAAAGTGTTGAAAAATATTTTGGCCGCTGAGTCGCTGCTCCTAAACTAGGCGAGGTAGAGCTCTACTAAAAGCTGTTCTAGAAAGCTTTTGAAACGTCTAACAATATGTTTATAGTGTGACCCCAATCATCGATCTAGAAATATTGGATAATAAAAGAAAACTTCAAAAGTGTTGAAAAATATTTTGGCCGCTGAGTCGCTGCTCCTAAACTAGGCGAGGTAGAGCTCTACTAAAAGCTGTTTTAGAAAGCTTTTAAAACGTCTAACAATATGTTTATAGTGTGACCCCAATCATCGATCTAGAAATATTGGATAATAAAAGAAATCTGCAAAACTGTTTAAAAATATTTTGGCCGCTGAGTCGCTGCTCCTAAACTAGGCGAGGTAGAGCTCTACTAAAAGCTGATTTAGAAAGCTTTTGAAACGTCTAACAATATGTTTATAGTGTGACCCCAATCATCGATCTAGAAATATTGAATAATAAAAGAAAACTTCAAAAGTGTTGAAAAATATTTTGGCCGCTGAGTCGCTGCTCCTAAACTAGGCGAGGTAGAGCTCTTTTAAAAGCTTTTTTAGAAAGCTTTGAAAACGTCTAACAATATGTATATAGAGTGACCCCAATCATCGATCTAGAAATAATGGATAATAAAAGAAATCTGCAAAACTGTTTAAAAATATTTAGGCCGCTGAGTCGCTGCTCCTAAACTAGGCGAGGTAGAGCTCTACTAAAAGCTGTTTTAGAAAGCTTTTGAAACGTCTAACAATATGTATATAGTGTGACCCCAATCATCGATCTAGAAATATTGGATAATAAAAGAAAACTTCAAAAGTGTTGAAAAATATTTTGGCCGCTGAGTCGCTGCTCCTAAACTAGGCGAGGTAGAGCTCTACTAAAAGCTGTTTTAGAAAGCTTTTGAAACGTCTAACAATATGTTTATATTGTGACCCCAATCATCGATCTAGAAATATTGGATAATAAAAGAAATCTGCAAAACTGTTTAAAAATATTTTGGCCGCTGAGTCGCTGCTCCTAAACTAGGCAAGGTAGAGCTCTACTAAAAGCTGTTTTAAAAAGCTTTTGTAACGTGTAACAATATGTATATAGTGTGACCCCAATCATCGATCTAGAAATATTGGATAATAAAAGAAATCTGCAAAACTGTTTAAAAATATTTTGGCCGCTGAGTCGCTGCTCCTAAACTAGGCGAGGTAGCGCTCTACTAAAAGCTGATTTAGAAAGCTTTTGAAACGTCTAACAATATGTTTATAGTGTGACCCCAATCATCGATCTAGAAATATTGAATAATAAAAGAAAACTTCAAAAGTGTTGAAAAATATTTTGGCCGCTGAGTCGCTGCTCCTAAACTAGGCGAGGTAGAGCTCTACTAAAAGCTGTTTTAGAAAGCTTTGAAAACGTCTAACAATATGCTTATAGTGTGACCCCAATCACCCCAATCATCGATCTAGAAATATTGGATAATAAAAGAAAACTTCAAAAGTGTTGAAAAATATTTTGGCCGCTGAGTCGCTGCTCCTAAACTAGGCGAGGTAGAGCTCTACTAAAAGCTGTTTTAGAAAGCTTTTGAAACGTCTAACAATATGTTTATAGTGTGACCCCAATCATCGATCTAGAAATATTGGATAATAAAAGAAAACTTCAAAAGTGTTGAAAAATATTTTGGGCGCTGAGTCGCTGCACCTAAACTAGGCGAGGTAGAGCTCTACTAAAAGCTGTTTTAAAAAGCTTTTAAAACGTCTAACAATATGTTCATAGTGTGACCCCAATCATCGATCTAGAAATATTGGATAAGAAAAGAAAACTTCAAAAGTGTTGAAAAATATTTTGGCCGCTGAGTCGCTGCTCCTAAACTAGGCGAGGTAGAGCTCTACTAAAAGCTGTTTTAGAAAGCTTTTAAAACGTCTAACAATATGTTTATAGTGTGACCCCAATCATCGATCTAGAAATATTGGTTAACAAAAGAAAACTTCAAAAGTGTTGAAAAATATTTTGGCCGCTAAGTCGCTGTTCCTAAACTAGGCGAGGTAGAGCTCTACTAAAAGCTGTTTTAAAAAGCTTTTGAAACGTTTAACAATATGTATATAGTGTGACCCCAATCATCGATCTAGAAATATTGGATAATAAAAGAAATCTGCAAAACTGTTTAAAAATATTTTGGCCGCTGAGTCGCTGCTCCTAAACTAGGCGAGGTAGAGCTCTACTAAAAGCTGATTTAGAAAGATTTTGAAACGTCTAACAATATGTTTATAGTGTGACCCCAATCATCGATCTAGAAATATCGAATAATAAAAGAAAACTTCAAAAGTGTTGAAAAATATTTTGGCCGCTGAGTCGCTGCTCCTAAACTAGGCGAGGTAGAGCTCTACTAAAAGCTGTTTTAGAAAGCTTTTAAAACGTCTAACAATATGTTTATAGTGTGACCCCAATCATCGATCTAGAAATATTGGATAATAAAAGAAAACTTCAAAAGTGTTGAAAAATATTTTGGCCGCTGAGTCGCTGCTCCTAAACTAGGCGAGGTAGAGCTCTACTAAAAGCTGTTTTAGAAAGCTTTTGAAACGTCTAACAATATGTTTATAGTGTGACCCCAATCATCGATCTAGAAATATTGGATAATAAAAGAAAACTTCAAAAGTGTTGAAAAATATTTTGGGCGCTGAGTCGCTGCACCTAAACTAGGCGAGGTAGAGCTCTACTAAAAGCTGTTTTAAAAAGCTTTTAAAACGTCTAACAATATGTTCATAGTGTGACCCCAATCATCGATCTAGAAATATTGGATAATAAAAGAAAACTTCAAAAGTGTTGAAAAATATTTTGGCCGCTGAGTCGCTGCTCCTAAACTAGGCGAGGTAGAGCTCTACTAAAAGCTGTTTTAGAAAGCTTTTAAAACGTCTAACAACATGTTTATAGTGTGACCCCAATCATCGATCTAGAAATATTGGTTAACAAAAGAAAACTTCAAAAGTGTTGAAAAATATTTTGGCCGCTAAGTCGCTGTTCCTAAACTAGGCGAGGTAGAGCTCTACTAAAAGCTGTTTTAAAAAGCTTTTGAAACGTATTACAATATGTATATAGTGTGACCCCAATCATCGAACTAGAAATATTGAATAATAAAAGAAAACTTCAAAAGTGTTGAAAAATATTTTGGCCGCTGAGTCGCTGCTCCTAAACTAGGCGAGGTAGAGCTCTACTAAAAGCTGTTTTAGAAAGCTTTTAAAACGTCTAACAATATGTTTATAGTGTGACCCCAATCATCGATCTAGAAATATTGGATAATAAAAGAAATCTGCAAAACTGTTTAAAAATATTTTGGGCGCTGAGTCGCTGCACCTAAACTAGGCGAGGTAGAGCTCTACTAAAAGCTGTTTTAAAAAGCTTTTAAAACGTCTAACAATATGTTCATAGTGTGACCCCAATCATCGATCTAGAAATATTGGATAATAAAAGAAAACTTCAAAAGTGTTGAAAAATATTTTGGCCGCTGAGTCGCTGCTCCTAAACTAGGCGAGGTAGAGCTCTACTAAAAGCTGTTTTAGAAAGCTTTTAAAACGTCTAACAACATGTTTATAGTGTGACCCCAATCATCGATCTAGAAATATTGGTTAACAAAAGAAAACTTCAAAAGTGTTGAAAAATATTTTGGCCGCTAAGTCGCTGTTCCTAAACTAGGCGAGGTAGAGCTCTACTAAAAGCTGTTTTAGAAAGCTTTTGAAACGTCTAACAATATGTTTATAGTGTGACCCCAATCATCGATCTAGAAATATCGAATAATAAAAGAAAACTTCAAAAGTGTTGAAAAATATTTTGGCCGCTGAGTCGCTGCTCCTAAACTAGGCGAGGTAGAGCTCTACTAAAAGCTGTTTTAGAAAGCTTTTAAAACGTCTAACAATATGTTTATAGTGTGACCCCAATCATCGATCTAGAAATATTGGATAATAAAAGAAATCTGCAAAACTGTTTAAAAATATTTTGGCCGCTGAGTCGCTGCTCCTAAACTAGGCGAGGTAGAGCTCTACTAAAAGCTGATTTAGAAAGATTTTGAAACGTCTAACAATGTGTTTATAGTGTGACCCCAATCATCGATCTAGAAATATTGAATAATAAAAGAAAACTTCAAAAGTGTTGAAAAATATTTTGGCCGCTGAGTCGCTGCTCCTAAACTAGGCGAGGTAGAGCTCTACTAAAAGCTGTTTTAGAAAGCTTTAAAAACGTCTAACAATATGTATATAGAGTGACCCCAATCATCGATCTAGAAATAATGGATAATAAAAGAAATCTGCAAAACTGTTTAAAAATATTTAGGCCGCTGAGTCGCTGCTCCTAAACTAGGCGAGGTAGAGCTGTACTAAAAGCTGATTTAGAAAGATTTCGAAACGTCTAACAATATGTTTATAGTGTGACCCCAATCATCGATCTAGAAATATCGAATAATAAAAGAAAACTTCAAAAGTGTTGAAAAATATTTTGGCCGCTGAGTCGCTGCTCCTAAACTAGGCGAGGTAGAGCTCTACTAAAAGCTGTTTTAGAAAGCTTTTAAAACGTCTAACAATATGCTTATAGTGTGACCCCAATCATCGATCTAGAAATATTGGATAATAAAAGAAAACTTCAAAAGTGTTGAAAAATATTTTGGGCGCTGAGTCGCTGCACCTAAACTAGGCGAGGTAGAGCTCTACTAAAAGCTGTTTTAAAAAGCTTTTAAAACGTCTAACAATATGTTCATAGTGTGACCCCAATCATCGATCTAGAAATATTGGATAATAAAAGAAAACTTCAAAAGTGTTGAAAAATATTTTGGCCGCTGAGTCGCTGCTCCTAAACTAGGCGAGGTAGAGCTCTACTAAAAGCTGTTTTAGAAAGCTTTTGAAACGTCTAACAATATGTTTATAGTGTGACCCCAATCATCGATCTAGAAATATTGGTTAACAAAAGAAAACTTCAAAAGTGTTGAAAAATATTTTGGCCGCTAAGTCGCTGTTCCTAAACTAGGCGAGGTAGAGCTCTACTAAAAGCTGTTTTAAAAAGCTTTTGAAACGTTTAACAATATGTATATAGTGTGACCCCAATCATCGATCTAGAAATATTGGATAATAAAAGAAATCTGCAAAACTGTTTAAAAATATTTTGGCCGCTGAGTCGCTGCTCCTAAACTAGGCGAGGTAGAGCTCTACTAAAAGCTGATTTAGAAAGATTTTGAAACGTCTAATAATATGTTTATAGTGTGACCCCAATCATCGATCTAGAAATATCGAATAATAAAAGAAAACTTCAAAAGTGTTGAAAAATATTTTGGCCGCTGAGTCGCTGCTCCTAAACTAGGCGAGGTAGAGCTCTACTAAAAGCTGTTTTAGAAAGCTTTTAAAACGTCTAACAATATGTTTATAGTGTGACCCCAATCATCGATCTAGAAATATTGGATAATAAAAGAAAACTTCAAAAGTGTTGAAAAATATTTTGGCCGCTGAGTCGCTGCTCCTAAACTAGGCGAGGTAGAGCTCTACTAAAAGCTGTTTTAGAAAGCTTTTGAAACGTCTAACAATATGTTTATAGTGTGACCCCAATCATCGATCTAGAAATATTGGATAATAAAAGAAAACTTCAAAAGTGTTGAAAAATATTTTGGGCGCTGAGTCGCTGCACCTAAACTAGGCGAGGTAGAGCTCTACTAAAAGCTGTTTTAGAAAGCTTTTAAAACGTCTAACAATATGTTTATAGTGTGACCCCAATCATCGATCTAGAAATATTGGTTAATAAAAGAAAACTTCAAAAGTGTTGAAAAATATTTTGGCCGCTAAGTCGCTGTTCCTAAACTAGGCGAGGTAGAGCTCTACTAAAAGCTGTTTTAAAAAGCTTTTGAAACGTTTAACAATATGTATATAGTGTGACCCCAATCATCGATCTAGAAATATTGGATAATAAAAGAAATCTGCAAAACTGTTTAAAAATATTTTGGCCGCTGAGTCGCTGCTCCTAAACTAGGCGAGGTAGAGCTCTACTAAAAGCTGATTTAGAAAGATTTTGAAACGTCTAACAATATGTTTATAGTGTGACCCCAATCATCGATCTAGAAATATCGAATAATAAAAGAAAACTTCAAAAGTGTTGAAAAATATTTTGGCCGCTGAGTCGCTGCTCCTAAACTAGGCGAGGTAGAGCTCTACTAAAAGCTGTTTTAGAAAGCTTTTAAAACGTCTAACAATATGCTTATAGTGTGACCCCAATCATCGATCTAGAAATATTGGATAATAAAAGAAAACTTCAAAAGTGTTGAAAAATATTTTGGCCGCTGAGTCGCTGCTCCTAAACTAGGCGAGGTAGAGCTCTACTAAAAGCTGTTTTAGAAAGCTTTTGAAACGTCTAACAATATGTTTATAGTGTGACCCCAATCATCGATCTAGAAATATTGGATAATAAAAGAAAACTTCAAAAGTGTTGAAAAATATTTTGGGCGCTGAGTCGCTGCACCTAAACTAGGCGAGGTAGAGCTCTACTAAAAGCTGTTTTAAAAAGCTTTTAAAACGTCTAACAATATGTTCATAGTGTGACCCCAATCATCGATCTAGAAATATTGGATAATAAAAGAAAACTTCAAAAGTGTTGAAAAATATTTTGGCCGCCGAGTCGCTGCTCCTAAACTAGGCGAGGTAGAGCTCTACTAAAAGCTGTTCTAGAAAGCTTTTGAAACGTCTAACAATATGTATATAGTGTGACCCCAGTCATCGATCTAGAAATATTTGATATTAAAAGGAAACTTCAAAAGTGTTGAAAAATATTTTGGCCGCTAAGTCGCTGTTCCTAAACTAGGCGTGGTAGAGCTCTACTAAAAGCTGTTTTAGAAAGCTTTTAAAACTTCTAACAAGATGTTTATAGTTCGACCACAATCATCGGTCTGGAAAGTAAGGAAAATAAAACAACCCTTCATAAGTTTTGAAAATAATTCCTTTACTGTGTCACTGCTCGTTTACTCATTTAAGTTGATCTCTACTCAAAGCTGATTTAGAATATTACGAGTAAGTAGCCTTTTGAATGCTTTATAAATATTCAATACGCAGCTTTATATATTTTAAGTTTTACCCTACTTATGTATAGCGGCCGTGTGGCGACGGCCAGTAAGAATACATTTGTCATCACCCCAACTCCTCCTTCGGGGGTCGTAAGAGTCGACTAAGGGATTGAAGTGTCACTGACCATTATTTGACAAAATATTGATAATGGGCAGCAGCGTCCTCACACGTCACACATTACTGTGATCGCCAACCCGCTTGCCCAGCGTGGCGATTATGGGCATTTCAAATTCAAATTCAAATTCAAATTCAAAACTTTATTGCCAATAAGGAAAGTCCATGCAATAGTAAATGTACAGTACAATTATGTTAAATTATGAAATAAACAAATTACAGAGACAAAAGTATAAAATTCTTAACAAAACATGCATTAGGTACACAAAATGTACATTAGATTAAAATAGTGAAACATATCATCATACAAATTATTATTACCTAAACAAATTATTATTACGTCATCATTACATATTATTAAACAAATTATTAAATTAACAAATTTCAAATATTCTACCAAAGTATTCATCCAAATTATAGAAAGGCCGACATAACAAATATTTTTTCAGGTTTGCACTGAATTCTCTAATGTTACTAGAATTTTTAATACTAATGTCAAGGAAATTATATATCTTAATTGCACCATAATTAATACTTTTCTTAAAATTAATGTAATTTGAGTCTGGTAAAGCAAGATCTAGTTTGCGACGCAACGGATACTTTTCACATTGCTTTTTCAGTGTATATGAACTTATGTTTTTGTGAACGAAAATACATATTTTATAAATATACAGGGCGGTCACCGTTAAAATGTCATTATCAATAAATAAGCCTCTATGTGTCTCAGGGAAGTATCCCTCAATAAAACGTAAACATTTTTTTTGTAATAGTAGGATCCTGTTCGATACACCCAAACTACCGCCCCACGCTTCAATGCCATATCGTATGGTACTTTCGGCGTAAGAGTAGTAAATCGTTTTCAGGGTTTGCTTTTCACTAACTTTGGCCATTGATTTGAGTGAGTAACAAGCACTTCCAAGACGTTTCTCAGTGTTTTCTATGTGGCTATGCCATCTTAAGAATGGGTCTAGCTCGATCCCTAGAAAGCGAATAGACTCTGATTTATTTATAGGAAGGTCCAGTGTACAGTCTTCGGAATTAAATGCGCGCCTAAAGACCATATAGAAACATTTATCATTATTTAGGGACAAGCAATTTGCGGCAAACCATTCTGTTAAGTTTTTCCAACCATATTTTGTTAAATGCTGTAATTTTATGTAACTTTCTGCTCCAAGTATTAGGCTAGTGTCATCAGCATATAGGTACGGGGTCCCACTATTGAAATTCTCTGGCAGATCATTTATAAATATTATGAACAGCAAAGGCCCAAGTACAGACCCCTGTGGAACGCCACGACTTATTATACCTTCATCAGATTTATAGGTGTTATCATCATTTTCGACATCATTTATACCCTTAATTTCTACATATTGTCTACGCCCGGTCAAATAGGAAGATATAAGGTTTAGCACGTTACCGCGTATGCCATAGTATTCTAATTTGTAAAGCAGAATTGCATGATCAACACAGTCAAATGCTTTACTTAGGTCACAGAATATCCCTGCACATTTCATATCGACATTAAGATTATTCATTATCTCTGAGGTAAGTTTGGTGATAGCAGTACTTGTATTTTTTCCCTTTAGAAAGCCATATTGGTTCGTTGATAGGTAACAGTTATCGATCATGTATGTTTCAATGCGGTCAGCTAGGCACTTTTCAAATATTTTTGAGATTACCGAGAGCAAAGATATGGGCCTGTAATTGCTAATTAGTGATTTACTGCCTTTTTTGTACACTGGAACCACTTTAGCAATTTTTAGTGCGTTAGGGAATGTTCCTGCCTTAATATGCTCGTTAAAAATTAGACACAACGGTATGCAAAGTATATCAATGTTATTCTTTATAGTTTTTGTATGTATATCATCAGGTCCACATGAATTACTATTTTTTAAGTCTTTAGTAACCTTGATGACTTCAGGTTCCACAATAGGTTTCAAAAACATAGACTTAGTGTTATCTATTTGTTTCCTTTTTAGTAGCGTTTTAAACGAATTTGTGTTTGTATTATTAGTTTTCAAAGTTTCACCTACACTAAGAAAATATTTATTGAATAGATTACTTATGGATTTAGGATCGTCAATTAATGAGTTTTCATGTTCTATTCTCCAACACAAATTCGTATTATTTTTTATTTTTCCCGTGTTTTCTTTGATCAACTTCCAGACTGCTTTAGACTTACTTTTTGCTTTATTGATTGTGTTCGTGATTTGACGCCGTTTAGCAGTAACTAATACACGTTTGAGTACATTTTGATAACTTTTAAAGTAAAAAGCAAGTCCATCATCATGTTTACGTTTCAGTTCTAAGTACATCTTTCTTTTTTTCCTACAGCTTATTTTAATACCCTTGGTTAACCAACTTTTTTTATTCAAAGCTATTCTACGTGTCTTTATTGGAAAATGAATATCAATTTGCTCATATAGAATATTGTAGAATACTGTAAGTTGGTCATTGCAATCTAGGTTGTTCAACACTTGCCACCAGTCTATTTGCCCTAGAGCTTTTCTAAACTTTAATTTTGATGCTACTGTAAAAAATCTTTTTGTTACCATTTTGTGAATTATTTGTTTAGTAACGAAATTATTTTCAAAATGTATCATTTGGGCGTCATGGTCGGAAAATGAACATGGAATCACTAGAGCCTTTATGAAATTTTGGTTGTCAGTAAAAATATTATCAATTGTAGTTTTAGTATTTTTTGTAGTTCTGGTTGGAGCCATGATGGTAGGTATTAAATTATGTATATGTAAGGTCTGAAGTAACTCTTTCGCACCCTGCAATTTGCTGTCAGATATGTCAATATTGAAGTCGCCACATAGTAAAATATTATGTTTGTTGAGATGGGAGAGAAAACTGTCCATGTTGTCTAAGAATGCTTTAATACTAGATTGTGGGCTTCTGTAGATAGCAAAAATATACATATTAGATTTACCAGTATTGATACACACTCCACACATCTCACAAAACTTTTCGTTGTTATATTTTAATACATTAATTTGTGAACACTTATTTATTATATCATTTCTAACAAAAATTAGGGCACCGCCGCCTCTACTCTCACAACGAGCAGTCTCAGTAATAATGGTATACTCTGGTAAGTTAATAGATTTAAATTCGTCTGGTTCAAGCCACGTCTCAGTGAGAGCGATAATACTTGGTTTCATGTTTAAATCATATTCAAGGTAGGCCTCTAGGCTTAGCAGTTTGTTCCTTAACCGATTAATATTTAAATGCATTACGGTAAAAGCATTGTTGCAGAGTGCTGTATGATTGACGTTATTCATAAAAAAGATGGTACGCTATTGTACATTTTTTCATTTATAGCTTTTAGGCAGCCATTTAGTGAGGCTGCTATTTTGTACTTCCCTTTTAAGTTTATTTTATAACCATCTATTTTAAAGTCCGGATATGATAAATTGGTACCTATATATGCTACAGACACGTGGGAGTATGTATTCTGTAGTTTTGGTATTTCATTGTTAACCTTAGTTACAAAATTATTAAATTGCTTAGCGCATGAATTTACGCTTAGCGGTATAGTACAAACTATTACTTTACAGTGTGTTAGGGCACTTACTACTTCATCTATATGCTTAATGGTAAGCGTATGTTTATTGGTATAGTAATCACTTCCTCCGCACATAATTATTACACAGTCTTTATCCGTAAATGTCTTTGTCTTTTCGTGTATTCTGAAAAGTACACGATCTGTGGTTCCGTGGTATATTACATCTGTATATATGTCGTAGTCCCGTTTTCTTATATTAGAGAGTATATATGATAATTCAGTACCATGCAGGTCAGACACTATCAGTATTTTAGGTTTGTTGCCAGTGTCTTGATTTTCTTGAGTTGCTTTGATCAGACCACCGGAGGCCGATGAATTATTGCTCTTCAGGGGAATGTTTGTAGAACAATCATGGGAGTGAGAATGCATTAGGTCTGTTGAGGTAGAGTGAATTATTTTCAGTTCTTTGACGCCTGATTCTATAGTTTGCATTTTCTTTTGTAGAGAAGCGAGAGATCTTTGCATTTGAAAGATGGTGGATTCTCTCCTCTTGAGTTTTTTATGTTCAGATTGCAGTTCCTTATAATCCTTAGTGATGTTACTGAGGCGATCAAGCAGCTTTTTAATCTTCGTGTTCGTTTTGGTAGTGTTTTTTTGGTTTCGTAAATTCATGTCTTTATATATGTCGGGTAACCTAAATGAAGGATTTTTCAGCCTATTATTTACCTCCTAATGCGTCTATACGCATAGTTAATAGGAGAGGCCTACGTCCAGCAGTGGACTATCATAGTTTTATGCTGATGATGATGATTATGTATAGCGGCACTAATTTGACTTCCTAATTTGGTAGGATAATCTAAGTGTGAAGTTAGCGGCCAAAATGTTGGCGGCGGATTGGCGCCAACATTTGGCCGCCAACTTTTGGCCGCTAACTTCACACCGGTAATTCTATGAACATATTCGTTCTCCATCAATCATTAAGATAATTTTTGATAAACATAGGTAGACTTATGCATATAACTCACAGAAGTTTGTATAAAATATTTAGGTTAACTTTAGTTACCTAACTAACCTAACTGAGTCAAATTGAGTGCGAGGTCCCGTAGAAGATAAAAAGTCACGTTACAGTTAATGATACAAAAAGTAATATACATACGAGAATAGGTATACCTATTAAACCATACATAAATGTTAGTTATAAGTTTTAACAATAATATTAGCCAAATATCTAAAGTGATAAGCAGGTTTTACAAATACAACAAAGCTTATTTGATTTCTAGTGTGAATATAATAATATGTAAGTAAATTATTGTACACAAAACATGGGTAAAAAATACACATAATAATTTGATTAGATAAGGAGGCGAACTTATCCTTTTAAGGGATCTCTTCCAGTTAACCTTTGATACTAACTCCCATAGACTACACTACAGGTAAGAGTAACAACACCTTACGAATATGCGGGCCGTGTGATTGTTCGCCTAAATACGAGTACTAGGAGTCACGGTCGGACAAATGTAGAGGTGCTAACTGATTTCCGTGAGTTGTATCTATACTTGTTATATTTATCCTTAACTCACCAGGACAAAGGATTGAAAGATGCGGCGTGCATCAAATAAATAAATAACATAGCTATGTAGGTATGTGTACACGAGTATAACGTGAGAGTCAGTCATAGTAGGTATATATATCTCGTTCTCAATAATATAAAAATCTGCTCATGCGAAAAAGACGCGCTGGGATTGATATGTTTGTCTGTATAATGTAAAGAAAGATAAGCACCAAATTATTTGACGCTTATCGTCCTTGGATTATTTAATAATCCACAAAAACTTCGCAACAAAGCTAGGCATATTAAAGTGACAGTCGCAAGCGCATCACTATCATTAGTACCATTACTCACCCTTAACTAGCTCAGCGTTCTCGACGTTCTGGGTGACCGAGACGAACTTCGGGCCGATATGCACCCGAGATGACTTGGTGATGTTCATGTTGGAGACCACGGGCGCAGTCCGCGCCACCAGCTCCGGCGGCGGCATGTCCGACATCACCACCACCTCCTGGCCCGACCTGCCCTGCTCGCTGGGCGACCACATCACTCACACAATGACTCACAGTTCACACACGATGTCTCTGCGCCGGTCTCAGAACGCGACTGACTTCACGCCGGCGGCGATAAACATAATCTGCGAATTGTTTACATGTGTTGCATGTGATAATGTTTATAACGAATTACTTATAGTTGTTAACTCGCTCTAGTGTTATGTTGCGTCTCTTTTTGAGGATAATTTCTTAAAATTATAATTCACTTTGATTAAATGATTGATCGCGCCGAGTTTGCGACCGGTTTCATGAGCTGGCCCTCTAGACCTCGGGCCAAGCTACAAGTCGGGTTTCCCGAGCCATCTGACGTCAAGAATATATCGAGATTGGACGACCTCGGTGTCCAGTTGCTATGTTGTTGTCCGCATTCGAGGAATTCGTTGTTTTTTATCAACTGGCCAACCGTTTGTAAATAATAATTGGTGATAATGGTTATGGCAGCTGCAAATGCTATGTAAAGCTATCAGTTCTGTGCAATAAATACGCATTGGCACAGGAGGAGGACTTAGCCTATCCTATTACCAAGTCTTTTTGAACGCAACAAAAAGAGTATAATTATATATACAGTATATAATATACTCGGGGACGGGATAGAGTCCATCCAGAAACTAAAACGAGCTTACCTAAACCTTGGTTTAAAAATATTTATTTTCTAGAGTGCTAGTGAGAGTAGAGAGAGTGAGTTGAAGATATAGACTGGTATTTAGAAACAAAATATGAGCAACTTTCTAAGTTCGACCTCATATACATATATTTACGTCCAGTTCTGATATATAAACTCCTTGCACCAACTGTAAGATCTTTTTTCTTTTGTAATTAATGTACCTACACATCAAATACCCTTTTAAATAACTACCAAGTTACCCCAGGGAATGACGCTATAATTAAAAATAGACGTTACATGACTGTGCTAATGGTAAGCCATAAAAGAGGGTTTTCGGGATACAC
Organism: Thaumatotibia leucotreta; assembly: GCA_025490895.1. NCBI lineage: Eukaryota > Metazoa > Arthropoda > Insecta > Lepidoptera > Tortricidae > Thaumatotibia > Thaumatotibia leucotreta. The sequence goes on along the minus strand of JALPQI010030245.1, from coordinate 750,894 downwards.
TCTTTGTATTTACTATGACGTAGCCCCTGGCTGCGTAACCAAACGTTAGCGTGTATATTACTTGACATAAGTGATTTTTATCCATACGCACTCGTTCGCGACAAAATGCCAGTACGACTAGAACGTTAGAAGATACGAGTATGTATCATGACGTTTGCTCAAGGGGCTAACTAATAGTGAAGACACTTTACTTTCTACGCTACATTCTATTTACAAAACCCTACAATTTATTGCCCTCTAATGAAAGGCATAAAATTAATAAATAATATATTTGTTACGTTTACGTTGTGGACGCAATAGGAAGGCATAAAGCTAAAACTGCATACCTAATTCAAAGAACATAATATATATACTAAAATGAACAAGCTAGCGGGGCTATTCTACTTTCACAAGATACTCTATTAAAAAAAAGTGAAAAAATAAGTATACCTTCTTTGGCCCACCTATGAAAGAAAGAAGATATTAGTTATTACTTATATATTATGTTAAGATTAACACTATAATAGGCACTGGTGTCACCGCAAGCTACTAGGCTATGAACTATGGCCTATAAACACGATTGATGACGCCTAGCTGTCAGCTGTCACCGCCGTGCGAGTATCGCCGTGTCTCTTTTTTTACACGGGAGTGCGTATCCTTTGTTTGTGGTTATAGCCGTTAGTTCTTAGCTCTAACTGAATCCTAGATATCTGAATAAAGAATTGAATTATTATTATTATTATTAGTAGCTCGCGGTGAGACCAGTGCCTTATACTCGTAGCATCATAGCAGTAGTACTTTGATAAAGATAAGGAAACAGATCGCAAATATTCGGCGCCTCAAATAATTTCCGCGACGATAGCAAGGTACTTCCCCTGCGCAGCTGCGTCTGCGCCACTCTGTCCTCACCATGCCTTGCCGAGTGAAATACGTAATGATTGCGTAATTTACTTTATATTCTACTAGACAACTACTGTTCTGTATTTTTTTGTATTGTATTCTGGCCATTTTCCCAACTCGACAACAAACGTGCCTTTTTTGCGTCGGTTTCAAGTCTCAACGCTGACCCAATACACTGAAGAACGAAAAAGAGCGGAATTCGAACCGTTATTTTGTATGGAGAAATTGGAGACAGAACCGGTATCCGATCCTTAGCTCATGGTAAGGGCACAGCACCTTGCTTCAACGCGCAACGTCTTTCTGACAACTTTATATCATAATATTAAGCTAAGTATTAAGCCGTATCTTTCCAAAAGTTTAAAGAAGTTACGACTTTTTGTTTCGTAAATATGCTGTTATTATCCCCTATAACAATGTATGCCATATTAATATTAGCAACGCAAGAAGCTTAGTATAATAATTTAAAATAAGGCTTATTTTTGAAATGCGTAACTCTACTTAATTACAATAATAAGTAAACTATTGTTTTGGTCGACCTCGTGATTAATACTTTATAAATCGAGTATGATTCACTGCCTTCACTGGCTATCACAGAGAACCCCCCTTGGTCTGTGCTGCCCATATACTCGTAGGTTGGTGACCTCGAGTCTAGGTGTGAGTGAATACATGTTTTTAGGATTCCGAGTTTCGAGTACCTAGTAGTACTGGGGCCTATTTCTCGTAACTATTAGTTTACAAGTATATTAGTTATTAGTGAAAATTTTACAAGTCCTAATATTTTCTGTTTCTCGAAAATAATTATTAGACTGGTAACTAATATTAGTAAACTAATAAAAAATATTAGTCCAGCTTGGCTGATTGGGGGATTGATTTTGGGGTATTGAAACAACATTGGCAGTAAAAAGCAAATTGTTTGTTTAGTTAAAAGAAAATATTTGAATTTATTAAGAATGGATATGAAGTTGATGGTTTTGAGGATTATATTGGAAGTCAGAGATATTTTATTTGGAAGCTTTTCGTACACGTTAACCTAAATAGATAAACGTAAAAATGGGAGGAATTAACAATTTTAATTATTTATCATCCGTCCACATTTTATATTTTTCTTTAGTTAACTGTGATAAGTAACACGCTAATAGTTTGGACTAATATTTTTTACCAAGCTTCGGCGACTAATAGCTTTATGAGTGTATTTTACAAGTGCAGTTATTTTTCGTTGTATTCGAGAAACCAAAACTAAATTAGGTCTAATAATATTAGCTAATATTTATTAGTTGGTAACTAATTAAATAACTAATATTTTATTTGAGTGGCTTCGAGAAACGCAAATTTGTAAACTTGTAAAAAATATAAGCTCGTGGACTAATATTACTAGTCTAATAATTTCTCGTAACTATTAGTTTACAAGTATATTAGTTATTAGTTACTAGTGAAAATTTTACAAGTCCTAATATTTTCTGTTTCTCGAAAATAATTATTAGACTGGTAACTAATATTGGTAGACTAATAAAAAATATTAGTCCAGCTTGGCTGATTGGGGTATTACCCATGCCTTATTACATATTTAAAAAAAAAATTACATGAGTCCATTCTTAATAAATTTAAATATTTTATTTTAACTAAAATATTTAAATTTATTAAGAATGGATATGAATCCATTCTTAATGAATTTAAATATTTTATTTTAACTAAACAAACAATTTGCTTTTTACCGCCAATGTTAATTTTTTGACGTTTTTCAGGAATACATTGGAAGCCAGAGATATTTTCTTTGGAAGGTTTTCGGACACGTTAACCTAAATAGATAAACGTAAAAAGGGGGGGAATTAACAATTTTAATTATTTCTCATCCGAATCTGCCCAAATTTTATAATTTTCTTTAGTTAACTGTGATAGTAACACGCTAATAGTTTGGACTAATATTTTTTACCAAGCTTCGGCGACTAATAGCTTTATGAGTGTATTTTACAAGTGTAGTTATTTTTCTTTGTATTTGAGAAACCAAAACCAAATTAGGTCTAATAATATTAGCTAATAATTATTAGTTGGTAACTAATAACTAATATTTTATTAGAGTGGCTTCGAGAAACGCAAATTTGTAAACTTGTAAAAAATATTAGCCCATGGACTAATATTACTAGTCTAATAATGTACGAGAAATAGGCCCCAGGGGCCTATTTCTCGTAACTAGTAGTTTACAAGTATATTAGTTATTAGTTACTAGTGAAAATTTTACAAGTCCTAATAATTTCTGTTTCTCGAAAATAATTATTAGACTTGTAACTAATATTGGTAAACTAATAAAAAAATATTAGTCCAGCTTGGCTGATTGGGGTATTACCCATGCCTTATTACATATTAAAAAAAAATTAACATTGGCGGTAAAAAGCAAATTGTTTGTTTAGTTAAAATAAAATATTTTTTATTAAGAATGGATTCATAATCCATTCTTAATAAATTTAAATATTTTATTTGCAATTGGGTTCATATCCATTCTAACAATTTGCTTTTTACCGCCAATGTTAATTTTTTGATGTTTTTGAGGAATATATTGGAAGTCAGAGATATTTTATTTGGAAGGTTTTCGGACACGTTAACCAAAATAGATAAACGTAAAAAGGGGGGAATTAACAATTTTAATTATTTCTCATCCGAATCTGCCCAAATTTTATAATTTTCTTTAGTTAACTGTGATAGTAACACGCTAATAGTTTGGACTAATATTTTTTACCAAGCTTCGGCGACTAATAGCTTTATGAGTGTATTTTACAAGTGTAGTTATTTTTCTTTGTATTCGAGAAACCAAAACCAAATTAGGTCTAATAATATTAGCTAATAATTATTAGTTGGTAACTAATAACTAATATTTTATTAGAGTGGCTTCGAGAAACGCAAAGTTGTAAACTTGTAAAAAATATTAGCCCATGGACTAATATTACTAGTCTAATAATGTACGAGAAATAGGCCCCAGGTAGATATATAGTAAATCAGTCGGAACCCTACGCCACTCGGCAACTATGTCACAGTGACGTTTTGTCATTTTGACATGGTAGAGTAGCTGTGAGCTGAAATCCTATTGTGTGTAGTGGTCGTTGAATGGGTCTTTGAAGAAGAATATGGTCCCCAATTCAGAAGAAAGTTTTTCCTGAAGTCAATATTTCTGGAGGTACAAAAAAAGTAACAACTACCTACTTAATTAACGTAATACATTTGCCAATAAATGCAAGCGTAATAGAGTCGAAAAAACATAACGATTTAAATTTCTATCTGAATTTTATTGTGTTTTATGTTCAATATAAAATCATCAAATATATTCGATTGGCCAGAAAAGTAACGCCTTGTAACTTTAGTATTGCAAATGTTTCAGTATGTAAGTTTAATCAATTTGGTTTTGATTGGTTTATACATTTTTTGTATTTTTCGCGGATTCCTCAACATATTGTCAGCCTCTGTGGCCTGGTTGGTAAAATGCAACCTTGTCTACTAAGCTGGAGGTTCCTCGTTGGAATCCCAGCGAGGTCATTATTTCCGTACATGGCGTGAAGAACTTGATAACTCGAGATGAAAGTTAAAAGAAATTTGAACTTGAATTTATCATAAATTTAATTCCCTTTCTTTTACCAAATTATCTCGAGTTATCAAGTTCTTCACGCCATGTACGGATTTGTGTACCTATTTATTCATCAGTTTTATCAGAAATATATTGTTCCTTGGTTGTGGTTGTTTATGTATTTAAGTAGCACCAGTACCTATGTATATATATGTCGCCTGGTACCCACATCACAGGCCTTAATTGAGCTTAGATACTGTGGGACTAGGTCGATTTGTGTAAGATATCCCAAGATAATAATTTATTATATTATTGAATTTTAATTAATTCCGGATTTCCTACGTTGTTTTCCCTTTAAGGAAATTTTAAACTTTTTTATACTTAGAAAATTGCATAACATTTTACATGTAATCTGATTGTACTGGAATTTCCCTGAATTCGGAATGAACAATTTACTATTGGCATTAGGGTATTTGTGGTGTTCTACCGCTTGTGTAAGTACATTTCTCAAAAATGTTGTATAAATAGGTAGGGTTTAGGGTCTTTATTAGAGCATTCCATGAAAACATATCGTAAGCGACACTGTCTTTTCAGTACAATCAAAAATTAAATTAGTAAGCTGAGTTACGATATAATAATAATATATCTAGGCTTTTGACAGTGTTTCCTAACAGCTATCATATTTTATATTAGGATAGCTAACATAGCGACACGTAAGCGACAAAAAGTGGATGTTTTCATGGAATGCTCCATTATGAAAAAACATAAAACGACAACACAGGTACGAAATTGCTAAAAAATAAATAGTTGAGGTCAAATCCAAACCTTTCGGAAGCGTTCCCATAATGCTGGCTACGTTCCCCCTTTGGATGGCTATACCTATCCGTTGTGAGAGGAACGAGCCAGCTTTGGGGTCCCCGATGACTTAAAACATTTTTTTGGATAACCCTGCTAAAAGTTTTCAGGCGTCTGAGCACCAGGGTCTCGACAACGAAAGCCAGAAATATAGGTATCTCCGCTGATTCGAAAGAGCGACAGAATTCATACAGATCTTTAAAGGGCAGTTTAATTTTCCTAATTTTCTTACATTGTTTTAATAATTGATGATTTACCCCCTTATTCACAAACGTTTGTTAACTTAACAACAATTTATTTATTCATTATTTGATTATTTATTTCGCAAACCTCTCTGTAGAATCTCTGTAGATTGTGGATTTTATAGAAGGTTAGTAATTGTATAAACCTACCTAAGGTAAACGCAGGTATTAACGCCCCCCTTAAGGCATTTTTTTAATCTGGCCTAGTTTTTAAGTATACACGTTGTCCCAAAATTTAATTTTCCTATTTTATGTGCTACTATGATAATTAAAAAAGGTAAATAATGAGTTACTCGTCCTTTAATTGAACATTAAGAAGTCAAAAATCTATTTCTAAATTACAGAATCGATTTCTGCTATTAACGACCCATAAAAATGGGTTTGAAGGTATCAACGATTTTTAAGCAGCCATTACCGATTGAGTTTCAAGAGTAGATTGTACAACATGGGCATAAAGGGAACCATTTCTACCCGAGGCAATTTTATGTTAAAATAGTAGACGAGGGTAAAAATGGACATTTATGCCTTTGTGGTACACCGCTTTTCACTTTGATTACGAAGAAAATAAAATATATTTATGTAGGTAATATTTAATAAATTGATGGATTTCATTTAGTTTAATGTTTAACAGTTTTTAATGTGTTCGTTTTGGAAGAGGCTGATCGGGCAACTCTTCCTACCAAAGCCACATGTTTGTTAAAACTTGTATTTTTGTAATTAGTAATTTATACCGACTTATTTAGGTACGGTCGGTAATACCTTCTTACGGTTGGTATCAGCGATTTCTATGAGTCGTTGATAGAATATGTAAGAACTAACGTAAAATGTATTACCGATCCATATTAAACAATAACAATATTGTATGTTTATTATCTCTATCGCTACAAAACACTTTCTGATTACGTGATATTAAAAATTTAGGACCTAAAAGCACTTTAGATGGATAAAACTTCGTCATAAACAATGTCTAAGATAACATCCGTTTTCCAAAAATATTGTATTTTGGTTAACTTTATAACATCAAAAGAAGAAAACCAAGTGCTAATGTGTATGTCGTTAATAGTTTTTTGAAAATTACAATTATTTTGATCTCAATTAATCTATGAACATACTTATGTTTTCATAGAATAATATCGTACGAGAAAGAAAAAACTAAACATGACATTTTAGTCATTACCGACCTATGGGTCGTTGATAGCTGCTACTACTAAAAATAATGAAGCAATCACCGCCCAAATTTAATTTTATATTTTATATATGATAATGGATGTTATTTGATAAATTGTGATAAAGTATCTGTAATTTATAAATAAATGAATATGATTAGAAATAAATGTAGATGTAAAGTAGTCAATTGTTAAAATAAACGTCTTAGACAGATAAGTCGAGTCCTTACTTGAAAGTGCAAGCGCCAGTATGGAATGTCCTTCTTTCTCGGTACTCACAACTTGATTGATGTATTTTTATCTTTTATCGAACTACGACTCAAACTAACTTAACCGTACCCTATACTCAAGAAATAAACGCTTCTGGAAAACAACCTACCTACCCTCACATTAGTTGTGGCAATGAAAAAATACCGAATTACTTATTAGGTCGCTAATACCTTCGGATTTTCGATGGAGCGTTAATAGCTGCGTTTACCTTACAAACCTATTGTAAGGAACTAGCAGTATACGTCAGAAAAAGTGCACTTTTAGGTTAAAAAGTTGTTTACTAGAAAAGACAAACAAGGAGGAATAGGTCATACAACGGATAGTACTCTACAACTCATTCATAGCTCTTCATTGGCAGAGCTGCTAATCCTCACCAGCCAGCCTGGCTGCGCGGCTTCCACGAGCTTTCGGTGCCGTGGTTTACTCGCGTGACTTCAAAAAGGATAATATATTATATTTATTCACGGCTGTACTCATTTTCTATATGATTGGGAAATTCTACATCGTTACATGTAAATATAAAAAATGGGATCGATTCAATTCCCAATCACTCAGAATCACGAGCTATATCCAATGTTAATGAGAAAAAATGTCCAAAATTTTATTTTGGCCATTCTCGTTAAGTTTGTAGTACAACTTATGGCCCTACATATTTTGGGAGCATCTTATTCGCGTAGTAGGATTGAAATCATACAAAAAACACAAAGTGTTAAATGTTCGTTGCTAGCGGGCCTACGGGCCTAGCCAACACAGTGAACGCAAAGCGTGGATATGCGTTAAGCGAAACGTAATTATTATATGTAGGTTTGATGTAGGTACCTAGTTATTTTACTAGTAGGAATGAGAGATTAACAAAAATAAACCTCGACATACATAACTGTTATTGATAAGTTTCAGAGTAGTAGATAAATCAATAAATAAGCCCAAATAAAATCTAATACATAATAGTAATAATCAGGGAGCGGAATTTTCATAACGAAAATCTAACTATCAAAGGGATGGATTAAACTATTTTATCGACTTATTGATGTTATGCACATTACTAACTTAAAAGATTATTTTATACCATTTGACCACTTACATAAGTAACTAAAAAATGACGGCGTCACAAATGCTTATTTATGTCACGTAAGTTTTCATAAGGTGATAGAGTTTGTGAGCACATGCGATGTTAATATATTGTGACACATCCTCAGATTAATATGACAGGTATAGTTCGGGAAATATTATTTGACCGACTCAAATCTTACTTACGACCTTTTGTTTTGCATCATTAACAATAGAAAAGTGCTAGACTGCTGATTGTCTAGTAAGTGTTAACTCAAAATAAAAGATCGTAAGTGAGATAACAGTCGGTCAAATAATATTTCCCGAACTATATAATATGTACACTTATTTTTGATTGGTGAATCTAATCAGATGCGTATGTACTTTTCTATGCTCATTTATTTTTGAAGTCTTGGATTTCCTCATATATTTATGAACTCCACTGTACCTAATCATGTATAGAAACGAGACCTTTCGTTAGAATCAGTCTTTCTAATAGATTTATTAGTTTTTTGCCGTTTGGCATCTTGTTTAGGCCCTCTGGAGTAGGCATGCTTGTTTACCACCAACGAAAGAACAACTGAGATTATGAACAGACGAAATGATTCAACATTTTATTAGGTGCCTAATTACAGATTGTTTCGCTGTTCCCAATGTCAGTGTACCTAAAGACAAAACAAAAAATGCGTATGCTTAGCACATGATTTACATCAGTATGTCGCTGCGAGATAGGTTTTCCATCTTTTACTAACAATATGAATAAAAGAGGGACGGATAGCCTATCTCGCGACGACATATTGTCGCACCAATCCTGTGCTAAGCCTAGTAGTCTACCGCTTTTCGACAATATTACTTGACTAAGAGTCGCAAAATAGGGAAGACCACATTTTTAGTTGACTTGTATTGAAGGCAGCGTAAGGTTATGAAAACACGCAAAGACCAAACAATTTCTATGTTTATTTTCATCACAAACTCATTCACATCGTTAATTATATAACATAATATTTAATCAAACAAATAATAATGGTTACCACAAAAATAGAGCAATTTTATTTATATTATATGCTACTACTAATTTAAATTTACATTAAAATAATAATATGCTTACATTTATACATTTTACTGTAATTATCACGTGGTTTTGTTACCCTAGTAATCGGTACACACCTCGTCGTACTATATAATTTTACTATAAATTAAATTATATAATAAAGCTGTGTAGGCCAAGAAAAGAATTCATATATAATCTCGCAATTTTCGCCTGAGACGAAGATCGCAAGTGGTCACAATACAGTTCAGTATCTTACTCCTGTACAATATTGTTGCATTGATTTTTCATTAGTATATTAATTATTTATATCAATTCCTTTTATTTTCAAATTGTGACCATGATTGTATTAGTTACTTGTATTGATATGTTTTATTTTTGGTCCCTTAGGCACTTGGGATGTAATGCATATTAAAATTCGGGAACGAATCTAAATCGTTCCATACGCGCTTTGTTTCGACAACAAACATTACACGGACAGTAGCGTACCATGAGCTGCCGAGGCGTGTTTAACGCGCAGCTCGTACTCGCGCATTGGCGCGAGCGAGCCGGATATAAAGTAAATGCACGTTAATAACGCCGCGCCAACTCATGCTAGGCACACAGTTCAACAGAGCGCTGTACGTTGCTCCCATAACATACGAACATACATAAGTACCTAACCTAAGTATTTATAAGCTTATAAGGATTATATAATTAATTTATTTGATCTAAGTACCTATAATAGGATATGGGCTGCTGTTACACCACAGACCCAAGTCCGTTAATGATCGACGTATTTCTGTACACAAAAACCTGTCACGATATTATCAAAAATAATTAAAAATAATATCAACAATCTTACCTACTTAACATAATCTTAGATGAATGGAGCTATGGATTGTATCATAATAATATATCTGAATCAATGCGTTCGCTTCAAGGTTTCTACTTAACTGGAAATATTGTCATCGGTAAAACAACTATGTCGTATATAATCACTTTAACGAATTGAGCAGTCTTTACCGTATTGCTTTATTCGTATTTAGAAATAAAATTATTCATGATTTAAATTAAATAATATAATGTAGTCTAATTTCATTTTAAATAATTCGAGTGAAGCGGCTTTCGTAACAAGCATGATCGAAATAATACAAAGATATAATACTCAACAATAGCACGGGGCGCGCCGCGCGTCACTTCCCACTGGTGGAAGTATTTCGAGCTCGCACCCGCCTGTTATTGTTTAATTACTCACAAAACACGCAAAAGAGTCGATTAAACACCTCAGTCATTCGTATAGAAGAATAACTCGCAATTACGGACGAACTGTCAACACAGTTGGCCGCGCCTCGCAATCAGGACCACATTGTGCCGAACAACTGTACAACCGCTCTCGATCATAATTTGCACTGCATAATCGATAACAGAATTTTTATAGATTGTCTATTAAATAAATTGTTGGGTTCGTTCGACATAAATCACAGTTACCTACTTTTAATTAAATTTTGTAAGACCTGTGCACCAAAATAGCCCGTCGGTCTATGTAGATGTGAAAGAACGTAAATGTTTAAAATATTGGTCAAATCAAAAGTCATAACGATCCCCTTGGTAGTTATTAAATGCTTGCGCTGGCACTATTGATGTTTCCGATTCGGGCGAATCCGAAATGAAGGAAATTTGTACTTTTTAATACTCATCAACATTCATCTACCTACAGGGTGACTTCCCGGACGTACCAAATATTGTATACTTGGCTATGTTATTTCTTGATGCATAAGTACTATTCTAAATTACTTCAGTAGTTAACATTTGTCTTTTTCCTTATTATTTTTTGTACAAAATGTAATCGGATGTTGTATGAACCGATATAATTGTCCATGCTTGCAAAACTGCCTCGTAGTGCATGGGAACGGACGGCGCTCACCAGAACTTTTTGAAAATATATTTTGTAAGCAAGCCATAGAAGTCACCCCATACCTATTTATTGGAAATATAAATAAATCTAAATAAATTCGAGTTTAAATACAGCTCTTCCCCGATTTACGGACCAAATCATCGGACTGGATAGAAATGCCAATTTTATTTGTTAACATATTGCAAAATCACATTCTATTTTGACACTATCACTTAGCTCAGTATTTGCCGGCGCACCGCTCACGAGGCACCCAACGGAGACAAATACGGGCAAGCGCGCGCCTGCCATGGCACTTGCAGTTTTATAATTAGGGCTAATTTTCAGTAACTCTATATAACTCATAGTTTTTGTGGCTAATGCATTTCATTGTTCTATAGAACAAACGGGAAGTTAAGTAATACAAAATTAGTCGTCAAATTGATAAAACGTGGACGTTATTTGAGTATCTTTGTTTCAGATAATCAATTGTACCATCTTATGGTTCTCAATACGTATATTCATAAACTTGCGTAGTCCTTTTGGTCCGTGTCGATTTGTACCGCGAAACTGTCCATTTTTGCCCTGGGAAGTGAGTTTTTACATTGAAAAATTGTGGGTAAAATTGCACGGTTTCACGTAAGATATAAAAAGTAGTCCTTGGACATGATCCTCCAGGGCAAAGTAGTGAGTAGCTCAGAGATGCGTGATGACGATCTCGTCGTCGATCTCGTCCTTCTCGTCGTCCTCTTCTGGGGGCTGCTTGGCAGCCTCGGCGGCCACGGCCGGGTCCTCGGCGATGGCTTTCAGGCGGCGGGCCTGGAAAAGAACATCATTTTACTGACATGACATTTGGAAATAAGATTTACATAAGACAGAGATTTTCTTTATATCGCGATAGTGGCAAACAAGCATACGGCCTAAGGTGCTGTAATAAAAAAACGACTAATCATTTTGCCTTTCTGGATCTTCGTACTTCGGTAGCGACTCCTAATTGCTGTTTATAATAATTGAAAAAAAAAAACAAATATGGTTTACTTATCAAATAACAAAATGAGAGGGTGCCCCGTAGAAAATTGCAATCTGGAGAGCAAAGAGCTGCTTTATTGGTTCGAATATCCTACAAAATTGCAAAAATAAGAAGCACCCTAATACAGCCTGCCTGATAGTAAGCAGCTACCATAGTCTATGGAAGAATGCAACTCTAGGAAATTCACATACGCTTTAAAAACGTAGGGACTCCTTTTTTTAAGGAGTCTCATGAGATTATGTCGGTTCAATTAATAACACATAGGTCCCAAATAAACACGATTCATTATAAAAATTATCTGTGGTAAAATTGCCCTACCCTATTTGAGTTCTTACTAATATACTCGTATGGAAAGCGTTGTGGCAATTAGACACGACAATGTGCGTGTGCGTTGCGTGCGCGTTGTATTGTCGGAAATAACATAGTAGATGCCACATCGCTTGCGTGACGTGGACGTTCCACGTCACGCAAGCGATGTGGCACCTAATATGACATTTACATACGGTACAACGCGCTCGCTGTCACGTGTTGCACACGCATCCGGTGTGTCATGGCCTTAGCTCTGAAATGTATTTACCTTTCTCTTGTGTAGAATCTCAACTATGATGTACCCAACGAAGCCGATGAGCAGTACCACCATCATGACGTACAACTTCATGCGCGCACAGAGGTGCGTAGAGTAGGCGTAGGCTACCACGAACCCGGCGCTCTCCCACAGCCGAAAGTTCGAGAAGGCTGCTTCCTTGTTGCGTCGGAACAATACGCCGTACAGACCTGGAAGGAGGAGGTTACATGTTAGGACAGCGCATTAAAACCAAGTCAGACAATCTATAGTGTCGTTTATGTATCTCTAGGAGTCGTACGGCCGTCTTACGCCGCGGCCACGACATCGGTCTAAGGCGACCGGCTTAGCGGAAAACGTATGGTGCTCCCTCTCGTACCCATATCGGCATCCCGCTCCAACTCATAGATTCGCTCGCCGCTGGTCGCCTTAGACCAATGTCGTGGCCGGGCCGTTAGCGGTCTTAGCCGCTTACATAGGCAAAGCGGGAATCACGGCATCAGTGTGTAGCCAAAATGCCAATCAATAACGAATTGTAGTTTTCTCTCTATCTGTTATCTTTATTATTATTGTGACAAAGATAGTTTCGTTGTCGACTCTCGACTGAGCGTTAGCAATTGGCATTTTGGTTACGCAGCGTGGTCTGTGATCGACATCGGTACATTAGGCACTGGTCTCACCGCAAGTTACTAAGCTATGAACTATAGACGAGCTATGAACTGGGCGAGTATCGTCGCTTTGTCTCTGCTAAGTACTAGTAAGTATGCTTTTGTATCCATCCATGGTCACTAGGGTCGGGAGTTAATAACCGAAAATTTCCGTTTGTAACCCAGCATTTCTTTAGGACATTAATTTAGCAAGAAAGAGTTAATGTGTACCTACACATCATGTTAGTTTATTTTTTCTCCTCCCGGCCCTTTCCTGTTCTGGACAGACTGCAACCGTCTCGGTTTAAAATTACACGGCTCTAGGTGTTCCATACCCCCCTAACCTTATCTCAAAAAGTGTAAAGTATACAGTTTTTTACAGCCCTGCAGAGTTTTATTGAGTCCGAGGACTGAGATGTTGATTTTTACCCAAAACATGAGTATTACTTATTTTATTGAAAACTATAAAAGTAATTAACTTTCCAAGAAAAAATCAATGAGAATCCTTAAGTAGCGCTTGATAATGATTCCAGCGTAACTCTGCGAAGCGTTAGACAACGCGTTACATTGATCGTTCGAAGGAAGTAAGATGAATTGTACAATTCATTTAAACATTTATCGATTGTTAATATTTCAAAACGATTGCTAGTAATGCGTATTATTGCCCATTCCCTTTAAAGCCCTGGTCATAGTAATACATTGTATAAGTATTCTTAGTAAATGTATCAATAGTATAGCATGTAGCAGAAAATTACAGTTACAGCAAACGCCTGCCGTTCTCGATATCGCACGTAATCAATAAGAAACACATCCATTACTCAGTCCAATGAATCGTTTGACGCACTGCACTCAATTATTGTTACTTATTTCTCGTGAAATTACTGCGTATGTACCTACATAATGTATGTATCGCTGTGCTGACTAGCGTAAATTGAAATAATGTTAGTAATTATAGGTCTTAGTTGTTATTACATTAATGACTTATGTTCATAATTTGCTACAGGTTGTTTCTTTAATGAGTGATATCGAAATAAACGTATGAGGAATGTTAGGCTTAACCCAAAGGCTAAGGACAGGTCTAAAAGGCACCAATACTGAGCTTGAACAAATGTAAGCAAAATATTAATATAAAAGAAAATTCGGCTAAGACGTATTGCATAAGAGACTCTTTATTTTTGTAAGTTGAACTTGGATACGTAGTTATATATTAGTCTAATTAATATTATTAGCATGCCTAAACGGGATAATTTACTATGTAAATTGCAATTATTGAGCACCCGAAATGCTCAATAATTACAATTTACATGGTAAATAAAGCATTTAAGACACCTACTTAGCCCTTTTACCTACCGAAATAGGGTTAGGAGATAGCAGAAAACTCGTCAGCAATGGAGTTGCCAAACTAAGTGGAAGTTTTCCGTACACCAACGATTACACAACGACACGTCGACGCAGTTCAACCCATAGCGTCGAGTGCAATATTCATTCAAAGTAATCGATGGAATTGATATCTTTATAGAGCCTACACTTTAATGATCCGCGACGCGAGCGACTATACTTTATTTTATTGGCAGGATAATTATTTTTATTCTGAATCTAATTGCGGATCAATTAATCTTCTTTATTATACTGGTAACGGAGCAGTAATTAAAATACTCGGATGTATATACACGTGACATAGGTAATGATGTAATATTATGTAAAATTTTTAATGCCTTATGCTCGTTATCATTAACAAAACCGTTTCCGATATACTAACACTTTAATGAGATATATGTAGGTATACTTAGATGGAATTTAAAGTTAGGCTATAAAAGAGTAATATGTTTACAAATTATTTCATCATCATCGTCATCATCAGCCAATTGACGTCCACTGCTGGACATAGGCCTCCCCCAGAGAGTTCCACAAAGATCGGTCGTGAGCTGTCCGCATCCATTGGACACCCGCAACCTTTACCAGGTCGTCGCTCCATCTTGTGGGGGGCCTTCCCACGCTGCGCCGTCCAGTGCGTGGTCGCCACTCGAGAACCTGGCGATTCTTCGGGCTATGTCGGTCACTTTCGTTCTTCTGCGGACCTCGTCATTCCTGATGCGATCTCGCAGAGAAACCCCGAACATTGCCCTCTGCATCGCTCGTTGAGTGACTCTGAGCCTCCTAATGAGTCCCATAGTGAAACGTGGTCGTTCACAAATTATTTACTTAGTTACAAATGTGAGGCAGTGGATGATTCCGGACAATTATTAAATAATAAGACGTTTGCAAGTGACAGCCCTATTGTACTGTTACTCGCAGATCAGTATCTGTACGAGTAGATGGCGTTGATATCGCACGTGCAACAGGAAGATGGCTCAAGGATGTGCCGGCCACATTACTAAATAACACTTAATTGTCTCATGACACTACTTTGTCAGGTCTATTTCTATACAGGAAACGAAGATATTTAATATCACATATGCCGGTAGTTATTTGTTATTCATACTTACTCGGCATTTCGCTTTTACAAGTCAAAAAGCTTACGAACGCGTCGGCACGTACCGATATTGAGAGTTGAGAGTCATTAGTGCGTCTATACTTCCTACACAAGTAAATAAATTAAAATATATTTGTTTGAAATATTACTCTTCCGGATTATTATATTCAGATGAAAGCGTCTTAAGTATGTTATTTACTTGTTGGTTCTTTGTAGTAACTGTAAGAAATCGTGCATGTGAGTAATTTAATCAATTCGAAAAATTTATCTAGTGTTCCTTAGATTAAATCACAAATAATTGTATAATTAAATAGATTAAAACTATATGGATATATCGAATTACAGTCAATACTATTTTGTCAGTTCACACACAGACAGTTAACTAATACTTGATACGAACTCTCAGATCTGAGCCAAGTGCGTGTTTGTGACACTTTTACTGTGTTTGTGCAAAATACTTGTATTTCGGCAAATACAGTGAAAAAGTTTCATCCATAGAAAATTAATAGATTCGTATTTATTGGAATTTTATAAATTGCCATGTCTTTTAATGATGGTCAAATTATCTGGTTGCAACTGGCCTCACCAAGCGTGAAGGCGCTATCAATGCACAATCTATGATTTCTATCCTATACTGCAATTAATGGTAAAAATGCGTGACGAAATCATAGATATGTATCTTACAATGCACACTATTGCACAGCCTTCCATAACGCGATTGCACTTAGATATATTATCTTTTATTTCCATGATAATATATATAGAAATACAAGAAATATTACAAGTGTTTTAAGACCCTTGCAAACGGCACGATTAAAATAAATTAAGCAATAAGTAATATTTATAATTACGATTTTTAATGTACATTTCAGATGAATCTAACTACGAGATTGGAACATGGTTGGTAGGTGCATACATATGACGTGTAGGAGATAGACTGAAGTATGCTTTTTTGCCACTGTCGGGTCACATAAAAACAAAGTTTTATATGCAGTAAATTTAGATCAAGTAAATAACAGGCATAACAGCACATTTGTTCTAAAGGATATAGCATATGCCTCGATTATTACTCATTTTCACATAAACACGAAAACGCTTAGAATTCTTTAGCACTGACACGGGTAAGTACTTAGGTACTCACGAGTACGTTTGCTATACGTAGCCAGCATTTAACATTAAAACGTGGCATCAATACATATTTATGTTTTTAAACACAGTATTTTTCACCACTTATCAAATGAGTGTCCGAGTGGCGTAAATGTCACGTCTGTACACGTGACGCCTGCACGTGTGTAGGGGCCTTAAGCATGAGTGTTACTTTTACAAGTTCAGAGTTACGACTCTTACGAGTCTTACGATCAACGACTACTTATACAGGGTGTAAGTCTAATACGGGCGAAGCTCTTAACGGGTGTTAGTTTACGACATAATAAGTACATTCAAATAACTTTTACTTAAAAAAAATCCATACAAAATAATACGGCGCGCAATGTAGAGCAACATACGCACTCGTTGACAGCTAATTTCAAAAGTAGATAACATAACTGCCATATCAACAATAACAAATGCTCGTACCTACCTACATTGCTGCTCAGATAATCTTTAAAAAAATCTGTGGGGTCTAAACTAAGAGTATCTGTAAAAAAAAACCTTGTAAGCCATGATTACACTAATGAATCCCATGCCTGGTTTAATTGATCGCCCGTATTAGATTTACACACTGTATGTAAACTGTAAAGTAATTAACTATAACATAAAGCAACTTTAGTGCTTAATCTTACTACCTATAATATATGTAGGTACTAATATAAATTACCATGTCCGCTTAAAATATTAAATTATGCCTAGATTGCCTAGGCACGCGTGAGAGCCTGCGGAGGAACGCTGTGTCTGGCGTCGGATAGTAGTGGAACCTCGATATCCGGAACGTTAAAGAAAATCGCTATAATAAATTTTGTTGTACCTAGATGTTACTCTGTTACGAGGTTCAATATAATTATGATATTTCTGTAAGTGAAATGAATTTTAAGGTACTTGCGTTTACCTTTCATACTTAGGTTAGATAGGTAATTTAATTTTCCTACTTTACCTAGATACATAATATACTTAAGAGTGTATTTGAAGCTTAAGGTCCTGGAATTAAAAAAGGCATTTTACCTCAATGTACTGAGCCTTGTGTTATGTGTATTGAATGGACTTAGTAGTTTATTTTAAAGAGACAGAGGTTAAATTATTTTTCGTGTTAAGTTGTGTACCTACCCATCGAATCATCATTGAATATGGCTACATAAAAAAAACTTTTTGCCTCGACTTTCTTATAGAATTGTGTGTGTTTGTTTTAAGGCAATTATAAATATGCCTAATACACGTTTTAATCAAAACTGGTACAATACCAACAGGCCTTGTTTTAGATAATTTTAAGTAAGTATTATCGTTTGTTATTTTAAGTTATGTTATACCTATGTCGTAGGATGATTTGATACTTCGAATCTTCGCGAAAACCCTAGGTTGATACTTCGAATCTTCGCGAAAATCCTAGGGGTTTTGCAAACTAACCTAACCTTTTATCCGCGTTTTCGCAAAACTCCTAGGATTTTCGCGAAGATTCGAAGTATCAAATCATCCTACGACACCTACATATATTTTCTTCGTACTGATTTGGTAAAGTAACAGATTGGAAGAAGTCAAATATTATCATATAGAAGTACTTTAATTAGTAACTACGAAGCTGTGGCTTTATCGAACCTTCAAGTTATTGAGGTTCTACGTCTGAAACGGGTTTAGAGACAGCGTCCAGCGCACTCCGATATTTAATACCCACATTTCAAGTTTGAATCGCGTACATGAATTTAATGGGCTCAATGAAATACAATATTTAATGTAAGTTCATATCGCAAATATCTTTTTGCACGTCTCAAAATAATCGTATCGCGAAGTTAGTATCGTCTTGGGCAGGGAACGGCCGTTTGAATGAAAAAATCAGGGAAATTCCAATACCTTTTGATATTAAATTGGATTCCATGTATACTTTAAGCATTTTAAAAATCTATTTGAAATCAGTGTGTTTACAGTATTTTATATGAAAGATTATACCCGACAAGTACTTATTCTTTGACCGAAAGTGTATTTTATTGAGCTGAATACTTTTCGGGATGTGGGGGCAACATTTGAAACCATATCTTACGTAAGTATTATAAGTTAGTACATACATACTCGTATATCACACGAAAATATATGATTGTTTATACATAGGTATATTGGTACGCTTTCCTACGGATTCATATACAGTAACCGAGTAAAAAAATAACTTTAATGAGATACTCATTACCTAATCCCGGCGACGGCATTATTTGTGTATTTATTTATCACAAATATTTGTTCGTTGATCATGGCTGTCCATGTATTTAAGCATCTATATATATATATATATATTTATCGTAGCCTGGTACCCACCACACAAGCTTTAATTGAGCTTACCGTGGAAGTAGGTAGATTTGTGTAAAGATGTCTAAAAATATTAATTAATTTACATAATATATCTGCCTAAAACGGAAAGATTGTTTAGTCAATAAATGTTTTATTGACTAAACGAATCCTCACAAGCCAAAGCCAAAGTCGCTTGGAAAAGTATGCAAAATATGTTTCGAAATCTCACGGTTCGGCACGCGACCAAGAATGCCCGCGGAATTGCAACGCCAAGCTGGGGTCAACAAACTCACCGTTAACTTGAGTCTGCCACACCGCATCGCCCACGCCCCATAACCCAGAGATCACAAAGAAGGTGCTCGGGGTCTCCGGGTTAGGCCTCCAGATGAGGAGCCACACTATGAGGCCGAGATGCAGGGCGGCGCCCATGACGAGGATCGGAAACCTGCCGATGTACTTCATGGCCGAGCCGAAGACGAGCGAGCAGATGGCATTCACGACTCCGAAGCAGATCATTACGTAGCCGATGGAGCGGATGCCCAGCGCGCAGGATACGTAGGCCTGCAAACAAAGGAACATCTCATTTTCCACTCTTCTTGGATAATAAACATATATTTTCTGAACTTTATGAGATAAGGGTCAGTAATGGTCAGTTAACTGTTGTCATGTACTCAAGGTGGATTTTAGAATCAACTGAGGTTAATAAATACTACCTACTATAGATAAGCGTGTAGCTTCAAAAATAAAGCTATAGGTACTTTGCTGATTGTTTCATAGCTTTAACGATAGCGGGAGCTCTAAATTGTAAAGGGTTTGTAAAGTTTGTATAGAAAGTTAGTCAAATAGCAATTATCCCGTAGTTCTATTTGCTTTATTAATTGACCTCACAAATTTAGTTTGATGAAACTACGTCCTGAAAACATAAAGATTTACTGATGTATTCAATTACACATTCGGTTATTTTTTCTCAAAACAGCTCCACCTATCAACTTCATTACGAACAACGTAATGCTTGTTATGTTACTAATTTTTCGATTGGTTAAAAGACCTCGAACTTATTGAAAATGCATGTTTAAACTCGTAATCAAAAACGATAGGTAAATATTGGGAGCACGCATTCCTTAACAAATCGCTCATTCCTCAACTGACACGGTCGTATGTCGCATCATTGTCAGTAGGAATCCCAACTTTATCATCATGGAACAAGGTATTATTTCGAGAGGTAAGATATAGTAAGCTACGACAAAGTGATGCTCTAGGTGTTGTTGTTATCAGTAAGCGAAAGTAACGCGCGGCTAGTAATTAGATTCAAGTAGGTATTGCATATTATTTGAGTGTATGTAAATTAGTTTTATGCAGTTCTGATTTAGTTTTAGTTTTGCTATGGTTTTGTTTCTATCATATTAATAGTTTTTCTTTAAATATAGCTGTAAGCAAAGTTTTCCAATAGTTGTTATAATAATATATATCCGGTACGATATAGATCATAATACTCGTAAGTATCTACGCATATGAAAATGTTTAAAGATTGCATAACTATGAAAACGTCTAAAGTCTGCAGAAATGTCAATCTTTTGGCCCTTCTATTAACCAATTTTGATGCTGACAGTACCTATATCTATCATCTTAGGCTTTGCAAATCGAAACGAACTGAACATATACAGTTTCTCTCAAGTCAATGTCCAGCAACGCCCCAAAAGAAAAACGTTCTAACTCCATATGAGGCCGTTATGTAGATAGTGCTATTTACCATATAAGCATTATGATCGAAACCCGATCACGTACTGGCGATCGATCGAAGCATCTCCACTCGCCTGACGGTCGTTCAAAACGTGACGAGGTCCGGACAGAGAACTGACCGCTTCCGCGTGGAAAAAAAACGGGTAATATAAATTGCTTTTTGCCTGAAAGAGATACGTGTCTAACGTGTCTAGTTACGTTAGGTATGACTTTTTTAAACTCCGATCAGTGTTAGGTTAACTGAAGTTAACGTAAGCATTGCAAGAAAAAGAACTTGAATTATTGTTTATTGTAGGACGAAAGTTGGCCGGTTTATTTTCAAGCTCAGCAGCTATTTATTTATGTGATAAGAAATTATTTATTATGATTATGAAATTATTTAGATATTTATTTATGGAAATTAAGTATCACATCTTTTGTCGTCAAAATCTCTGGAGTTGCAGCCGTATTTAGGCTGCGGTACCTAACTGCTATTATCAGGTAGCCAGTGAATTGTATGCCATCAATATCACAGATATTCTTACTTATACCCTTTTGAAACACTATAATAATTTAGAGGGCTATTAGAAAAGGGAAATCAACGTACGCATTATTTTTAAATGATTTTCTCTATTAGTTATTTTCCACGTATACAGGGTGGCCCATTCAAATCGGTCAGTATGGGAAAGTCTGAAACTATAAGACATACGAAGATTTGTTCTTAGGAACCATGTCACCGATTTAGATAAAAAGAAAAACTGCATTCATACATTTGAAAAAAAAAACTGGGTACAGGGCTAGGGAATTGAACCCGGTTGTTTTGAAAAAATAAACTTACACTATTTCTATTCAGATATCGTTTGTGTAGGTCTTAAGCACTAAATGTCTCTAAGAAACATGATGTTTAAAATGAATGGAATTCATTGTTTTCACGCACTTAAATTTATTTTACTATGTGTTTATATATTGTGTAAATCTTAAGAAAAAATTTTTTTTTTCATATTTATCAACACAGTTTTCCTTATTATTAAAATAGATGACATGGTTCCTTAGAACAGATCTTCGTATGTCTTATAGTTTCAGACTTTCCCGTACTGACCGAATTGAATGGGCCACCCTGTATATCTAATGTGCGCTTCAAAGCGCTAGCGAGCTGAAAGTTTGCGTAGACCCTATATCACATTATTAGTAGCATCCAATTTCCCCTATATCACATTAATGAGACATCCTCCTGCCTCGCAGTGGTGTGAAAGTGCGCCCTCCCCGCTCCGGTGACCGGACAGTTACCCTTTGCTACACGAGTTTACACTGTGCGAGTACCAACGCATTTGTTTCATACATTTTATCGCCACTATCTATTGCAGGTCATCACTCTCACTTTTCCCCTTTCTGGGGTGTGACGTAGGGTGGGAGCCAATTCAAAGGTTGGCCCTTTATGCCTGGATCAAATTGCAGGTCGCGACACCAAGCTGGGCTGTTTTGTAGTGTGAGTTACACTACATTTTGCCTTAATTTTTCCCTTAGATGCCCCACAAAGCCACTGATGAGCCATCAACCACAAAGCTTGAGAAAGGCAACCTTGATCACCAATCTAAGATGGCCATCTTTGCCGCCGCCGTCCGAGGTGTGGTAAGATTTTCCCATCATATTTATGTATTACCTGTGTATAGTCGGCTCCGATGAAGGCCTGCTCCATGCCGATCCACAGTGTGATGGGGATAAGTAGCTGCTGGTTGGGCTTCTTGAGCTGGTATGCCGTCGCAGACAACAGTTGGATGCCGGATAGCTCCTTGGCCGGGTCGGCCTTCCTTTGCTTCTCTCCGTATCTGGGAAACAAGAGGAGTATTAGGGATACACGTAGACATCTGTCCGTCAGATTCGGATGGCAGATATGACAGCCATAAAAAAAGTCTAATATAGAAAAATAATGCATATATTTTGGAAAAAAAATGGATTATCGATCTTGAATTAATAAATTAATAGTCCACTACACTTCTAACCCATCGATCCTTGCGACACCCACGAGAAGAGTTGGGGTGGTGAAAAACCGACTTCAAAAAAGGAGGAGGTTCTCAATTGGACTGTTTATTTTTTTATACCCGATATTTCCGAGAATTGTGAACCGATTTCCAAAAAATTTTTTTTGTTCCCCGAAATAGGAGAAATCGGTTGAAGCGGATTTTTTTTTCTAATTTATTATTAACATCAATATATTAAATAAGTGGTTTACTTTACATTGAGTGTTGTCGTATTCACGATTACCGATCCATGCCACTCTCTGCTCTAATTCTTGGTTATCAACAAATATGTCTTCCAAAATCAATATTGGAATAACTTAGGGATATCAGGATATTTTAGGCCTATTATTAGCAAGTTGATGTTCTGTTTGAGGAATACTCACGTAAATAATCACCAAATAAAAAATTTAAAAACAGACTTCAACCGATTTCTCCAAGATCATCGATTTGTTTCCATCATTGGTTTCTTCAAATCCTATTTTCTGAATGCAAATTTTTGTAAATTAATGAAAACTACCAAAAGCGCCATACATGTAGGTACCTATAACATTTGAAAAGATGCCTCGATTTCTCCAAGATCCCATCATCAGACCCCAACTTGGTGCCAACGGGACCATCTCGGGGTTGTTACAATTACTAAAAAAAAATAATTAAAATCGGTTCTCGATTCTCGGAGATATCGGGTAACATTCATACAACAAAAAAATCAGTCGAATTGAGAACCTCCTCCTTTTTTGAAGTCGGTTATAAAAACTACGTCATAAGAAAATAAAAGGTAGATATTATAGATCAATTAAATATAAGTTGAATTAATCACCGGCATTCTTCATATGACAAGCTGCCTACCTCTGAGAAAAATTACAGTCGTTTGTTTTCTAAATATCATTATAATTATTGCGTAACTATTATCTAAGTTACTACTTTTATTATTTCAATACGGCGAAGCTGTAACTATAAAAATATATGTGAAGAAAGAAGTATGTATATTATCGTTGAAATATATTTTTGTGTTCATACGTATACATGTTCATAATATGTATAATTGTATATGAAGGAGCCCGAGATAGAGTCAGATGGAGAAAGCTACATACCTACAATCTGCAGCAGATAGGTATTGCTAAGCGGGCAGGGTGTTCAAAATGAACTTGGCACGACCTTATTACTGAGATTATAAGAGTGTGTTGAGGTCATTGTGAACACCATAGCCGCTAAGCAATATCTGCTGCTGCCTGCACGAGAGTCTAACTCTTAAATTTATGATGATGATTATATTTAAGATTATCCCCATCAGATACATCGAAGCTGCCACGGTGATATAAAATAGCTGAACATGCACTCTAACGCCATGATAATAGAGGTCTGCTTATATATTTGTGAGTACCCTGGCCGCTACGATATATCTGATGGTGACCTAAAAGATGATATTTTTTCTTTATCCTATGTCGTTTATTCATCACATTTGTTTTATTAAGGCTCTGCACCCCTGGCTTAAGTGGTATGTGACAGAAAATTCCTGTCTATTTTGCGGTTACCCGTTTCATTTTAATAGTGTTGCTAGTGCTTAGACCCGATAGTAACAGCCGGCACGTTTAGGCGTATTTCAAAAAGTGATTCTACATGCATACTTTGTATATTTATTTAGGTAATTTGCTAGTTTGGGTTTGAATACTATTTTTGCTAAACTTCTTTGTAATTTAACAAAATCCAAGGCAATGACACGCTGTTGTCAAGAATTCACGAGCAGACAAAAAGCGTGCCGGCCTCCGTCCGGCGTGTATCAATCAAACTGAGAAATGGCACACACAGAAAAACACTTGACAGCTGATGTTAGACGGAGGTTAAGGCGACTCGATGCGATTTGTTATTCTTCATTATTGATAAAGTATAATTTATTGACGGCTAAAAAAGTAGCATAACCATAAGTTGTTTTTTTTTGGATTTTAACGCATTTTATTTTATAACTTTCTATGATACTGAAACTGCTGGTGATTCTAGTCGACCTACTAAAATGAAGTTTGTAAATTTCGAGGATTTGTGTCTGTCACTCTAACGGAAGAGTCATTAGAGTGACAGAGACGAAAAGAAAATTTTCAATCATAAAAATAGCATTGGTAAGTATTTATCGTTTAGGTAAGTACTAACATAGTAATTGGAATTTACACGAAGACACTGAATGCGCACTGACACTGATAAATTGGTGAATATTATGTGACCAAAGTCTAAGCATATTCAATTTAGACATACATTATATTAATAAACAATTTAAAATTGAAATGTTGGTGTAGCGCCGTCGCCTTAAGTTAAAGACGTGTCATGCAAGTCAATCTCGAAGAAGAAATAAATTAAAATAATCGCAAAAAATATTCATGTTTATATTTACACATTTTTTGTTTACTTCCAGTCTATATGGTTATAAAAATGAAGTTATGATTGAATTAGCACCCGTTCTAAGAAATCAACCAATCACGTTTTGTGTACCGATCGAATTTCGTATAGAGTGGGAGGTTAGAACAGCGAATGCTCTTTTAGTTTAACCGCACCTTAAGACGATTATTATTTAAGGCGGTAAGCAGTGTTGGGCAAAAAGTAATAGGTAGATATGATTGCTTTTGTATGTGTACTTTGTAATCTAGATTGTACGTGTGTGATTGTTGTTGTGTGCCTACTTTTGTCTCAAGCGCTGGTGTGATAGATATCGAAGAAGCAGCTAAGTATTGTTTGTCCCTCCGCTCTTATAGACATATTGAATGAGACCCACAGCGATAAAATACTTGATTTGCTGTTTATGAACGGCGGTAATACTAGAAAATGAATAGCGTTATACCTAGACAGTGGGTCCACCAGCAACGCGACCATCAACACGGCGACTACCACGCACGCCAGATAGATGGCGCTGATCTCATAGATCTCGCTGTCGGGCGGCCGGTGGAGGTTCTGGTTGTCGTGGTGGCCTCCGCCAATCATGCAGAAGTTGGCTCCGCAGGTCAGCAGAGTCTTGCTGGTGTTGTCGGTGGTGCCGTTCGAGCTGTGCACGCCCGATGAGAACACTGTGGAGAAAAAAAATGTTTTATATGGCAACCCTAAAGGTAAGGCCTGCCTGCTACCGCGAACACGGTAATTTCGGGGATTTTTCTCTCTCACTCTTATGACGCCTTCTTTGGAGTGTCAGAGACAAATCCCCGAAATTTACGTACTTCGGTGTTCGCGGTAGCAGGCCTGAATGCCAGCGGGGCGGGCAGCGGGGTGTCGAATGTCCAAGAGATTTTCACAGCGTATACCTATTCAGGCCACGCGCATACGTTTGTATTTGTTTAACAGACTCAGGCCTAAAGGTGCATTCTGACCAAACGAGCATTCGCTAATCTATCCCCCGCTCTACGAAATCAACGAATCACATTTTGTGTAACGATCGAATTTCGTAGAGTGGGGGGATAGAATAGCGCATGCTCATTTGGTCTGAATGCACCTGAATGATTCTTGGTAAGATTCGCCCGAGACCGGGACGAAAGGCGTGCGCGAAGAGAGGCTTATGTTCAGCAGTGGGCGCTCGAGGACTGATGATGATGAACCCTCAGATAAGATGTAGGGTTTGCAAATATTCGAAACTTGCAGGTATTCGAATATTCGGTTTTATTATTTTGAGATATTCGAATTAATACTCTAATAGCTATCAGATTATAATTAAGAGTTGATGCTTTAGGTATATTTTTACTAATAGGTTGGTGTTTTATTATCAGTACGTCCCGAAACTTCGTAAAACGTCCCCAAATTCGTTTTCTGTAATTTCAGCATTGATGCGTTTGACGTAAAACGTAGCATTTGTTGCTGTAAAGTGTTTAAATTTTAAATATATTAGTATAAAAAATATTCGATAACCTCGTGTCTTATTATTTGAATACCTACTATAATGGACGGAATATTCGAATTTTTCGAATATTCGAACAGCAAGTCATAATCACATCGCATCATCAGCCTATAGTCAGTCCACTGCTGGACAGCCCACTATTACCTAAGAGTATGGACGCATTACTAGGTAAATGTTCATAATCGCCACGTTGGTTAAGCTAAACGAAGGAACGATTTTTAATTGCTGCATATAGGTACAGAGGGCATGACATCTGGGTTGGGGAGCAGAATTGAACAGTGTTCTGTACCAAAAGGTACGTTATGGACGGTACTTAACTATCCATTAACTCATGATTAGGAGTTTTTTATTTCGGTATTATATGGTTGTCTCCATAGTTCAATTTGCTCAGCGTGAGCGTTCCTAGTACCCTGCTCACTCCTGCTCCACGACCCAATGTACAGCGTGCCAGTGGCGCTCGCTCGGAAGGGTTTCCACGGAAGACCAGCGTCAAGAAATAATAGAGATGACTTGACACAAAGCTGAGTGGGCTTTTTCAGGAATGATTTTATATGTTATTTTCTTAGTTAACAGTCCTGTTTTGTATTAAGTTCCTGAATAAACAGATTTCTATTTATATAAATGTCACCCTGTATAGTGCATAACATAATTCAGTTGCCAGGAGGTGACGTAAAACGACGTGACAACAGTAAATGCTAAGCAGAACGTTGTTAAAACATTGGAGAACTTGGTTTCCCAGAAGCAGCATATATAAGTAAATAAGATTGTTTTCCTTATAGCCTTTAAATATGCAACCCTATTTATATTCATTTAAATATTAAATGCCTCGTTGAGTATACGTATTAAAATGTTATGCAACTGATACTAGAGTCAAAATTCTTTTGGTTGTCTTATTTTGTGTCCCTAAAAAACTTGATGATTGTATGAGAAGATGTTTTGTTTTCAATTTCTAGTGTATGGATTAAAATCTAGCGGGAAAAAGAAAATACAACTGCGAATTTGTTTTATATACCGAGTCGAAACAGCAACTAAAATCATGACAAAGTCGTAATAATCAAGCAATACAACCTAAAGAATTTTGACCCACTATAGTTGAACAGTCGTGTTTAGGGTTCTGTACTAAAATTTACAAAAGAAAACCTTGTAGTGCGACTCTAGTATTTATTTTAGTCTGTTTGCCTGTCACATTGTCGAATATCTCGACAACCATTGATTTGAAATCTATGATACTTATGAAAAACGCTATTATTTTTTGTATATATATCACAACCACGGAAAATGCTCTTTCCGTTGTTTCCGTGGTACATTAACAGGCTTTAGTTCTGGTATATCGCTTTTTGATACTATTTCGCATCAAAAAGCAATCCTGATTATTTTAATTTCCCAGTCATAACTTAGCTATTATAGCTACATAGCGGCATGATAATTAAACTTACCCAAACTTGAGATCAAATTTCCCCAAAGCTCAGCCGTCTGCCAAGCGAGGAAGAAGAAGCCGAAGAACCGCACGATGATGCCATCGACGGCCTGGTCCGTCAGCTTTGCGTACACGCTGCCCGCCTGCGTCAGGTACGTGGCCTTCGACGTCCACATGGGCGCCGCGCCCAGCCCCACCACCACGCCGGCCGGCACCAGCGTGTAGAACGCCGGGTAGAACTGCGCCGCGATGTACGGCGCGTAACACATCATCGACAGACACAGCGTCCACTTCACAGTTAGCCTCTTGATTAGGAAGGTGGGAACAAATATACAGGACACGACGAGCGCCGCGTAAATGGAACTTAGCGATACCGTGCCCAGCCCGTCCTTGGCGTTGATGGACGACTGAAGATTAGCCGTTCCTTGGAACGCCGTGAACTGCACCATGAACGCGGCGCTGACCGCCGCTACGTTCTTTAGTATTCTCCATTTCTCGTTTCTTGATAGTTTGACTTTTCCTGATGGATAGTTTTCGTCTTCTATGGGTAGTGGCGGCGGCTTGACGATGTCGTCGTTATCCTTGTCGTGCTGGTAGCCGTCGTTCTTGAAGCCTGTCTTGAGCGTGTACACAGAGTCCTTGTCGGGCCGGTCATCTTCACGCCCCCCTCCGTGTGTGGCCGTCATACCGGGTTATCTCTTGCAGCCCTGCAAACAAAAATCAATATTTAAATAATAGTGCGCGTTACTGTTATCATATTGTCAAATAGGACTGGTGTAAAGTTCGGAACATTACGAGTATGTCATAACATTACTGACGTATCAGCCATAATAGTATGTACAATAGGTACGAGAATGAATAACTAAGTATTCCGTTATCGGTTATATAGTCTACAGAGGTACACGTATTTAGTAGAGATTCTAGCAATTTACACATGTACAAGCTGGTTTTGGTTATGTAGTAGAAAGTTTCTATAAATACCTAAATATCAAATTAGAGCGGTTTTTTTACGTAAATGCGTATGTTTTTGGCAGAATTTAGTATGACACTATAAACAGCGCAGAGTACAATGGGCGTACAGCTGAGCACACAGTCCATAGTGTTATGAATTAGGCATACGGTTTCATCGTGACATAATATGTTCACGCTCGAAATGTATGACAGCGCGACAGCGGTCACCTAAACAGAATGGATATTTTAAATAAGAACACTTTCAGACCACTAGTCATTGAGACACTATCGGTTATGGAAATTAAATAGTCATTCATTTTCTGTCAGTAAAAGTAATACATTAGGTAGGTAATAAATAATCTCAAACAAGAAGCAAAACAGCCGGAAAAATATATACCTCAAAGAAAATGTTGAAAAAAATATCGTTGCCAAAATCGACGGAGAAAATACCTAGTTGAGAGCGTTTATGTGGGAAAATGATGCACTGTTGCTCCCTAAGTAGGTAGGGTAAGTTAGAAAGTTAAAACATATTGCAAGATACTTAATTGATAAATGTTTATGAACATAAAATATTAAAAGAAGACCTTCGCTCTACTGACGACAATTCACGCTATATAATATTAACAGTGTTTAAATAAAAACGGCATATTTCTGTCAGCCATATCACAACATATCATGCATTGTTTGTCATATACTCGTACATTTCCATATTTTATGAAGCATGCACGATACGCGTTTGCCAGATGAGTCACAATAGGTGGAAAAATATTTATATTTATATTTCACCACTATTTTATCCGCTACACATAGATACAACATAATACTTAGTACTGAAACTACATAAATCGTTTTATTTATGTAATTCCTGTCATATGTATATACGGGCTAAGCTATTTAAATATTTTGTTGAAATGATGATTATTAATTGAGTATTTAAAATATATTTTTTATCCCTTATTCGTAAACGTCTGCTAACTTAGCAAGCCGCTAAGTATTGTTTGCCCCTTTCGGTCCTATCAATATGTCCCAACCAATATAAGGAACAAACAATATTTAGCGGCTTGTTAAATAGGAGACGCTTATGAATAAGGGGGTTAGTCTATTCAATCACAATGAGGGTTTTCTCGAAAACGTAAGCCACTACTTGGCGCCACTTGGCCGTAAGGTCCCACTAAGAAACACAATTATCTAACTCGAAAGAAAAAAATACTAGGAGGTATTTTTTTTATAATTTTATTCACTCAAACAAATACGTACCGTGTTTCGTGTTCAAAATGTTTATTAACTCATACAAAACATTTAAACACGAAACTATAGGCGCTCTGAGAATTTAGACAAGTTTCTGGACCTGACGCCTCAGTGCTGCCGCCCTGGTGAACGTCATTTCAGAAAACCCTCATTAAGGTATTATAAATATCGCACAAGCTGGCACTGTTACCATTTGGACAGACATAAAATTCGCATTCGCTATTCAGTCGCACTGTAGGCTAGCTATATTTTGATAAATATTGCATTTATTTATAAAACTTGTACATCCCTGTGTATTACACACTAATTGTAACATTAGTCCGTAAGAGCCACAAGCACAGCATAATTGTATTACTTATTAAATACTTACAGCAGCGACGGGCAGTTAAAACACACGTCAACTTGAGACTAACGTCAGACACATTCGTGTGATAGTAATGTATTTACGAGACTAATTACAAAAAAGCGTTCTCACGCGTCGCATGCTTTCATTCATTAAGTCGAGAACTATAATAAATACGTAAATTTATTTTTGTTTAGCCGTACAGTCTCCATCAGGTATCGGAGCGGCAAGGGTGGGTACTCACAAATATCTGAGCAGCAGGCCTAGCAAAGACGCCATTCTGCAATCGTATACGATAAGTCACGTGACCGTAATAATGTATGGAAATGGTCACGTGACTTCTCGTACGAATCTGTCATTCTCATACGTCGGTTGACAACTAAAACTCACTAAGTAACAAATACCTACTTGAAATAGATATCGTATCTAAGTTCTGATTCAATACTGATATAAGAGGTTGCTAAGAGTAGTGACAGTTTTTATAGTGAGTTTTGGTTGTCAGCCGACGACATTTATTACTTATCGCTTATCGTATACGATTCCAGAATGGCATCTTGCCTAGGCATGCAGGTCTCTATTGACATGGCGTTAGTGCATGTTCAGATATTTTTGAGGACCGTGGCCTCTCCGATATATCTGATGGCGTTGATTCAATGTCATCGCGATATTGTTGGTGTATATTCAACAGATTCCACATGACACATGACCCTTGGGAAATTAAGGATAACATTTTTGAAACTACTGAGTTGCTATTATTAAATGTGGTTACCCGTACGCTACTGCACGTTAGCGATTGGCAATTTGGATACGTACTCGGATGAATTGTAATGTTGAAATAAACGCTTGTATGCTGATCGGGTAGCAATAGTCGATGGCTATAGGCTATTGTGAAATTAATGTACTCACCAAACTATTGTTTTCGTATACAGTTTTA
Source organism: Thaumatotibia leucotreta (assembly GCA_025490895.1). Taxonomy (NCBI): domain Eukaryota; kingdom Metazoa; phylum Arthropoda; class Insecta; order Lepidoptera; family Tortricidae; genus Thaumatotibia; species Thaumatotibia leucotreta. The sequence goes on along the minus strand of JALPQI010030245.1, from coordinate 719,331 downwards.
TGGCAGTTTTAAGGCCATACGTATTACATTTAGTAGACATGAGCGCAAATGCTGAATATAGAAAAGTCGCATATACGATAAGACGGTCGATTGCTGTCGCAATCCAGCGCGGGAATGCCACCTGCGTGCTGGGCACCTTGCCCAGGGGCCAAATTTAAATTTATAATTTATATTTGTACTTAGTTTTATTTTTAATTAGCCTTAATTATTTTTCTTTTTTTGTGTATTTTATGATTAAATAAAATCGAGCGTATTTATAAGACGGTAATATTAAATAAATAAATATCTTGGGACATCTTACACAAATCAACCTAGTCCCACGGTAAGCTCAATTAAGGCTTGTGATGTGGGTACCAGGCGACGATATATATAATAGATAGATACATATAGATACTTGAATACATAGACAGCCATGACCGAGGAACAAATATTTGTGATAAATAAATACACAAATAATGCCCTCGCCGGGATTCGAACCCGGAACCTCCAGCTTCGTAGGCAGGGTCACTACCAACTAGGCTACGGAGGTTGACGTGATATTAAATTATAAGTATGGGTAAATATTAACGTTGTCAGCCTGCGTAGCCTAGTTGGTAGGTAGTGACCCTGCATACGAAGCTGAAGGCTCCGGGTTCGAATCCCGGAATTATTTGTGTATTTATTTACCACACATATTTGTTCCTTGGTCATGGCTGTCTATGTTTACATATTTAAGTATCTATATGTATTTATCTATTATTTTATATATCGTCGCCTGTTACCTACATCACAAGCCTTATTGAGCTTACTGTGGTACGAGTACCTACCAGGTCGATTTGTGTAAGATGTTCCAAGATATTTATTTATTTATTTATTATTACCTACTATTTATTTATTAACAACGCCCGTTGTAGACTAGACACCATGTCTACATAGCTTGAAGTCCCGGGGCGTTCTTTGTAGATTTTATCACAAATATTTATTGTGTCTTAGTCAAAACCTATTCATTATAAAATATCTTGTCTATGTATTAAACAATTTTCAATTCTCCATTTATATTTTCTTTACAGTCTTGTACAGTCGACGTTAAAGATATGATTATGGTTCAGGTACAAAACATATTTCCACGATCCTAATGTCAAGCAATGAAATCAGGTATACCTTTGTCACTTCATTCGCTGATATATTTGACGTCAACTGTACACAGGATAGCTTTTCTACAAGATTATAAAGCATAATAATCTCAATTGACACATAAGTCCATTTTAGAAAACAAGTGCTTTGAGGGTAGACATTAGTTTACTAAATAGCTATTTAGACGAACAAACCCTGTAAGTGGCGGTGTTTTCTTTTGTCAGCATACAATAACAAGATAGAAGGAGGTATTATGTACTTAATTCAATGAAAAATCATCCGTCATACATAAACCTCAGATGATTAACGACCATTTAAACAACATATATTTTAAGTCCGTACTAGAATTATCTTAACCCTAATTTAATGCAATTATTCGCCATCGTTTGCCTTTATAACCGGGTTTTAGGCGCAAATAACATTAATAATACGAGCCCATTGTCCTGTCAGGCTGATTCGCTCTGTCATGGATGTAACGATTCCATGGTATCATCTGTGTACGGTACCTTCTCACAATAAACACGTGACGAGGTACCGTATCGGACTTGGCTCTTACATCTCACGTGTAGCTTTTGACATAGAATTAGCGATTAAAAAGTCATATCTGCCAGATGCAGAACAGCGTATCCGCTTTAATGTTAAAATATTCATAATGCACGATGATTTTTATGATATGCGCAAGAGTATTATCGGATAACGGATGTGTCAAATTTAAATGTCGATTGTGAAAATCCGGTTCGTAGGACCATTTTTTGCATACCTAATACCTTCATGGAAACAGCATGTCAACGCTTTTGCGATGACATTGATAATCAGTGTCCTGTTTTTAGCTCAGATGGCCTATGGTATTGCAGCTAAATATTGGCATACTTTTCTTATATTCAGACCTATATACCTATGAAAAACTGCACCTAAAGCATCAGAGACACCCTATACTGTTAAACTGTAAAGGTTGAACAAAGTTCTTGTTACATGTGCTTCTAAGTTAGGCAAATTATTATAATTATTATCATTTAATTATGAGTAAGTTCTCAAATATCAAGCAATATTTAACTTTATGCCTTCTGTCAATATACTATACTTACACTAAACAATTGAAAGCAGAAAAACAAAATATCATCAAAAAAACTGCAATAAATTAAAAAAAAATGGTACCAACATGTTACAAAATTGACAACGCCATGGCCTGTCATTAAAAAATCAAATAAAGCACCTGAAGCCTTGTTCCCACGGTAGTGTTCGTCACTTCCTGTCATCCCTGTCATTGGTGTAACGAACGTTTCAAGGCTCGCCAAAATTAGCTACGCGCTGAACCGCCACCATGTAGGTACAGAAAACTGACTATATTCAAACCTTATTACAAAGGAATAAGACCCAGTGTTGGTAATTGACAATGTTGGTAATATTGGACACAATTGGCGAACAAATTTTGTAACCTTCAGCGATTCATTATCATTGTTATTTGATTTAAACTTTCTCTTGGCTTAAATACGTTCCGTATTTTATTACGTTTAAAATAAAATTATTATGGCACACACCTATTTTAAAGTATAACAAACAATTCCTGCCAGGTGGTATTGTAAGAAATAAGAATACTTAAGATAAAATAATGGTCAGCATCATCTCTTATTTATTTATACTTTATTGCACAATAAAAAAGTACTAATGGCTGAGAATGCCTTAAGGCCAGTCAACCATTGCAATGCATTGGGCAAAAAGAAAGGTTTGTGTGGTGCATGCTTTTGTATTCGAAAAAAAGAATATATCTGGATACTTAAAGATATATCCAATACTATAATATATACTTACACAAATACTTTTTATAATCATCATCATATTGGACACGCTACTGCGATCGCCAACCCGCTGGCCCAGCGTGGTGATTATGGGCATTACACCTCTTAATGCGTCCATACGCATATTAGGTGATAGGAGAGGCCTTTATTCAGCAGCGGACTGATATAAGTTGAAGACACATATCAGCACGTTAAATTTGACGTTTAGTATGAAACCCGTAGGCATGCGTACGCGTGCGGAAAGGTGGACGCGGTCTCGTAATAAATTATCATTTTCTATATACAAAATGCGTACGTGTTTGTGTATTTAATCATAGGCTACTGACGATGATGAAAACAAATTCAGGTAAAACTTCTAAATACACGTGCTTTCCTATGAGAAGCTCAATATTAAAAAATGAGCTTTTGATAGATTTATCTACTATTTCGAGAACTAAAATAATTTTCGTTATTGACGAATAGTAGACAATGTTTATTTTCCATTCAAAATGGTTATATATTTACTTAAGGTTCTGAACTGAAAATGTCTATGGGCGAAACTTCGCAGCGGTAATAACGCTTTAACGCTTAAAAGGTGTGTATAGGTATATAAAGATAATAAAAGAACAGTGTGGGTAGGTATTACGTTTGTCTTGTGCTTAGTAAACTTCAATGATTACGAGTAGGTACCTATATTATACCTACATTCACAATGAACGAGTTTTACTAGGTCCGACACTATAAAAATATTGTAGAAAATAACTATCATTTGAACACGTTTCTATTATTTAGAGTGAATCACAACACAATGACAGCATCCGGTATTAATGGTCCTTTGCGAGGTTATCTATATGACGCTTTCAAGTTAGCCGTACGGGAAAACAGCTAAATTGGCTAAAAAAAATGTAAACTGCCGGGAACTATTCGTCTGCTTCTTCACGAAATCCGCGTATTTCGGGAATTTTTCTCTGTTACCTACCTACTCTTATGAAACCTTAGTTGGAGAGACAGAGAGAAATCACCGAAATTTACGAACTTCTATGTTTGCGGTAGCAGTGTGCTTAGGCACTGGTCTCACCGCGAGCTACTACGCTATGAACTATGGGCTATAAACACGAACAAAAGATACTCCCGTGTTAATAAAAGAAACACGGCGATACTCGCCTGGCGGTGATAGCTGATAGCTGGGCGAGTATCGCTCAGTAGCGTATCGTAGTTTTTCCTCTCTGTCACTTTTTCTTATTAGTACGACAAAGACAGTTAGTTGCCTATCGTTCACGATTGACGATTGATCGTTAGCGATTGGCCACCCTGGCCTGTCTATGCATCTTCATAGTGTTCTTAGATGCATGTTCGGATATTTTTGAGTACCGTGGCCGCATCGATATATCTGACAGTGACAGTATGAAATATATGTACCTACTTTTCATATAGGGTTAACAACTAAATGCCTGGCCAGCCACTGGTTCTTTTACCCCAGCTATTTAAATAAGTCGTAAAGGTAGGTAAACGTATGAGTGCTCGTACTATTTTAATACGGGACAACTTCAAGTCATGTAGGAAATGTATCCAATTAAATAATGATGTTTTGTGGGAGATTTACTACGTTTTTAGTAAAGTTACTTATTTAGTCGGACTTTTAATGTATTAATTTCTATTGAATTCGCAAAATTTGGCATGTTATGCAAACTCAATTAGTCTTCTGCGGGGTCACTCAACATCTCCAATGAGTTATTTGGCTTCACTGACATTTGCCGATCTGCATTTATAAACCGGTATACGTACAAACAGACACAAAGCATATTCACCAAATCGTTATTAAAAGCCTTTGAGTTATCTGCCTTATCATCATATAATAAGTCATAAAATTAAACGAGTTTTCGAACGCTGATACAGCAGATAATCTTGTCTCACCGTAGCCACATCCACAGCACAATATGACCGGGTTACAGGTACAGTCCAGTCTAATAATATAGCTTTGAATGTTTTTTTACAAAAATTACCTTGGTGAAAACGCGCTTTATCTATAGCTCGGCCAAGATTTGCCTTTTTCGTGCATAGTCTGAGAGAATCATACAGCAACTAGCGAAAACGCGTGGAAACGGGAATCTAGATTCAACATGGAAAAACATGAAAATGGGTGTTTAGTGTTTACAGTACGTACATCCATTTTATGCAGTAACATGCATACAACAAATAATTAACAAAATATTAGCTTTTTTAATTCGTGCTAGTATTAATAGTATTTTATGCAACCCTTGTTTAAGAGAGGTCAAAAAAGGTGAGTGACGTGGGTAACAATTTGAGGCGAAGCCGAAAATTGTTATTAAAGACGCCTGTGAGCATTTTTTGACTCAGTTAAACAATGTTGCATACAATACAATACTTTTTCTACGACCACACACTTATTTTCAAATAAAATTGTAAATTTGAGAAATATTGTTAACATTATATCAGTGTAATGTGTTTAGTTTTTTATATTATTTTATTAGTCAGAGTACCTATTCCGAGCTCAAAAATCAAAATGCTTCCCATTTAAAGCCTGCGCGGCGATCTATAGATGTAAATGCGGGCTCAGTGCTTGATAATGGAGATCTTCTAGGCTCCGAAACATGTCGCGCGTAGTGACTAAATAAACACGAGTTTAACCGTTTAATTATATTTATAGGCATTATATATCTCACGATAGTTTCAATAGGTACTATCTGTATCAGCGTTCGAAAACTCGTTTAATTTTAAAGCTGACTGTACCACGGTGGGATGTTGCCACGGGTCGCGGGGTCACGGAGAACGCACATGCGCCAGCGCATATACGAGTAATCGTTCGGGGCCTGTTTCTGCTAAAGTCAACTTGTCTTGAAAGTTTGAGACACAGAGTGTATAGCCAAGTTGCCAATCGCTAACGCTCAGTATTGTAAAGTAGTTTACTCTCTTTTACATCATCATACTCTACTACTCTTTTTTTAACTGCTGCGACAAAGACAGTTGCGTTTCGTTCACGACTGAGAATGATAGGTAAAACTTTGCACATTAGACTTATTTATATTATGTTTAAAGGTACCTAAATTAGAAGAGTAGGTACCTATTATAAAGTTTAGTCGAAGTATTTTGAAATTTATGTTGTCTTGTCCTTAGTTTGTCTAATAAATTAGTCTCACCATTAAAACAAACTACTTAAATTGTATAGGCAGTAATTCATGTACAAAGTAACTACATTTACTCTAATTATATGTATAACCAGCTTGTCATTAGGAACAAATTTAAAAAAGTAGGCTTGCAGAGTTTTTGGCCCAAAGAAAATATTGTATTTGCCGCGCATTCGAATATATTTTTAATTTTATTACAATGTATGTTACGTACGTAGTTACGTAGGTATGCAGGGTGAGAAGGGGTTAAAATTGCCACATTCCTACACAGCTTTTTCTTTGCAAGTCGCTGCATGAAACTGCCCCCTAAATGAAGAAAATCCGTGTGCAGCAAGAAATTTTCCTCTTGGCGAATTTTCCCACACTAGCCGCCCGATTGTTGTGCCTCCATTGTCCCCTGACCTTGCCAACCAATTAGAACCACGCACTAATGTACTGTAATAAACCTTTATTTCCGGACAACACATGTGCCATTATTAGCGATGCTTCTTATCTAGACTCTGTGGAGCCAATAGATAAATATTTTATTGGTTGGGTCTCCGTTTTGTTTATATTGATGACCTAGGGTAGTTGTTATGAAGGCTGTCTGAAAAATGTAGGTGTTTTTTATATTTAACCTAGTAACATAAAACTCCCTGACGATATTTTTGTGATTTAGGTACGAGGCCCTGTGATTTTCACGTAAAGTCTATAGTACGGTCAAATCGTACATAATTTTACCCTAAACTCGCAAATCAAGTAGTATCGCTGCATTTTTGGTATGTTATTTAGACACCACAGGGCAGTATAAAACCACATTTTGCAAGCAAAAAAAAGTTGTGCTAGCTGGGTAGTACGTGAAAAACTGCGAAATTTATGGCCATTTTTTAGTTTCTGATTTTTATTTAAAAAACCTTACGTTTTTTGATGTTATATGTTATTAAACGTTTAAAGACTAATAAATTTCCAACAAGTTGAGCTAACATGCATTACCGTAGGTCTTATAGTTTCAGAGATTCGAGACTTTAAAAAGTACTCCTTTTTGTAAACTAGATAAAATTTTGAGTTTTGCTAACATTTTCGGCTTAATATCGCCTCACCTAATTATGCTACGAAAAACATGCCATAATGACCTTATAGCGCACTTAATATTCTTTAATTTAAGGGTAAAATTAGGTCAGTGAACTTTGCAGTTGAAAGTATAAACGCGAAATTCATAAGGCAGGAGGCCCGCTATCTAAGTTTTTCATACAATTCGCAAGTCGAGTTGCAAAGCTGCAATTTTGTTATATTATAAAGGCCTTATAGATATATACGAAAATGCATATTAAAAGAAAAACAAAATAATAGTTTGGGCATAGGACGTAAAAAACGGAAAAAACACGGACTTTTTTTAGTTTTTGACGTTTAATTAATAATCTATTATCTTTTTGATACTAATTGCTATAAAACTAAGAAAGAACATTAAATTTGAAAGGATTTGAGCTACGTTGCATCACCGTAAGCTATATATATTTTGAGATACGACATTTCATAAAGTGCCCTTTAATCAAAAATTAAACAAATTTTAGGTTACGTTAAAGCTATTCACTAAATATTGCCAAAACGTTCGCGCTAAGAAAAAAAAAGTAATTGTAGATAACAACTACATTAAATTTGGAACAAATTGAGCTGATAACAATTACTGTAAGTCTTATAGTTGGGGGTATACGAGGCTTCAAAACATGCATTTATTTTCTTAACTTAATGAAGGGCACATTTTGAAATGTCGTATCTCTAAATGTATATAATTTAGGGTATTGCAAGGTAGCTCAAATCCTTTCAAATTTAATATTCTTTTTAAGTTTTGTTACAATTAGTATCAAAAAGATAATAGTTTCTTAATTAAACGTCAAAAAGTAAAAGAAGTCCAATAATTTTTCAGTTTTTTTCGTCTTATGCCGAAATTGTTTTTTTGTATTTCTTGTAATATAAATTTTTGTACGTCCTTATAGGGCCTATATAATATACTAAAATTGCAGCTTTGCAACACGACTTGCGATTTGTATGAAAAACTTAGATAGCGGGCCTACTGCCTTTTGAATTACGCGTTTTTATTTTCAATTACAAAGTTTACTGACATGATTTTACCCTTTAACGAAAGAATATTAAGTGCGCTATAAGGCCATTATTGCATGTTTTTCGTAGCATAATTAGGTGAGGCAATATTAAGCCGAAATCGTTAGGAAAACTCAAAATAGCGTTAGTTTACAAAAAAGAGTACTTTTAAGAAGTCGCAAATCTCTAAAACTATAAGACCTACGGTAATACATGTTAGCTCAACTTGTTGGAAATTTATTAATCTTTAAACGCGTCCTAACATATAATGTCAAAAAATGTAAGGCTTTTTTAATAAAAATCAGAAACGGAAAAATGACCGTAAATTTCGCAGTTTTTCACGTACTACGTAACTAGCACAACTTTTTTTTGCTTGCAAAATGTGGTTTTATAGTGCCCTATGGTGTCTAAACAACATACCAAAAAAGCAGCTTTACTACATGTTTTGCGAGTTTAATATACGATTTGACCGTACTACTAGTTAATTTGGATCAAATTAAAGAACGCTGTTAATTATTAACCTATTTTTATTAGGATTTTTTTTGTATGATTTCTACTCAGAATTTCGGGGTGTTTTACATTTCTTTTTAATACTGAATTTAAATATTTCTCAAAATTTAGATTTTTTCAAAAATTGGTTAGTTTTGCGATTTGGATGTAGGTGATTTTTAGGCATTGGTATCTTGCAGCTTATTTTATCACATTTATAAATTCATAATTTTGAACTTTTGACTAAAATACTCGTACAAATTCATGAATCCTGGTATTGGGAAACATGGCAATCTTACTGCAAAAAAAAGTTTATGAATATTTGGAGGTTGAAAAGGCGTTTACTAAATACAACATTTCTATTTCATTACTAATCATTTCAAATTAAAATCATGACGTTCGGAGACCTCCTATATCTCTAATATTCCATATAATTTTAATATACACGGTGGTCGTGAGCATTCCGAAAGATTTTAATGCTGAATTCCTGAGCATATTTGGAGTATTTAATGTCATATAAAATTTCCTGAATTCGGCTTGGTTCCAGAAATAATTAACCTATTTTCGAAAAAAGTTTTTCGATGTGACTCGTCATAAAACTTATTTTTGATTACAATGCTACCACAATGTGTTCTAATTTTACCACACCTTTTGCCTGACAATCAAAAAATAAGAATAGACTTGACGAAAGAACCTGTACCTAAAAAAAACAATTGAAATAAGTAATTTAAACAAATTGTTGTTATGATAAAAAGTACTGGAAATGTTAAACAATATTCAAAAAGACTAAAAAAAAAGAAAAAAAAATTTTTTTTTTGGTGATATTGACATTAGGTCTCATAATATTTTTTGTTTATTTTGATGTCTAGAATGCATAGTTAAAATCTTTTGGAATGCTCTCGAGCACCGTGTATATAAAACTTAATTAAACTAAGAATGAATAGGCTGTAGGTTCCCGTGTGTATACAGACTTTGTTTCAGTATTACGATATACCTAGCTATAGCAATCTAGGTAGAATTTAATTGCGCGAGATAAGAGGTTCCGACGATCCTCAAGGCAGGCGGCTTCGGCTCGCCTCTGGAAATTGTTTTATCGTCATTGGCCATAATAAAGTTTCATTTGCAGAAGCTATTTTAAGATGCCTGCGAAATCCATGTGGACGAAGTAGCTTTTTACAGGCGGTTACGCCGACGCAGTAGCGGTGAGATAAATTTAAGTGTGCAGTGACAAGATTGTCGGTAATTTTCTGCAAATACGACTTAATTCTACAAATTTGTAATTGGTGATAAGACGTTTAAGATTAATACATTCTGACTTTTCTAAGGTTCGGGAAGTTTTACAACGTGGCTGCGAATCTGAATCACGGGTCCATATTGGCACTTATACAATTTTTTCTTCGAATATTTTTACTAATACCGTTTTTTACTCATAATCATCATTACTCCGAATTTTTTTTCTCATACTTTTTTTCTTACTACAAATTATACTTCTACCTACATTGTTCATAACGATTTTTATTTCGAAATTTTATCCTCCTAAAGTCGTCAAGTAGATTAATCTGTACTCATAAAGTTATTTGAAATAAATTGTTTATTTATAAACATTTTATTGTTTATTTATAAACATTTTCCCATTAGGTTCACTCTGTTGTGGTATAATTCTTTTATGAATAACATAAACTATGTAGTCATAATGGGCTTTGTGCAGAAACTGTTGTGACATACTCAACTTTAGCATATTTCTTTGTGGCAGATTTCGAGTTGTTCGAATATTATTCGAGCATAATTTCGATGCTCCTATTTATGATGAGGCATAATCTGGATGTGCATAAAAAGTATCGGCATAGTTTGTTTTAGCATAACAGAGAAGGAATAATTACAACCTCTCAATATAATCGAGGTAGTAGTAATATTCTATACGTTACTTACTGTGTTACTGAGCTGAGTACTTGTACTTTCTAGGTTGCTAAAAAAAAAATAACCTCGCTTTGCTCCCGCCTTAGTCTTCTAACCTAACCTATCCGAGTCGGATCTGCCCCGGAAGGTTTTGTTCGCTCGCTTCGCTCGCTCACTTCAGAAATTTTCACCCTCACAGCAAATTCTGCCTGACGAATTAGGCAAGTTTCGAACATGTGGCTGCATGCCCAAAAAAACAAATCTAATTTCTGTCTTATAACACTCGGCGTAATTAATGATATGCCAAGATAGTTTCGGACAAAATAATATTCGAAATATTGTTATTTAAGCCAAGTGATGTTTCTGTCTCATTAAGTTGATGCCAAAATAGATTATACCAAGTCTGTTATGTCCTAAGCGTTTCGGACAAAAAAAGTTTAGAGGGAACCCGTTTAGTACAGTACCTACTCTGCCACAACCTGATTTGTGCAGGTAGCTAGTTTACAGTAATAGTACGATTTATATTTAACTAAACAAAAATAATTCATACATAAAACCAGTACAGATAAAAATAAATACCTATAACATTAGAATATACACCGTGTTTCACTTAACACCAAAAACCAGAAAACCGTTTGTTCAGAATCGGGAGTAGAATCGATTGAGCTATATCTTGTTGGGGGTAATATTTTTATTTTTATTTGTATTTTTAGTTATTTTTTACGTGCCCAGTCTACAAATTCGTAATACAACATTGTGCATATCACATTGCTGAAGGTTGTATACCAATTCAGTATTTAGGGGTATTTTGGTAATAATGGCTGGTTACCTGGACGATTATTTTTTCCGCTACGAGTTTGACGTTGTTTGTCAATTTGATTTGTATGTTCATTCCGTTTATATTTCTAATTATCATGGCGTTTAGATTCACGAACGTTCAATACTGTGAAATAGTAAGAACGCAAGCACGCCGCAATGACAATGTCAATTTAGCGGTAAGGACTTATCACGAGGAGTTTTGTGTCGCCGTGTCGAATGCCACCATAGCCGCAGCTACTCAACGACTTCGGGACTACGATTCTTTCGACCACCAATGGCCAGAGTAAGGCATGATGAAATGAACCGTGATTTCGAGGAGGCCGTCTTAGAGTATTTTCGCGTTAATCATACGGCTAGCACACGACAAGCTGGTCGTCGGTTTAATTGTGATCATAAGAATATTTGGAGAATTTTGAGAGACGACCAGCAACACCTTTTTCACTATCGTCTGTGTCAGGAGCTCAACAGATTGTTGCTTGAAGACGTTCCCTTGCAGTTTGTACATCAAATGTATTACCAGCATGATGGTGCTCCTGCACACTTCTAGATAAACGTCAGGAGACATCTGGACAATATTTATGGGCAGCATTGGATCGGACGTCGAGGCCTAGTGCAATGGCAAGCCAGATCACCGGATTTAACTCCACAGGACCGACGACTATTGACGAACTACGAAACAAAATTACTGCCTCTTTTGAGACGGTTAAAAATACTCCTGAAGTGCTGCAGTCAATCAGAAACAATTTACGGAAACGAGCATTGCTCTGCCGTCGCCAAGGCAGGCGACATTTTGAACAGCTCTTAAACATCCGCGAACACCGTAACTTGTAAATAAAATGACAATACTGTTTTTGTTATAATTTTTATGTACACAATTGGTCATTACTTATGTAAATATTTATGAATTGAAAGAGTTGTTTTTTATTTTCTTGCGTAAACTCACCAACTTACATACTACATAGTTAATACTTAAACATTTCTGAATCTGAGAGAGCATTCGTAACCGTTATAATAGCGGGACCAGGTACTGAATTCGACCGATTCATATTGCATTATTTAGTACTGAGTTAGTTAATCAGTCGTTATAATGGCGGGACGAGACTATTTGAAATGGAAGAGGTACTAATTATTTTACAACAGGTACCAAATAGTACCAATTCAGTACTAAACAATACAATATGAAACGACAGAATTCAGGACCTGGTTCCGCCATAACGTTATAATGGCGGGACCAGACTATTGCAAATAAAGCTTTGAAATGGAAGTTCTATTTTTTTTACAAAAGGTAGCAAATAGTACCAATTCAGTATTAAACAATGCAATATAAATCGACAGAATTCAGGACCTGGTTCAAAACGGACGACATTTTATATCGACTCCGACACAAAATCGTTGTCGGACGACTGTGAACAGCATATAAAATGTTTTGCCACCAGAACTGCCGATTAAAAATAGGCCCACATCCGACATAGTGGGAACGAGCTCTTAGACACTGGTCTCACCGCATGCTACTAAACTAATCTATGAACTAACGGCTATAAACACGAACGAAAGATACACACTCTCGAGTAAAAAAAAAAAGACACGGCCCTTCAGCCCTTCACAACATTGGCCGAACATAGGAGATCGTACGGACGCAGCTATACAAGTTCTAAAGTTGCGTCCCGTACGATCGCCCATGCGCTTTCTGTCCGCCCGTCTCTGTGTCCGCTTGTCTGTAACCTGCAGGTTATTATTTTATGAGCTGTGATAGCTAAACAGTCGATTTTTTACAGATATGTATAATGTTAACATATTCCTGTTGCCACAGATATGCCACACACCACCAGACAACACCATTAGGGAATATTTTGCATTTTGCGTAGGAGGCACTCCAGTTGGCGTGTTTGCGTTATGACTCTCGCTTCCACCTGTATACTAATGGGAGCAAGAGGCAAAACGCAAATACATACGCCAAGTGAAGTATCAGCATAAGCAAGCAGTCATAACAGATAGTGTCATAATCAGGGTCTGGTTTTATACAGCTATAATTTACAAGCAGCAGTCTCTTTCTAACTTACTTTGCTAAAAAGAGACAGAAATATTCCCAAATGTTACGCATGACTAAAAATACTCTTTTTCCATACCTACATTTGATTAGAACAAGTCTTTCTAATTCTAAAGGTCAAACCTACCTTTTAATAAACTTTTTGTTAGAAGATATGTCTTTTTAATTCTTAGGAGCGACATGTCAAACTGACCGTTTTCAAATAAACCCAGTGACATCACAGGTAATTCAGAAATAGAAAACGTACGTACATCTCTCTTTGACACCGAATTTAATTGGTAAGCCAGATAAGGATAGTTACTTGTATAATAAATGTTGTACTACATCTATGCTTTAGTCCTTAATCCTCGGTGCAACTGGCCTAATTTGAAAACGCTCGAGTGTCATAAGAAATCGAACTCGTATCTAATTACAACTTTGTCATTTTGAATGTTGGGTTAAGTTTGCTTAGCTGTCCTATTTGAAGTTTACTGTGACAAAGTTTTAAAGTGGTTTACAGCGACACAGCTGTCTATTGGTAAACCTTATGTCGTTGCAATAATGTACAAAATAAATAGTTTCAAGGTTTATGATGGTAGCTAGCAATTATTTTATTGAGTGTAGAGTTAAAAGTCGAGTAGAGGTGTACAGAAAATCAAACATCCAATAAAAAAATAAATAAACAACAGATTAAAAAATTAATACTATAGATAAGTTTAAAAAAAAAAATCAGTTGGGGTGTCTGAGGTTTTGAGTGTTACCAGAAACACCGTGTATAGCATAAAATAAGTATAGTGAAAAATTATATAAACATAAAAGTTAGTACTAAAAATATGTATGAAAAACAATATTATGAACATAAATAATTCTATGTGATAATGATTATGAACAAAGATTATTCTAAATACCGATCATTATGAAGTTAAATTGTATAAGAAAAATTTTCGGAGTTCCAATAATCTAAGTTGCAATTTTATAAATACTTTGGCGCACCCCTGAATCACTCATACCTTTAAGTACAAACAAGCTTATCATGGAAATGCACTATTTGATATTTCTCTACACATGTCATGAAGTCACGTAGATTTTTGCAACATTTCCTGCGTTTGTAAACTAAGAGTGCCTTTTTAATTATACATTCTTCATTATCATCATTTCAGCCATCTACTGCTGAACATAGGTCTACCCTTTGGACCACATACACCGGTTACTTATTAAGTTATTATACATTACGCCTTATTGTCGTATGCATCCCCTGCTTTACCGTACAAAACAACAATGAAGATTAAAAGTTTAAAAGTGTTAATTCTCTATGGTTGGCCACGGCCACGCACATGGTCGGCCACAGCAAAATGGCCAAAACGTCGCGTGTTAGTATCAATTGGTTACGAACGCAAAAGTATTCTTAAGCTGCAAATCTCGTGTCGCGGTATATGTACAAAGATATGATCTCGCTGTTATTTGGGTAATAGTGGTAATACTTTGTAATTTTACTCATCAAAGTTCCTAGCGACCTAACCTTAATTAAGAGAATAGGAGTTCGAAGTTTATAAATTAAGAAGTAATTAGACAGCCTATTGTCATCATCATCATCATCACCATCAGCCAATTGACGTCCACTGCACACAGTTCCACAAAGATCGGTCGTGAGCTGTCCGCACCCATTGGACACCCGCAGCGTGGGAGCATATTGTATTGTATTGTATTCTGGCCCTTTTCCGCAACTTACCTTTAATGTGCCTATTTGGCGTGGTCCTAACGCTGGCCCAATACTTTTTGGGAACTTGTCATAAATCCTTGAACTTATTCGCAGATATATGCAGGTTTCCTCACATAAAGCATAAAAGAGTTCTTTTTAGTGAAAAATGTATTAATATATTAAGTAATTAATAAAAAAATGCAGTTACACACAATGGTCTCGGAACGAAATATAAAACTTTCCTTCTAGCAAAAGTATTTAAATATCGTTTTTTTTTTTGGGTTCTGTAGACTTTCTCACCTTACGTGTATAAGAGTTATTATTAAATACAAATTTAATGCATGTGCATGTTTTAAATGGGGTATTACTTAACACTTTGCATTCGATTGCGAGAAAGTTTAGTTTTTTTTGGGGTTCGGTAGCTAAAATGGCTAAAACGGAAACCTTAGATTCGTCATATCCGTCTGTCCGTCTCTCACAGCCGATTCAGTCGGAAACTACATGTAGGTACTACAAAAATGAGTTTTCATAAGGATATGTGTATGAACCGTTACAAAATTATGATACTACACCGTATAAAATAAGTTTGAAGGAGTAGGTCCCTCCATACATACCTAATGGTATTTTTTTTTCGATGTACAAGTGTGTGGAGTATCAAAGAAAGGGCCTTTTTAAATCACTACATAGTATAAAATAAAGTCACTTTTTCTGTCCCTATGTCCCTTTTTACGCTTAAATCTTCAAAACTACGCAACGGATTTTGATGAGATTTTTTTAATAGGTAGAGTAATTCAAGAGGAAGGTTTTTATGTAGGTATAATACCCGTGCGCAGCCGGGGCGGGTCGCTAGTAATACATATATAAAGGTATCTAGAAGAGATTTTTCTTTATGTGAATCGTGTTCGATATAAGTGTCTCAAAGTCAGCTCTCAAAGTTGTAAAAATTGTGTCGTCACTTCCTCTTGTCTCGCACTTGGCCGGCCTTCTTTCATATAAACCTTATTCAACTAGTAACAAGAACTCGTATGGTTTTTGATAAACTCTATTAATAAAAATATCCGTTGGTTAAAATAGTCGCTAAACTTTTCTCATGAGAAAAAAGAAGGAACCTAAAAAATTTCTTAGAGATGATCGTACTGATGACTGAAAAATCAGCCTTATATATCAAATTAGAGTAATTGTAAAAAAAATCAGTGACCTCATAAGGTTGTACGATAAAGTCGAAAAAAATCTTGTGTAATATTACAACCAATTTTAATACCTATTTATCCGATAAACCTAACCTAAAGCGTAGGCTGGTAACTATTCGCATCGTAAAGTCGAAACCTCAATTTGCTTCTCTGACTTGTTTAAAGTTTGAAGACTAATATGAAATACTTTGTCGCACTAATATGAAAGAGTGACAGATAGGGAAAACTACAATACGCTACTAAGCGTTAGCGATTGGCAACTTGGCTAAGCGTCCTGTTATAACAATTTGGTGTTAAGCGACAACAATTTAAAACGATCTCCGGAACTACGCGATTTGCGAACGTTTATTTCACAAAATTGTTTTTCTATAAGCCAAGTGTGGAGGAAAAAACTTACGATGTGGTTTTTGCTCCGCTGTTAAATGGCTTTGTAGTGTTAAGGGGTTAACGATATTGGATATAAGAAGCATTTAGGTAATTGTCGTTATTTACTAAATTACATCCATTTACGTAATGTTTTTGTTGGTAACACCACCTCCAGCGATTTATGTTATTAACTTTGAAACATGGATAAAATAAGTGCGTAGGATAGTAATAATAATAAGGTAGATATAACACCTTGAGAGACTCTCGCTAGATGGCTGGGTCAAGGGTCAGATGCAAAAGGCGGTAATCCTGGATGCCCGGATAGTCCGTCGGTTCCTCTCTCCACGACCTTAACCACCGGCAGTTTGGACCCGGCCTGTTGCCAGCTATTTTGTATGTTTTATTGTATTTTAACTTTATAACTCTTGAAAAACGCCTAATCTAAGACGACAATTAAATCACGTAGGCATAGGCACTACTCGTACGCAAAAAACAAATAGATTAAAATGTTATAAAAAGTGGTAGACCAACTTCATCTTGAAATACGCCTGAACGCACAAGACGATAAGACCCAGGTGAAGCTGCTTATTTGGTTAATTAGTTGAATGAATATTCAATCAGCATATACAAACTTTTGTAGTATTGGCACACGCAGTTCGTTGCTAATCAGTGTGGGAGAGTAAGTTTTTCGCAGCAGTACTGTTAATCACAATTAATCCCGGCGAAGTCCGGTCCCCGCTGGATGGAACCGGACCGAACGGACTCTGTACGGTTAAACGGGTACAAATCAGTTATGATAAAGCTGGTCGAAGTCTGTTTTATCTTGTTCAAACTGTTAGTGCTGCTTGGACTTATTAGAGAAGTATTTTGTTTTTATTCTTACTGCGCTTATTTATTTCATTGCGGCGAGTATGATCAGATCAGCGCAGAATGCGTTTCATTATGTTTTTTTGTTATCCCTCAATCCCTCATGTCATGTGCCGTATGTATGAGTAGGTATAAGTATATGGGCAAATGTCTTATTGTGTCTGAAATTAAAAAGCGTAAAAACGCCGGCCAATTGATAAAGCCTGTACGACTAGTATTAAGTTTATTACCCATTACCTATATTGACGAACTTCGGGGAGTTGTACTTTTTTTCACTAGAATTTCGCTAATAAATACAATACATATATTAATATAACATTTAATAACAAAAGTAGATGACCTCTTCCTTAATGAATTCATTTTTGAATTAGCTATCGAATTTTGGAGCTACTTGTACTATTAATATTTTTATAATCGTTTATGTGATCTGAATATTAGCATATTAATAAAAATATTGTGAATCATCGGACAAAAAATATCAATTACCTACCTAAAATTTGCAACACTAATAAAATACCTAGAGGCAAAAACAACCGAAAAAAGTAAATTGAGAGATAGTTTTACACTATTTTCCGTGGAGTAATTTTCATTAATTACAGTTCACGGACAAGTAAACGGTATGTTGGTACAACTGGCAGTTTTATTTACAGCTGGCACCGTCATCACGTTTCGCAGAAAAAGGATAAAAACGAGATCATTTAAATGGCCATTCGAACAAGTACCAATGCTGCAATGTTGAATTTAAAGTACTTCTTGTTAGTCGTCATCTGCATTTAATTAATTACTCAAACGCTGATAAAAATTAGCATAGTTAGTTAGCTATCCATTTATTAATTGTGTTCTTGGCTTCAAATAGACACCCATTGTGCCTAGTCTGCGTACCGAGGATAGCGCTATTCTAGACATCCCAGCTCCTAAGAAAAAGCCTAGCAGGGCTCTGTGGTCACTTTTCGCTTTGTGTAGGGAGCATGGAGCCCTTAAATTTTTGAGGTCCGAAGGGCAATCAATTTACTCATTAGTTAAAAAGATCGTTTTTTTTTATGGGTCGGTTACACTTATAGTCAACTGGGACGATTTTTGTGTAATGGATTTTAGTTATTCGTAAAACATAAAAAACATCACTAGGTAGGACTCAAAAATTAAAAGGGCAAATTAAGGAATCATTCACGAATTTAAATTAAAACATACCATTAAGTAATAGTACGGTCAGTTCGTAGCAGTCTAAGTGATCAAATAGTTCTGTAGACCAAACCTAATACTTGGCATACAGACACGATTAGGCTATTTAGGCTGCAACGAACTATTTAACGCTGACTTTACAGTCGGTAGTTACCTACCTACAAGTATTTAGCTTAGAGATAAATTTAGCTATTACATAATTTATGTACATAATTATAATTATAAGTGTATCCGTTTCAAGTGTCATTTAAAAGTTTAACTATTTACAAAGATAACCATATGTAACGAAAAACCAGCGCTTGTTACTTGGTAATGTATCATTTATTTAAGCACCAGTGGTTAATTTTTTGCGAATCATCACGCAAGCGCGCCGTTTCCTCATTCCTTCCAACGGTAACGAAAGCTCGTACAAAAACCCGATATATTCTGTTGCGCCGAGTCAAAATGTCGTAAGCCAAAGAGGTTTTTTGGGAGATAAGACCTATTGGAGTTGCGGGACGGTATTGGAAGTCAGTTGGAATGACCCTCAAGGTCGGTTTGCAGCGTTCGTTCGGAAATACGACGTACGAATCAGGTTTTTGAGTCTGGTTCCCAACAACAAGCAAAAAACGCATGTAGACGCGTTTTTTGTTATTTTTAGGAGACTACTTTTTTAGTAGTCCGATAGATGGTAAAGCCATTTTTTGACATCCACGTGCTGTGATAAGGCTTTAGTGGCGTAGCAGGTACTACAAACGGAAGCAGCTTTAACGATTTCGATATGCCTAGGTTGCTATTACGTAGTTACTTATTTATTTATTTAATAAGGTGATTTTGGGGGGCAGAAATCATTCTGTATTTAGTCACAGTATTAGTTTAGCATAGACTATGTAATAAAACTAAAAACCGATATCCATGTTTATATAAAACATGTTATTATTTCAAATCGTTCAGTAGTATTTAATATTTGTATGTATCCATATGTATAATTAAAACAATTTTCTAAGAACTTAGAGGTAGCAAATAAAATTGAGCATTGCACCTACTATTTTTTATCATTCACGTTTTTATGACCCTTATTGCAATATTCCTAAACAGTAAGTATATTTAGGCGTCATGTATTTTTTTTATCGTAGATTTTCTTATTAATCAATATTTAACACGTGTAGACTGATGGACGCGCTTTGTTTTTATGTAATGTAATATACAAAAAAGAAGCAATTGGATAAAATTTTGATAAACATTTATCAAAATTTTAATATACATAGAGTAAGATCGATCAGGCTTTTCCCTTATGTTGTGTCCCTCTTTTATACATACGCTACTTATATACGCACCTATCTGTGTGGGTAAGTACGTAGCCGTGTAAGGGACTGAGCGGGACACTGCCTTACCGGCCATATCTGAGCAGGTAGCCTGTAAAAACTTCTGATTTATTATCCCATCTCTCTTTTTAATTAACTTGTATGAATGTCTTATCCACGCATAGGTATATGCGGATCTTCGCCGAGTTAGCCTTATATTCGAGTGTACCTGAACGGGGCCAGTCCGAAACTAGAGGACAATAAACCCATTCGTTTCAATATCAACAGAATCTGAGGACACCCATAAATCATACATTTCGTTATAAAGCGAGGGCATTTTTGTTGGTTTTATTAACTGTTTACTTATGCTTGACATTGATCATAAAATAAATTATGATAAATCTAAATTTAAAATTCAATATGCGCCGACTAATATCGTAGCGACGAGTGCACCATTGCCACCCAATTTTCACAGTATTTATTTGAGTGTGTTGAAAATAGGATTTGATGGCATAGGTACTTGTACTAAGTACCTACTATGTATATGGTTGTTGTTATGCTGGCAACCCTGATTTGTTGCTGAATGCCATAGAGCTGTTTAATTATTTTTGAATTGTTTGTTTTGGTGTCCATAAAAATAAAAACTCGAAGCTAATGGCTTTGTTCTCCTCACTTACCGTTTTATTTCAATTGAACAAACATAACTCATTATTTTTTAGACATTGTAGGCTCATGTTGTTCATTGGGTCACCGTTTAGAACTACTTAATCATTTATAATAATGTCATTCAGCATAACTAAACAGGGTAGCCCAAAACTGGGTATAAGGGGAACATGGCAATAATGGCTAAGTTCTTACATAACTAGCTTCAAAATTGCACGCGCTATGTACGGTGTAGTCAGGCGTGCATGCCGCCGTATTGAAATAAATAAAATATAAAAGTTTATGTACCTATGGGACAGAACTGTAAAATAGTAAGATTTAAAATAAGATTGTACTACATACGTGTAATAATAACAAAGAAAACGGCGCCTACGTAATGAGTACGTATGTTATTAATTTAGTAAATTAAAAAGAGGCAAGTAAAGTTTTATATTAAGTATATTTTATTAAATTATAATACTTATATTATTGTTTTATTGAATATTCCCTTAAGGTTGCGATTTTATCACAATTTCCGATAGTGTTTTTAGTGGATTAGACACTAAAATTAAATATTATGCGTGAACTAAACTTTTCTTGCTAGAATATAAATAAATATACCTACATTATACATTACCCTTACATGTAAATTGAATAAATGTAGACAACTCAATAAACATTGAATAAAAAACAGCGGAAGCTAATACCATTACTTAAGTAGGTAACATAGTACATGTTTCTACATACAAATAAATACATAGCTTACGCATGCACGTGTAAATTCGGTTGTTTCCGTGAAAAAATGGTAAGTAATATTTTAGAACTATAAATATTTATTTGGCATGAAACACAAGGGCCGCCACCAAAAAATATGTCCCTTAACATACTAATAGGTATACATAGCTAAGTCATTAGTATTTTAAATGTAATTACACTGATTTCCAGTACCACGTCTATACATATGGCTTAATTAGTAAACTCAATAGTTACAGTCAGATTCTCTGAACTTTCGCTAAAAACATACGTATGCTACGTAGGTACTCTACGTAGGTATAGTACCTACTCGTGTTCGAACTAACCTCATAACTTGCGATTAGCACAACGCGTAGCACTGCATAACGGTGCCTTCGGAGAAAAGTACCATATTGTTAAGGATAAATGCCACACATTTATCCTCGTCTTTTGTCACGCAGGTGGCGCCACGATAAGACACGTTTTTACCCACCGACAAAGAACAGACAAAGGGTAAGTCATATTTCACTTATCGGTTATCAAAGTTATTTGACAATTTATACGGGTGTCCGTAAATAAATGTTCTACAATACACAGTACCTAGATACCTGAAGTCAAATAATACGTAGGGGAGACCTAGGAGAGTTGACACAAATTTTACATATTCACGCATAACTTCTTTGTTATACAAGCTATAAGGACGTAACCATCATTTTTAGAAAGGGAATTTCATAATCTAATTATAAATGTCAATTCGAAAAGTAATAAGTCATTAGAAGATGGCTAAAACATCGTTATTCTAGAACAAATCGGGTTGTTTCAACCCTCCTAATACCGAGGTAAGTTGAAACAGGTACCTGGGTAAGTTGACACATAAAGAGAAATTAATGTTTTAAGATAAATATAACGATAATTTTGGCAATAATCGTATTTATTTTACTAAAACACTTTACTAAAACAACTTTGAGGTCAAATATTAGAAATATAATAACAAAATTGTGTTTTTTCTTATAAAAATAATAAGATACCTTCATTGTACAACTGTGAGTACACATTAGGTTTTTTCTTACCTATATTATAATAATTCAGGTCCTACATACTTAAATAAGGTTGAGTCTTTTGTCCACTAAAGTTATTCATAATCACATCAACGTTTAGACACTAAATGAGATTAATTAAACATTAAATTTGTAAATCTTCTCCTTTCAGGAAAGAAAAAAAAATAAATACATTTACTAAAACAATCCAACTTAACTTTTCATGGTAATTGATAGTTTTACTAACAAAAAACACAGAACATTAATATATCGAACTAGGTATAACAAAATGCGACGTAATAAAAATTAGATTTAAGTATAGTTAGATATTAGATTAGATTTAAGCATTTTGCATGTGCCCAGCTCTTGCAATCCAAAAACTATTTTGAAAAATTTTTTGGCCTACTATTTTTATATGGCTCTAAGCAACACAGACATAAACATTCATTATCATTTTCATTCTCACTATTGCATTCCTCTTTATGTTTTTACCAGTCGCTTTATTATGCTTGATAGATTTATTTTTTCGATTGTCTTTGTTTGCTTTGATTAATCTAATAATGGTTTCTTAACGTTTCTTAGTTTTCTGTTTGATTCTATTGCTTTAGGCACTCTGAAATACCAAATAAATATTTAGTCTATAAATTAACATAGAGGAGAGTTGCAACAAAGGAGGTTAGTTGAAACAAGCTGTTTCAACTTACCTTCCCTTCAAAATTAACGGCTTTTTTATATCTTAGCGATTATTACTTACAAGCGGTTCTCGTTTGAAAATAACATGTTTGAATATAAACATGTACTTAAATAGACGTTAGAAATGATGTATACAAAGGGCATAATTCTTAACATAACACGTAAATAACGGGTATTGAAAAAATGGGTAAAAACTTACTTTTCGCACAATTTTGAACACAGACGCTATAACTCCGCAACCGTTTGGCCGGCGGCCATGGCGTGTACTGAAGAGTAGGTGGAAGGGTGAAAAGAGATAGAACTACGTTATTGCCAGATTTCTAATGTCTATAGTTCCCGAGATTTTGTCGTTGTGTCAACTTACCTTTGTGTCAAATCTCCTAGGTCTCCCCTACCGTATTTAGCCGTAAGTACTTGACGATCCAAAACAAAGTCGAATACCTTCATTAGTAACTAGTACCAGTTTATTTTAGGAGTAACAATTTTCGAAGTTAAAGAAAATTTTTCGTAGTCCCGTGTAAGAAAATGCTCAATTAAGAAGTAACATGATAAGATAAATAATATTTAACTTTTGAGATCAAGATAACTAGTACTATCTAGTTTAATTATTTTGCGTCACAAATATATTACTTTTATATAAACATAGAAAGACAATAAATAGGTACATGAAATTGCTAGCTTATGTGAAATAGAAATACGAATCAAACAAATACGAAACGTTTTAATGAGGTAAGTAATCAGCGTCATTCGGCTCGAGTATTAATTAGAACTAGAATTATTATTTTGAATAATCCAAGATACCGAACCACCGTCATGAAAACTAGACCAACCGGTCGGCTATGTTTCTCTTGCAAAAAGCTTTAGTTCTCTTAATGTATGCGCAAGCACATCCGCGTCGGTTTGGCGCAGCGCAGGCGCGTAATCACCGCACCTAGTTCTGTACAAACAGGGGCTAGCCAACAAGCCGATCGTTACATCGAAACGCCAAAATAAACAAAAAACAGTCATTGTCTTTGATTTTTTTCGTAAGTGTAGTAGGATCCTTGTCACGGTCTATAGTTATACTCTGTTTGGTTTGGTGTTTAAAAAAAGGTAAACAATCTTGCAGTATCTTTTTATTGAAATTACGAGTAGAAAATAAGTTTTAGCAAATATACATAATATAACAAGGAAATACAGTGATTTATATTGTTTTTGATTCATTAAGTACCTAGTTTGGATTTTTATATGCTTTTCAATAAAAAGATACTGCACTGCAAGATTGTTTACCTTTTTTTAAACACCAAACCAAACAGAGTATAGGTAATGAGACGAGTCAGCAACTGAATTCCAAGAATTAGGAGGCCCTAGCTTATAAGAAGCGACACCTCTGGATTCTTAGCCAAAATGCCAATTGCTAACGCTTAGTAGAGTATCATAGTTTTCCCCCTCTGTCACTCTTTCATAATACCTGCCTTTTATTTACGATTGACGATTAAGCGTTAGCAATTGGCAAATTGTCCAAGCACCCTGACGTTCCAACCAGTGGTAGCTAAGCCTTGTATATTCAGGTCCGGTTTCTCACTACGTTTTCCTTCACGGAAACCAAATAAATCAACTCTACACGAGCCGGGGTTCGAACCCGTTACCTCTGATTTGGACAGATCTTGAATTAATGCCTTCCTGCCAATGCGAAGCCACCAACGCTTCCAATGACAATAATGTAGTTATAGAACAAGATCACGTGATATGTCATTCGATATATCAGTCCTATAGGTGCATATTTCGACTACTTTTTGGCGGTGTATGCCGGGCATCCTCCGGGCTTGTTCCGTACCTATATTTGCAAATGACTTGAACGCGATAAACAATTAAACCTCTTTTTTTCAACCTTCGGTAGAGTTATATTTTAAGCTTACCCCATCATTAATTACCTAATAAAACTTACCTGTTTAATACAGACCATTGAGAGGCACACTGAACTGGCTATATTTTGAAGCCGTTTGCCGTTGAAAAATGTGTGAGTATTTTTTACGGTGCATCAATCAGAAGTTTCATAAGTTGCGTATCTTCAATAGAATATTTATGTTTTTGTGATCATGTCTTATTGAATCTGTTTCCTACCTCCTCTCAAAGTTCCCATGGAAATATTTTAATTTCAAACTTTTTATTAACTTCTCAGAAACATCCGAGAAATGTTCTACTTATTTTGAAAATGTATTGCAACTTGCACATTGCGTCACCGTGTGCAGCATAAAATGTACTTGTTTATGACTGTGCGTGATATTCCAACGTTAGCCTCGAAGTTAAATGCAACAATGGAAATGCAAAACCCTACTAATTGATAGAAAACGAACCTTTTCATTTCTGAGGTTACGTTCCGTAGCTTTAATAGGTATTTATTTAAGATAAATGTAAAATTTTGACGGCACCCGTGGCTTATTAGTAAGGCAGTTTACAAAACTGGAGGTCCCAGGCTAGAATCACGGTAAGAACATGTATTTGTGTTATTAAACAAAATAATAACGTATTAGGATATAACATGTACATGTAGACCTTTTAGGTACATGTACTTACGAAACTTTAATTTATCTATACACTATTCATAGTTGTTAAACGGTATTTTTTAGGGTTTTGTAGTAAACTAGGAACTTTTAAAGTTTTGCCATGTCCGTCTGACTGTCGGCAGCATAGCTCAGTGGTTGTTAAAAAAAAAATTCGTTTACCTTTTCTACTCGTAAAATGGGAATTATTGTTTTATTTTGCTGTGATCCCATAGTGTCTCTTAAAAATAATAACTATAATAAGGGTTTAAAAAAAGAAAATTTTCTTCTAAAGTATATATTTACGGAGATAATTGCTCCAGAATAAAAAAAATGGTGTCCCCCATCCCCCCTCTAAATTTTGATCTGAAAAAACAAAAAATATGAAAAAACATGATTGTGTATGGCTTGTAAAATACTTTAAAATAAAAACATTTCGAACATAATCGGCCCAGCCGATGTTGAACAACTACGGAACCCTACACTGAGCATGGCTCGACATACTGTTGGCCGGTTTTATAAAGTTGCAAAATAAACTATGTACATATTTTACGTGAGTTGCATATATATGACCTTGCAATAATTCAGTAGGTATATCCTTAGCCTTATCGTCATCAGGTAAAAAGGTTACCGTTACAACGTAATCAATCACAACGAATGACTATTTGTCATGCCATAGCTAAAGCCCTTTTGAATGGGGCGAAAATAAACACGATAATTGTTTATGTCTTAATTTACATTCAATAGCGTTTCTACACCTTGTATGCTCCTCTTACATTCTCTTCGAGTACTTCATTTCCTGCTTGCGACTAGTTTATTAACAGAAATCACTATAATTACATTTGATTAAAAAAGATTACGAGTACAATGGAAACGCCTAGAATATCCATCGCACGTTTATTTATTTACTATTTATTTATTACACAAAAATTTTATATTCATAGTGAATTCATTTTAGTATAAGTTTTATCTTTATTTTTAAATTATACTTTACTAATTTGAATTTAGTTTATTTCTTGATTTATTGACTCCTTTAACAAAATATCCTGTTAAATTATACTATATTAAATGATAGGTAAAATCAGTGGCTATCAGTAAATTCAGTAACATTATATCAATGAATGCGATTATATTTACTCGATGAGTCATTGACGTCAAAGAAAATGATGCTTTACAGTTACAGAAAAGACGAGACTAAGACAGACGCGATAAATTATCTTTGTAATAACATTTATGAATTAATCTAATTAAAAATATTATTTTCGTACTTTGTTGGATTATTCGGCCAAAACAATTTCCTGCTATTTTGTCAAAATTACAAGTATAATACAATACCTACAGAAACTCTTTGTATTCTAATGTTATAGGCACTCGAGTATTCTCGAGATGCAACCAATGTTAAACCAGATTTACATTTGAATTTATATATAATCATTTCTTTTGTCGTTTTCCTTATTGCCTTTGCCTACATAAATAACGTACTTTGAATAAACATTAAATTAACTTTATATTTTACTTTACGGGTTTTGTTTTATGGTCGTTCTTAGGGTTATGTATGCAAAAAAAAACATTGTTTCATCATAAGGGATTCCCTGCAATGGACGCCCGCCTCAAAGAAATTGTATAGACACGGATAACAAGCGCAGGCGCGTGCGACGTATGTTAGGGTGCGGATCCACTGACGCGGAGCGGAGTTGTGAAAATTGACCAATTACATTCTTCAAATTCGAATTCGAAACACTGTGATGCGGTCTCATTCGACTCCCACAGCTCCGCTCCGCTTCAGAGGAGCCGCACCCTAACATACTTTTATTCTTGAACTCAGTGCTGTAAGGCCCTGGTTTTTCTGGCCGGCGACCGGCGACTGACGCGTGTCCACCGCCGACGACGTTCGGGTGTTTTGTTCGCGAATGTTTGAGAGTGGTTTCTCTGAAACGTCGCCGGCAGCGGGTAACCGACGACGACGTGTCGGAGAAACCACCTAGTCCATTATATTACGGCAACGTATGTATGGGAAAAGTTCACATTCGGATACCAGCACCAAATTTCAGTATGTTGTTAAATATGTCATTCTGTATCCAAAACTGTCGGGAGACACTCTCTCAAAGGTCAAGGTCACCAGTAATGACGTCCTCAAAATGGCTGCTGCCTAATTTTGAAAAGCGCTTATTTGTTCCTCAACCGCCCAACATACACCATTGTGTGTAGTATCAATTGAAAGGTTATTAAATATGCTCTAACTTTGTCTTTTTGTGTTATAGCGTACATCTAAAAATAAAAAAAATATCGCGGACAGAATAAAAAAAATTTTTTACTCTTTTCGTACAATGTACATTTCATCAGGAAACAAGCGGTATTAGAAAAAAATGTTGTACTACATAAATGTAGCTAAACTATTATCCTAAAATAAACAGTTTAAATCATCGAAATCGGTTGAAAATAAACAAAGTTATGTCATTTTCTATATTCCGCGGCAAACGCCATACACCCGCCATCCGCCCGCTCGCCAGTTCGAAAATGTTAATTGCACCCAAACTATGCAATTGATTTACACTGATAAGATATGAACTAAAAGCCAATTAATTATACAAATACTAGTTGTCTTAAAAATACTGTTGTTATTAAAATAAAATACATAATTTAAGAAAAAAACAAATTAAAAGACATAGGTACTTAGAGTAAGGTAGGAAAAAGGTAACAAATTGATAATAATAACTTCTAACTATCAATGAAAGAATATTATGTATATATATATTTCAAGGATTTATTCTGAACAGTAAATTCTGGAGTAAGTTCCTTCACATACACAAAGAAGAGTGCTATTTAAAACGTTTTTTACGCATACGCCAACATGGACAACGCAAGTTCTTTCTTCTTTTTTCCAGCTCCAATCGCAGGGATCAATTTTCTTGTGGATAAGGCAAGGCACTTCGTCCATATCTTTGTTTGTTTGTAGCATGGTTCGCTTTAGATGTTGAGTCAGTTTCAGTGCATCTTTTGTTGGTGAGATGCTTTCAATACTCAATCATTTATTGCTTCCACACAGTTTACAAGGTATTATGTGAACATAAAGTGTTTACCGCTATTTAGTTAGGCGAATGCAGTCCTTGAGCGTGTCTCCGCCTATCTATCGTAGCATACGATACTGTTTGTGATAGAGTATTGAGTAAACTGAAAGAAATAGAAGCGGAGAGAGAGTGAAAAGAGGGAACCACTGCCAGGCAAGCTAAAATGACGTGAGGAGAACCCGATACTTGACGAAGTTGGAAAAAATTGACTTGAGGATGTTGATCAGAATTATTTCGAGAAACAACACCCTCAACAGATATCTTAAGGTGATGGGAATAAGTAATTAAGCAGCCTGTCCACATTACGGGAGAGACGAAACTAGTCAGCATGTTCTGGTAGAATGCATTTTGTAGATACGCAGCGGCATTATGTGTTGAATATCCCTGCAACTTATCGGTGTTCTTTCTCCTCACTCATGGACGTGTCGATGTCCATGAGTTCTTCCCTGGGGTCGCCCAGGGATATTCTACGGTTCTGCAAAAATACAAGGAGGCTAGAAGAAAATAATGTGGTAACGCAGCCGTGACATTAACCTACGGCTTCAGCAACGGGAAAAGGATGAATGGGCACACCAGATACTCGACAGCCCACTCGATTCCGGCCGAAACATAACATAACATGCGATGAAAAGCAATCAAAGACATATCAGCAATGAACGGATCGCATAAGAAATAAATCAAACTTACAGGCAAAGTCTCTTCAAACAAGCTAACTATCTTATCATCGTGTATCGAGAGCATGTAAATCCTTTCCAGGGCAAGCAACTCTAAACATCAAAGTTTCCGTCCCTCTAAAAAAACCCTCGCCCTCATGTATGGTAGTTATTTGTTTCAGCGGCGGCTGTGTGTAAAATAATATTCTGGCATAGGCTGGTTCGCGTGAAGACGAGAGCATAGTCACGGAGGAAGAAGTGAGGACTTTACCTTTATATGTACAGATTACAGTTGTCATTCCAACGGAATATTCATTATTAGTTGAAACAATTCTGCTGTTACGAACTGATGTAAGCTGCTTGCCCTGGAAAACGATTTCCGTGCTCAGTATCGTGCTTTATATTGTTAGCTTGTGTGAACAAACTTTGCCTGTAGGTAAGTTTGTTTATTTTTTTATGCGATCCGTCCATTGCTGAAATATCTGGGATTGCTTCTAATCGCATACTTCGTTTGCTACGATGAGCAGGAGGAGTCGCGCTCACGGCCAGAGTTCACAACAAGCATGTAAAGAGGAGTTTCAAGGTTGTAAAAATAAGCTAAGATGCTAAGGTCACGTCCTTCGCCGACCGGACAGTCATGTCGTGGTCGTGATAAACTATCTGTCCATGGCTACTGGAAAGAGGAAGGCCGTCCACCACTTGGATGACGAATGTCCAGAGATACTACAAATTATATAACAATTAATTATAGCCAAACGGAATGATTTAATATGAATAAAAAGCTATCGAAACATCTCACCTTAATTTATGATCTCACCAACTAAAGATGCACTGAAACTGAATCAACATCTGAAGCGGACCATTCTACAAACAAACGAAGATATGGACGAAGTGCCTTGCCTTATCCACAAGAAAATTGATCCCTGCTATTGGAGCTGGAAAAAAGAAGAGAAAGTATTTGTCTATATTCCAGTTCCATTGTGGAAAACGATTCCTGATGCAAGTGCTAGTTGCAAAGAACTTGTGCCTTGTCCAGGTCCACGTTGGCGTATGCGTAAAAAACGTTTTAAATTACACTCTTCTTTGTGTATGTGAAGGAACTTGCTCCAGAATTTACTGTTCAGAATAAAACCTTGAAATATATTATACATAATATTCTTTTATTGATAGTTAGAAGTTATTATTATTCATTTGATACCTTTTTTCTACCTTACTTTTTTTAATTTGTTTTTTTCTTAAATTATGTATTTTATTTTAATAACAACAGTATTTTTAAAACAACTAGTATTTGTATAATTAATTGGCTTTTAGTTCATATCTTATCAGTATAAATCATTTGCATAGTTTGGGTGCAATTTACATTTTCGAACTGGCGGGCGGGCGGATGGCGGGTGTATGGCGTTTGCCGCGGAATATAGAAAATGACATAACTTTGTTTATTTTTAACCGATTTCGATGATTTAAACTGTACATTTTAGGATAATAGTTTGGCTACATTTTTGTAGTACAACATTTTTTTCTAATACCGCTTGTTTCCTGATGAAATGTACATTGTACGAAAAGAGTAAAAAAAAAAATTTATTCTTTCAACGATATTTTTTTTATTTCTAGATGTCCGTTATAACATGAAAAGACAAAGTTAGAGCATATTTAATGACCTTTTGATTGATACTACACACAATGGTATACGTTGGGCGGTTGAGGAATAAATAAGCGCTTTTTGAAATTAGGCACTAGGCATTTTGATGACGTCATTACTGGTGACCTTGACCTTTGAGAGAGTGTCTCCCGGCAGTTTTGGATACAAAATGACATATATAACAACATACTAAAATTTGGTGCTGGTATCCGGATGTGAACTTTTTTTCCGTAATATAATGGACTAACCCTAAACCAGGGCCTTACGCCGGTCTAAGGCGACCGGCTTAGCGGAAAACGTATGGTGCTCCCTCTCGTACCTACATCGGCATCCCGCTCCAACTTATGGATTCGCTCGCCGCTGGTCGCCTTAGACCAATGTCGTGGCCGGGGCATTAGGCGTCCGCCCGTCGCGGACGCCTTCATCCGGAGCGGGACCCGCGAGCGTGCGCACGCGGCAGTCGTCCGCGGGCCGCGTAAACTATATCGTCCTCCTTGACGTATCCGTCAATGGCGAAACCTGTCTTCATGACCATCACAAGCGCCGGTCATGAGCACGAATGTTGGTTGTAAAACCGAATTTGATTTTAAAGGTTCTGTTAAAGGGGCACAGTGCAACTCAAAACCGCGTAAACTAGCGTAGACCCTAAAGTCCATCTACGCGTTCAGGAACTCCACCACCGAGCCTAAATATCAATATGTAGTATGAGTAATTTTGCTTTTTTTATACTTATAGATTTATATTATGACTTATAATAATAGTACGTTATACAGGATGTAAGTATAATACGGGCCTAGCTCTTAACGGGTGTTAACTAAGTACATTTAGAAATTTGGAGTAATAAAATTACCCGTACGAAATAATTCAGCGCGTAATTCATACATACTCAAGTTAAACGCTCGTTGATAGCTAATTTCAAAAGCAGATGACATACCTAACTGACATATTAATATTAACAAATGTTCGTAACTACATTGCTGGTCCAAAATCGCTTAAAAAAACTGTGGGGTCATAATCGGGTCATTGTCAGATTTAGGTTATCGTCTTTTCGGTGGAGATACCTATAGTTAAGAAATTCCCGTACTCATTTTGGGATAAAACAATTGACGGTACAGTACAACTAGGTTCCAGTCTATAGCTCTATGCAATCAAATCGGAACGTAGATTTATAAAAGTTGTTAACTTTTGACCACCGAGTGGACAACTTTTATTTATCCGTCAGATAATAACCCAATTAAGTGTAACTGAAACAAAACCTCGTAATCCATGATTGCAATAATGAATCCCACGTCTGGTTTAATTTATCGCCCGTATTAAATTTACACACGGTATAGCTGGCACCCTGCACTATGTAGAGATAAAACTAAGCGGAAGCGTTTTTTGTAGTATTGCACATAATAATTAATGGTGTTTACGTCATACAAATACGGAACATAAAATGTCTAAACACAAACAAGAACAAATATATGTACAAAGGGCTTTCGTAGTTTTTTATCTATAACATTATGCATAGGCGTCGCGAACAGCTGACGCGCGTTGACATATGACAAGACTCACAAGACGTATTGTCGGCACGTAGGAGTGACATATTATATGTTTATGTGCCGTTAGTACGCGACAATACGTATGTTTTGTTCTCTCTGGTCTGATCACACATTCGATGCGCTTACGCTTATGTATATCTACGGTTTGATTATTTCAAGTGGTTGAATCGTTTTATACATGGTATTTCTTATATTTAGACTTTATATGAGTTACAAAAAAAATCGTGATTATATCAAGTTAGTGATACAATAACCCATAAATTAAACTCCGGTATTCATGGGTTAAGGAATATTTTTTAAATTGTGTTATTGAAATTTTATGGATTTTAAAAGAATCTAGTAAAAATAATAAATTATTTAGTATTTATCACTGACAAATTGTTTATTTCTGGAGCTGAACGGTAATTTAATGTCTATTTTGTTTTTATTATATTTTTTTATGCTATTGTAATCATTAATATTACGGAAAAGGAAAAATCAAAGCGAATTGAATAAGGGTGAATCCTATTATAGGTACCTATTATGTATAAGCATAAGCGGTAGCGTTTGTACAATGTACGCAGACCACGATGAAATTTCGCAAAAGTCAACGGCTTATTGTTCAAACGTTTGTTTGATTGATGTTCTGCATCTTAATTACGCTTAAATAAACCCTCACATATTAGTCAGTATAGTCGAATATTAAGTGCTACAGGGCTCCAATGAAATTGCTGTTTGCCTATTTGGCAATATTTTCGAATTAAGTAATCAGAAAAAACTACCAGCCGCTATGCAGTAAATTCTGACCTGTGACCATATGATGGGTCCATGGGAAGAAAATGTTTAGTCCTAATAAAATTTAGGACTTCGCATTTTATTCTAGGTCGGTATTCCTTAGAAAATTTGAATTACCTAGATATTATATTCTTTCCATGGACCCATCACATACATATAGTTACAACATGGACGTCTAACTCTAGCTCAAAAATGCCCTCAAAACCATTGTGCAATTGAGCCGGACATACCGCTTTTCTTAACGTATTTGACCAATAAATGGAATATAGCCAATCAAAAATTTGATGGACCAATGACAACTAACCATTTTAAAATAGTGGTTTAAGTTTTTATAGGTAATCTAGAAAATCATTAGTGTGCTGTTTTGAACAGAGGATGACACCGTCTACAATTTTTAGGGACCTTTTTGAATTTATTATGACGTGCAGCTTCCATGCTTTATTTGTTCTTAGACCCGATATCAACCAGTACGCTTAGCACATGATTGGTGCGACAGTATGTCGCTGCGAGACAGATTTCCCGTCTTTTACTAACTATATTAATAAAAGAGGGACGGATTAATCTCGCGACGACATATTGTCGCAATAATCATGTGCTAACCGTACAATATGATGTAATAGAGTCTGGCTAACGAAAGCTGAGAATGAGAAATGGCGGCAAATTAATAAAATATAGAGTATGGTATCACTGGGTTGCACCCCGAAAATCAGTCTTGATACTTGTAATATATTTAAAACTTAAAATTATTTTGTTAAATTACCTGTATTTATTACAATCCAAATTAATATATTATATATATGTACATAACGTAGCTGTTCCATGCAACTTTGTCTGCATGACACAATGCAATATGATGTAGGTATTGTAGGTACCTAATACTCTAAATGATGACCCATGTTATTAAATGGATATGTTTTTCAGCTCTTCATATCATTATAGTCTTTATACCATAATATGTGATTTTCACACTTGGATATATTATGTCACTATTATACAGGGTGTTTTTTTTTCGACCGTTCGAATTTTACGTAGTGAATGTGTAGGTCATACTGACCAACTTTTACTATGGGGACAAAGTCGAAATCGTGAAAAAAAAATCAGCTGTTTCATACAAATTGGCGGCATTACGCCGGCCGAAATGTATGAAACAGCTGATTTTTTTTTCGCGAATTCGACTTTGTCCCCATAGTAAAAGTTGGTCAGTATGACCTACACATTCACTACGTAGAATTTGAACGGTCGAAAAAAAAACACCCTGTATGTCTATACATAGGTATAGGTAATATTAGTAACGATTTGTAAATTGTATCATCGCAGAATGGGTGGAATCATGATTAAAACTACCTATAAAATAGTCCATTACGACACAAGTGCGAAAAACGTGAAAATCTAAACGAGTGGCGATTTTTTAAAACACGACCGATAGGGAGTGTTTTAAATCGACACAAGTTACGAATTTCGTTATTGCACGTGTCTCGTAAGACGTTTTTTAGTACAGATGGCCCTCCGAAGTTTTGAACCTGACTTAAAATGACCCACTTCTCACACTAGAGCCTAAAAAATGCACCACCTGTACTAAAAAAATATAATTCTGCCGGTGTGTGTATTTTTAATAAATAGGAAACGAAATATTTATATTTTTTATTCAGAATAATTAAAGTCAGACTTAAAAAACTCATACAATGATTCATACTATTTGTGCCATAACACATAAATCACATAATAAACTCATCTAATGCAGTTTTTATGACATTGTCTCTTTCGCTGTACTTATCTTCCACATGAATGACATGGTCAGTCATTGATTTCCAATCTGAGGCAGTTATACCTGCGAATTTTTTTCTTTCTTCTCCAACTCGCATAACTTTTCTACCGTATTTTTGACAGCGTTAACTCCTTCAGCCTCTCCCAGACCTTCTGGTAAAAAAAACAAATGACCATTTTAAATCAACCTAACATAAATACAAACTTAAATCTATTATAGTCGATAGTATATTAGAAATAAGATAATGAGTACAACATAATTTATTTAATAAAGGTAAGTATCAAAATGGTACTTCGTACTAACCTAGGAACACCGATATCGTGTGTAAACACTCATGTTTTTCCTTTTAAGCGATGATTTTCTCCTCTTGTTTTTCTTTATATTTACTTATTATAGTACGCAGCAGCTTACGAACATTACTTTTCATAGTATTTTTCATCATAAACACCTTAAAACGTTGCAATTGTGGAAAGCGAGCAATGGGTGTCAAGTCGAACGAAAGACAGAACATGACGTTTGACAATTCAGCTTGTGATGCCATATGAAAAGTTCCGTAAAAAACTCATTCTCAGCTTTTGTTAGCCAGACTGTGCCACAAGGGATCAAAATGGTATATTTCCGGCGTGGGCGTATATTGAATCCTGAGCGTAATGAAGGATTCAAGTGTTAACGCCCAAGACGAAATAATTTTGATACCGTGTGACACAAACCGCTTTTCACACCACCTATGAGAAAAATCAAAGATATATCACATATTTAATATTTATGCAAATATCGATTCTGAAGAAATTTTTATCAATTATGAACGTACTAACTGTTTATTTTCATATTTAATTGTAATTTTTTAGGGTGGCAATAGAAAGTCCTTGAACAAAAAAATGCCACATTGATGAGCATGCCAGCAGGGAAGAAAAGGCCCGTATTCGAATAGGTGGTGTGAAAAGGATTATTACACAATCTCAACTCAATAGTGTTTCAAGAATTTAAACTATCGATTAGGGTTATTATTTATTAACGGTATCTACATGAGGTTGCTATATGCTTTAGCCTTTATAGGTAAATATGCCAGTTCCGCAATTATGTAAATAATAGTATTTGTTTATTACTTATATAATGATAGTTGATGACATGTTTATTGTATTTAAATACGCCCGTTTACGATAAATATCTGGTCACGTGTGTTAATTATATTAATGAGCCCCGTGACTTAGACATTTCAATTTTTTTTATGTGACGAAGGTAGACAACTTAGCTCTCAACCCACTTGATGGAAAGCAGGAACTGAGGCCCATGGACAGTAGCGATCAGAAAATCGCCTGTGCGCTGTCTACCCTGAGGATTTAGATGGATTGCCTCTATGCCAGTAATTACACCGGCTATCTTACCCCTAAACCGAAACACAGCAGTGCAAACACTGCTATTTTGCGGCAGGTTAACGGGTAAGACGGTGGTAGCTAATTAGCTATCCGAGCTATCTGCACGAGGTCCTACCACCAGCAAACAACAAAAACAATTACAACAATTCCTCTTTGTGTTGTGTTACTATCGTACAGGCTTAAATTGATCGAGCAGTGAAATGAAATTTAAGAACCGGAGTAGGTACTCGTACTCGTAATATTTGTTAAGTACCGTAGCCTAGTGGGTAGATCCTGCCTACGAAACTGGAGATTGTAGTTTATATATATATTTAATTATATATATATATATATATATATATATATATATATATATATATATATATACATATATATGTATAATTAAATATGACAAACATGACATATAATATCACAAAAAAAGTAAGGGCCACTTCGTTTTTTGACTGACCTAAAAATACTTATTTAATGTATATTTTTTACTTAAAAAATGGGCTTTTTTGCAACAACATTTAACGAATAAAAATTAAAATGAAATAAAAAGCCAACAAATTAAAACAACGCATCAGTATTGTGAAATGCCGCCGGCATCCTCGGTACAATGCCACAAGGGCCAATCTTAGATATAGGTTAGGTTAAGTAGATTAGTTAGATTTATTCTACGAACAAATAAAACATGGAAGCCGCACGCCATATTAAATAGCCTTTCAAAAACGGTCCTGAATTTTAGTTGACAAGTGTCACCCCCTCTTCAATGCGTCACGGTAATGAATTTCAATGTCAACCTATAAAAACTTAAACCGCCATTTAAAAATAGTTGTGATTGGTCCATCAAAGTTTTGATTGGCTATATTCTATAAGCATTGGTCAAAGATGTTACGTCGACATAATATGCGCGGTGTTAAGAAAAGCGCTATGTCCTGCCCATCTTGGCACAATAATTGAGACGTCCATGTTATTTATGGTCGCAGGATTTAATCTATGTACATAAATTGTAGTTTTGAAAATATATATAGGTATAAAAAAATAACTTGTTTAGATACGCTTAATAAACTTAAACAATGTAGCAATCACGAGGAGGCCCTAATTTTATTTTGATAAGTATATATATATATATATATATATATATATATATATATATATATATATGTGTGTGTGTTTGCCCTAGACTACATCGATGTATAAAGGTCACATTGAAGTTTGCATCGTTGCATCGGGTACAGTAAAACCGATGGCAAAAATATTCACACAAACTTGACCCGCTATGACGGAAGTTAATCATTCATATGAGGATATTACCACCACTACTTTGCGCATCTATTGATTATGTCATGTAGATTAAGATGAGACATAATCAAGTCAATGGTAATGTCGTGCTTTGAACTTGTTGTACTGTAGGAAAACCCGGTGTAAGATATCTCTCGCGCATTTCCTCGCGATCTTCCTTATTTGTGAATAAAATTAGATATTAAATGACTTAAGTAATTTCTTTATTACAACAACAAAATATAATACGGTAACTTTATACATTCGAGCGTTTCAACCGCCGTGACTTCGGTGGCAGCCTT
Source organism: Thaumatotibia leucotreta (assembly GCA_025490895.1). Lineage (NCBI taxonomy): Eukaryota > Metazoa > Arthropoda > Insecta > Lepidoptera > Tortricidae > Thaumatotibia > Thaumatotibia leucotreta. The sequence continues at coordinate 681,397 of JALPQI010030245.1, read as the reverse complement.
ATCGTACGAATCCCGTAAGAGGATGCAAGAGCTTTTGGATATATTGGTAAACGTAGTTAACAACTAACAAAATATCCAATAAATGTATGAGATACTCACGGAAATCGGGTAATAATATTGCCACCGAAGTCTCGGCGGTTGAATCCCTAGGAGAAATACTCATTTATCTCTAGTTTGGGTTAAATTAACTAAAATCAGATGTATCGGAGCAGCCACGGTGCTAAAAATATCTGAACTTTCACTCTAACAACAGAGTGCTTTGCTCAGGTATTTGTGAGCACGCTGGCCGCTTCGATGTATCTGATAGCGACTGTACTTATCACAGATGTCATATATACTATAGATCAAGCAAACGTATCTACTTAGCGTGTCAAATGAACTCAGTGAAATCCACTGAGTTGTCCGTCTTTAATCGCAGCTTGCAGCTTTTGGGCGTCAAATTTTGTAAATTGAAGTGAACAAAAACATTAATAATGCCTCCTTAAGTAATATTAATTGCAACAACACGAAAAAATATGAGTACTCAAGGGCCTGAGACATATTTAAAATCATAGACAAGTAACAACTTCAGTACAAAATCTGACACGCTCGGCCGCCATACAAATGAATGAACTTGTTTCTTCTATCCAAATCTAATTCTGTGGTAGGTAGGTACCTATTTTTTTTACCGCCAAAAATAATACCTAATACCGAGTCCTTAGTTTTAACGTTTTCATCAATAAATAATAAAGGAATACTATAAATTAAGCAAATATCGAGTAGGTACATAAGCAAAATATAAATCGCACCTTCATTAATAAACCGAAATAACTCAAAAGTCGAAGATCTTGAGATTTTAAGATATGTAATACAAAATAACGCAGAGAGCATGGGGTGGCTTCAACAACCGCCGAAAAATGCCGCCGCCGCGTGAAACGAAATAGGACACTTTCGCACAGTAGGTACTAGTTAAAAAAGTTAGAACTGTAGATAATTCATAAGACTTCAAACGTGATTTTCCAAAAATATAGAATTTTGAGTTATTTCGGTTTATTAATGAAGGTGCGATTATAAATTACTTGCAATAATCTAACTGAAAGCATACCATTACGCTTCGTACCAACCTGGCACAAAGATTCAAGTAGGGGGATGGAAACTTGTTGTACCAGGTACGATTCAGAGCGGGGTCGAAGTCCGGTAAGCTCTCAGGATGCTTAGCCAAGTTGCCAATCGCTAGCGCTTAATCGTCAATCGCAGCTAACTGTCTTTGTCGCTCTAATACGAAAGAGTGACAGAGAGGGAAAACTACGATACGCTACTAAGCGCTAGCGCTTGGCAACTTGGCTAAGCATCCAGTACTACCATGAGCTGCCGCTACTTTATTAACGCGAGTTTACTTTCAATCCATCCCGCTAGTACGCAAATAAGCGCGAGCGAGCCGGATAGAGGGGAAACGCGTTAATAACGCAGCGGCAGTTGATGGTTGCAGTTCCTTAATTGTAAAAATCAATCACATTCAATTTAAATGTTCGTGAGACGTAATACCAATAAATATAATTAAACGGTTAAACGTATTGTGAAAACACGAATCAAATTATTTATTACCTAAATATTTTGATTTGTACTTTTTAGTTTTCCCCAGTAGTCACACTACTTAAGAAATACTATATATCAAAGAAAAACTACCAAAATCACCTAACGTCCAAGGTGGGGAACGAACCCACGTACTCAGCTTTCGCGGCTGATGCCTGTACCCCTCGGCCACTCGGTCTTAAAAAACCCGAAGACCGAGTGGCGGAGGGGTGCAGGCATCAGCCGCGAAAGCTGAGTACGTCCCCACCTCGGACGTTAGGTGATCTTGGTCGTTTTTCTTTGGTATATGACATCTAATATTTATAATTTAAACGGTTAAACTCACGTATATTTTAGTCACTACGCGCGACATGTTTCGGAGAGCCTAGGTCTCCATTATCAAGCACTGAGAACGCGTTCACGCCAGGCGCATCGCAAGCGCGGCGTACGCGTCGTATGTCGCGCGTAGTAACTAAATATACGTGAGTTTAACCGTTTAATTATATTTTCTCAAACATGCAATGAAATGTTGTCACATTATAATAGGCTTTAAAGTATGACGTTGCAGGCGGTTGACCTCGAGATAATAATAAAGGATTTTCATACGAATTTAACGGCCTAGGCCGGTAAGTAATATTTTATTAAAACATGGCGTCGGTTTTCATGAATAGGCTAAACAGCTAAATTCAGTTTTTTTGATTGTCGTATTTTTTATTTCATTGCATATGTTTAAAACACTGTCCTCACTACGTTCGGCCGTCCATACCTACTCAGCCGATAAGCCCATCTTTCCCGGCGTCTGCAGTAATGTACTATTATAATAAATTACATCGTCCTTTAATATAAAAATCGATATCGAGACGGTTAATGAAAAAATACTCCCTACTAAACTGCAACGTCAGTGCGCCAGGATAACGAAGTCTAGTCATGATTACATTACATACATTACATCACATTTGGCGTTTCTATGTACATAGGTGATAGGCATTTTATAAGCTAGACCCCCTTGAATAAGTATGTGGGTGGATTGTGATGCGTTTTCGCTTCGCAGCGAATTCCACTGGTCCAGAACACCGTGTGGTCCGAGATTACATTCTGCTTATAAGGCAGCTATTTTATTTAGAACTATTATTGTATAGCCTTAACTTTTATCGAGAATAAAATATAAACTTTATGAAAAAGTTAAAATTGTATAAATGCGACACTAATATAGTTACGCTAATATAACCCCGTGTGGGGTATCGTTGAATAGGTATTAAAAAATGAATAAGAGTCCTGAAAGAAAGAAAATATTTGCAGCAGGAGCAGTTATCTCCGAAAACATTTTCTCAGAATAAAAAAAAATGTACCCTCCTCTAACTTTTGATTTGTGGCCAGGTCCAAAAAATATGAAAAATATCATGAATAATGGGCTTATAGAGTATGTTAAAATAAAAATAATTCGAACATAATCGGCCCAGCCGTTTTTGAATAACTACGAAACCCAACACTGAACATGGCCCGATAGGCCGATATGTATGGCCGGTTTTTTAAAGTGAGTTTTGGTTGTCAGCCGACGCGACGATTTCCTCAACTACCGATGGCTCGGCTGTGAGTGCTGCGACACTCGGCCTCGTGCGAAATGCAAGCACGACCAGCCTTACGTGCATTTAGCACTTCACAAATGTTTATCGACTTATAGAATTCGCACTATTGTGCCCGATTGTCGCCGACCACGATTGCAGGTCGAGGACGCATTGCGAATTCCCGTCTTATTAGGTATCGGACACATAATCGCTCGAATACTAAGTCACGAATTCTGTACGCTTTTGGTGACGGAAGGCAATAAGTTGACAATTTGATTCCGTTCGATGAACAACCGTAACTCGATGCTGAAGAGTTGCGAATGCCAGTGGCGAGATTTACGCTGAGTCTAGTTTATTAGTAATAGTGCAACATTTATATTTCTGTTAACGTAGCGATACTATAATGAAGGTTTGTTGTAGTAACACGTAGTCATTCATAATTTTACAGACAATTATAATTATAAGCAATTTTAGAAATTTATTTATTTATGAAGCTTGTAACTTAGTCTTTACCTGACCATATCAAGGGCACGCAAGAGATAATTTTTGTATAACATACTTATATATTAAACTCTACCTTGGTACGATAATAATGACGATAACGGTAAATAAATGTACGATAATTTAAATTTGTCAGCTGGTATAAAAAGTTCAATAGTAATTTTATTAAAAAAAGAACAACTTTACGTAGTATCCCAATACTATTTAAGAAACATAAAATGATTTGAAAAGTTCGCAGCACAGTAAATAGGTTAAAAAAAATATTTCGCATTAGTAAAACTGCGTTTTATTGAAGATGGTAAAAGTTTCTATTAATAGAAGGATATTTTATGGACATAATCACTTGGAGGCAGCGAGCCCGTCTAACGAGTCGCTATTTATACCGTACTCGCTTTAATTGGCTGCAGTATCAGGCCCGAGTAAAGCTTTGGACATGATGCTGTTTTATCTGTTGCTAACTGGGTGCCTATTTATAGCATTCGTCAGTAGAATCCAAAAATTAAGTAAACAAACCTAAAAACGTGCATTATTCCATAGTCATGCACTTTTAGAAGACAATCTTGGTTTTATTACCAAGTTAAAACCTTAAACCTTGAGTTTAAATACATTTTTAGGTCAAATTATTGATATTTATTACTTTTATTAGTATTAACGTAAAATGTACGTCTCCGAACGTGTTTCACGATATATGTCAAAAACGTCAATAGCTATGGATAGTCAGCCATATTTGTTTACATTTTCTTACATTCTACAGACGATTGATATACAGGGACCAGGGACATACTATAATAGTCGGGTCGATTGCATAAAAAAAAAACATAGTTGAGTCCTTAATAAAAAAAAATCACGATCGCGTCAATTATGTTAATAAAGTTAGTCATACAAACTATGCGGTATACTCTGTCCAAAAACCTTCGGTAGTAGTAAAAGAAGGCAAATTTAAAATATGTAGGATATATTGTATTGTTGATCGCTCATAGAAAATTTTAATTTTTGCCCTGTTTCAGTGCCAGAAGGTGTTACACAAAATTTAACTTCGTAACACAAACATTATGACGTTAAATTTTGTTTTCTTTTAAGGTCTTTAATTATCTACCTAAAATTTTTTATTCAATAAAAAAATTATAAATATACCAGAGGTGTGATTGGAACTCATGCTCTACGGAGGTGTACGTGGGTTCAAAACCACGTGCCGTACGCGTGCCTACCACGTTTTGGGTTGTGATTTTATGTAGTGTTACTCCCATGTACGAGTATGTACTACTTTTTTCATATTTTTTGGGTTTTAAATAATTTAAAGGATGTAAATTACTTCGGTTTACTTATTCCAATGTATGTCCTTTGCGATATTAATAGATATCAAGTTTTCGATAGCTCTTGTCAGTTCAAGTGAAAAAATTAAATCAAGTCATGTTTGTTTCAGAACAATGTCAATATACGCCAGACAATTGATATTATAATTTAGCCAATGAAGCACAGTGTATCCATTTTTGTAAAATATTAAGCGTTGAAGCTTAAGTAGTTGCTAAGAAATAATATTAATCTTGTAGCAAAACAACTGGAGAGAGCAGGTAGTAAGTACGCGCATTGTCAAAACTTTCCGAGATATATCACGCCGTCGGAATGCAAATACACTTTCTTCCTTACAATTTGTATTTAAAAACCGGTATGGATTTGCTTGGGCATGAGTCGATAATGGCGATCCGCCGCGAACTGGTGGGAACCGGTGGGGCCCTTCAACTAAACGCGTGCAACTCTTTCCACGAGGCATGCCTGAGGTCGGCCGCTATATCTAAGTACTTCGTTTTTTAGTATTAGAAAGAATGTGTTTTGTTTTTGTATGTGAATCTAGGAAATAAAATTGTTGTTTGTGTTGCATTGTATTTTGGCCATTTTCCGCAATTCGACATCAAACGGGCCTATTTTTGAGTGGTCCCAAAATTGATATACCTATACAAGTCCGTTTTGCTAATGCTACCTACGTATACGTACTTATTTTTATCTAAATAAAAAACATCAATTGATTTTTCCTGTTTTCTGAACTAAATTTAAAACACATAATCGCGAAAAACTACATTTCAGAATAATTTAGATTGTTTCCCAAAATAAAACTTCATTTAAAGTAGAGAAAATCCCCTTTAACTTGCTTTAGGTACTTATTTTATTTTTCAAATTCCTTTTACATTTTTAAGCTTGTAATCTCCTTACAAAATGATATCACTTCTTTTTCTTAGCCGGGATATAAATCGTATGTACCTATATCGGATATATAGGTATGTATAGTAAAATAAGATTTCGAAATAATTATTGTTGTTTAGTGTTAATTCCGTTAAGTAAAGAGTATTCTGGAAAGTACGGGGCAACACTATTAACTACGAAAACGATCTAAGTAAATCTGCTAAAACGGAAGAAAATATACACACGCGCCTATATTTTATAAATGTAGGGATTGTAGGGATAGGCGATTACTTACATAATTATGTATTAATAAGTGCTGTTTTAACCTAGCCGCCGGAGCGGAGCGGAGCTAATTTTGCACAGTACCACTCCGCTCCGCGTCAGTGGAGCCGCACCCTAATGCCGATAAGCATATAAAATTATATTTATTAAATACGAAAATAGAACAACTCACAGCAAATATGTCAGGCACTCGATGTGAAGGGATAACAGTCTAAAGTAACCTATAACGTCTACATCTACATATCCAATACTGTACAATATCACCTGACTGACTGTTATTATTAAATTGACACAGCGGTCTATGCACGTGTAAATTATACTTGACACAGTCATCAGAGCAATCGAATTACGCTGAACTGTCTTTATGAATTGACAGAATTAGATTATACTAACATGTTTGGGTAGGTCAGTGCCTAGTTGACATAATACAATGTCAGACTAGAGGCTTACAATAAGACTACTGTTGAATTTGGTGAGACTGGGAAAATAAACTGTGAGTAGGTATGAGAGACGAGGGTATACCTATTAGATCTGTGTTCGCTTTGAAGCAGGCATCGTTATAACGTATGATAGGCATACAAGGGTCCGACAAATTATAAAGAGCAATAAGTAACTTCATTAATAATCATAAATACAGGGTGCTCATGAGTAACCCGACAGACTTTACCAATGCATTTTTGATGTCGAAAAATTAAAAAATGATACATAACATACGTAGGTATGTCATTTTCGGCTTTTTTTACTTTTTTTGCGATATTTTGAATTTGTTTCTACATGACCAGTAATAGGTTGTAGAGAAAGAGTTTTTTTAAGTGTTTTACAATTTTTTTTGTTAATAATTTTACTGAAACGTTTTCCTCATTTTCTCTAACGTTAATCAATGAGTATGTCAAGATAAAAACTCATGGTGTAAGAATTTTAATGGTGCAGGTGTTTTTCAGTGAGTTATGATTAAAATAGTTTTTTGAAAAACATTTCATTATCTCTTAAACTAAGCCGAATCGAGAAAAGCGCATATGCCATTATTATCTCAAAATGTGGTCAGGAATACACCCTTCAAGTTTGTCGAGTTACTCATTATCCACCCTGTATTTAAAGGACGTTACATAAGTAAGACACTGACTAGGCTATGGAATATGTTCTGTCCGATACAAAACTTAAAATAATTCAGATCATGACTCGCAATAAAATTAGAGTTCTAATAAATTTAAGATGCAGGAAGATACGACTAGATTTAAATGAGTGCCATGGCCGCTCTGAGTCAATCAATAAAGCGAGTATCGCTACATTGATGGCGTAGTGACTGGTGTCGCGGGACATTATAAATTTTTCTCTAACATGTTGGTGGGGTTTCCTGGTCAAGAATACTGGTTCTCTTCGGTTCTAACCGGGTCAAATCTGACGGACGATGGTCCTGATTACTCATAAAACTAACACAAACATGTACACGTGACGCCAAGCAGTCAATAATGATTAAAATAATAGTTTTTTATGACCCGCGTTGAGAATATGGAAATATACATAGAGCGGCGGACGTTTATTCCTCACAACAGAAATTACAATGCCTTTAAGTTCCGGTGCACAATATATATATTTTATAAATATGTATTACTTACCGTCAATTATAAAAATATCTATGGAAACCATAAGTACCGTAATAGTACCTACATTTCGAGTTAAAAATAAGTTTTTACACGTGTATCGGACGACTTTTTACATAACAAGTGCCTTAAAAAGAGAAATTAACGCACGCGAAGCGTGCGCAAAGTTTACTTTTTCGCACTAGTTAGGAAAAATAGCACCTACTTATATATCCCAATACGCATGATTTTACTAGTTTTTTTACTACCTAAATTATGTCATTAATTACATTGATTCAGTGAATTAGGTAAATACCTGTGAGGCATCTCAAGTCGATATGCTTTACTGACTTACGGACAACGTATTTTTATACAACCAATTATGTACTCGACTTACGACGTAAGTAATCGACTTATTTTAGTAAGTATTATGAATTATGATGGCTATTTGGTACCTACTTCATCCTTTATTCGACAACGGCAAAAATACTAAACGGTCTAAATAACCATTTACTGTAGGTACCTACGGTCCATTCATCCTTAGTTGTCTTATCTAGTAAACAACTTTCTAACCTAAAAGTAATACGTTTACTGTTGTAAACTGCTGTTTCCTTGATTAAAAATTAAGCAATATACTAATCACTACGGACGGTCTGCATAAATACGGACTCAGGTATTTTGGTATCTTAGGCAAATATCAGTTTACAACAGATAACGTGTACTTTTAGGTTAGAAAGTTGTTTACTAAATAAGACAACTAAGAATGAATGGCCTTTATTTTTAGGAACACGATATTTTCTCACCGGGTGTCAAGGAGGCTTGACCACATCTTCCCTTGTCACCACACCTCGTCATCCCTTGTTTGTGTCGAATGAAGTGTTAATGTAAGTAGGTAACACTTTGACGTTATTCGTATTCTTTTTTTATTTTCAAGTTGTATGGTACTATTAAAAAGACGTTTTCTTCGACTAAAAGTAACAAACCATCCCACATCGCTTAAACATTTCATATAACCAAATTAAGTATTGTTTGTCCCTTTCGTTCTTATAAATATTTCAATGAGATTGTAAGGGACAAACAATACTTAGCGACTTGTTAACTTAGGAGACTTTTATGAATAAGAGTTATATGTTTAGGTACGATCTCAAGGTGCATTCAGACCAAAAGAGCATTCGCTGTTTTATCCCCCGCTCTACGAAATCAACCAATCACGTTTTGTGTAACGATCGAATTTCGTACAGTGGGAGGTTAGAATAGCGAATGTTCGCTTGGTCTGAATGCACCTTCAGTGGTCCTGCGGGCTGTTGCATTGCTGTCGATGATAATTATGATTGGTTGCTAAAGACAATTGAAAAGGAAAACTTTCGTATGGCTACCCACATATTCTGCAACGCACGTCCTCTGTTCTTTGTTTGTGTAGTTGCCAACATCTTTGCAGAATAAACAGATACATCCTGTGGTTTTCGAATTATCGCCTGCCGGTACCATAGTACGCCTTGTGTGGCGACTGCCGACCTGTCTTTTGTTTTCTCTTTAAATGTGTAGGTAGCTTAGGTACAGTCAAAGGAAAAATAAGGTGTATGGGTCGATAGAAAAAAAAATTACATAGTTAAGTGATCATTATAGTGTGTACTGTGTCCAATAACCTTTACATTAAAAAAAGCAGGCGCGTATTGTTGATCGCTCATAGAACATTTTTATTTTGTCGCCTTTCTTCAATGCCAAAAGTCGTTACACAAAATAAAAAATTTAATATAAAAAAAATGATATTAATATTTTATTGGGCTTTTAACTATTGTGCGATTTCTTTGCAATCGACCCGTTAATAAAAATGCTGAAAAATATGTCCCAGTGCACTGCAAAACTGTGTAATAAAAGAACGTAACATATTTACAAGAGGATTCTTAAAAACATTGTAAGCACTCATCAGTCATCGGTCAACAAAGGCAGTGACGTGTCAACCCTACCAATTACTCCTATGACCTGTCGCCCTGCGGCAAGTACTATTGTTTTTTTAATGACCGCAATTTCCGAGGCACACGCGATGGCTAAATATAAGCGTTTTTTGCGCTTCGATTCCAGCCACTCTCACGATTCAAGGAACGAGCCACGTAAGATTGCGACTAGCGAAACCATTGACAGTGCTATCCACAGAATTAGATTTAGATAGAAGAAACAAGTTCATTCATCTGTATGGCGGCCGAGCGTGTCAGATTTTGTACTGAAGTTGTTACTTGCCTATGATTTTAAATATGTCTCCGTCCTTGAGTATTCATATTATTTTGTTTTGTTGCAATTAATATTACTTAGGGAGGCATTATTAATGTTTTTGTTCACTTCAACTTGTAAAATTTGACGCCCGAAATCTGCAAGCTGCGATTAAAGACGGACAACTCAGTGGATTTCACTGAGTTCATTTGACACGCTAAGTAGATACGTTTGCTTGATCTATGGTATATATAACATCTGTGAGCTACACGCTACGTATACTCCATTTCAAAAACCATGGCCCGATGCCACTGCAAAGTTTTATGTGGCATCGGGCCATGGTATTTGAAATGAAGTATAGCAGTACCCTGACTTTTCAAGTATCGGTTACGTTAGGTTGTATTCGATATGTAAAGTATTCTATCGCGCTCGCACTGATTTATTGGACCGAGCGTGATGGGCTTTACGTTACCATAGTACCACCTCAGTAAAACATAAATCCTTCCCTACATGTACCAATTGGGCAATTAGGATATACCTGTATGATGACAATCTCTCGATATCTTTGTTGATTACAGCAGAAGATTATGTCTTTTTGAAATATTTGACGTAAGTAAATATGAATATAAATTTTCATGACACTCGTATTCTTGAACTATTCGAATACTTACCTGAAACTTTCGAATATTTGCAATCTTGTACGGATAGGGCATAGATTTTACATGATTTCATTACCTATGACTATATTTTCTCTCTAGCTAAAAGTTCACAGCTGATGTTCAGCTATAGTTGTGTGTCAATCGGGTTAATGGACCCTCGGCCCTGCAGCCTGCAGCCTCACGACGAAGCATAGTTCTTTAGAGTTTAGCTAGTAAGCTATTTCGATAGCCTTAATGGTTATTTTCTGCTTATCTACGAATGATTTACACTGACAAATATGATAAAAGTACCTAGGTATCTTTAATAAAAATGCACATTATATGCATTTAGCCAATGTATGTCAGTAATACCGTGACCGTAGCTTGTACATTGAATTGCTATGCAATTATAACCACTATTCCATCAGTTTACAATGCATGTAATTGCATGCGGAATGCTGCACTTCGTTTTTTACCCGTTTTTCGCCGAGGATAACTAGTCCGTACTTGACATCGATGACTTTTCCTGCAGCCCTATTGTGAGATTGACGTGACTGTTTGTCTGGTGCGCAGAATTATAAAACATTAATATTTATAACATGTACACATACATTTTATAGATATATACTGGGTCAAAATCCGTTGTCTTGTTTCATACCACTCTGTCACGCTTTTAGTTGCTGTTTCGACTCAGTGCAGTACCTATATTAAAAAAATCCGGTGCACTTGTATTTATTTTACACGCTAAATTTAAATCATATACATCAGTTATTGAAAATAAAACATCATCTCATACAAAAATCACCACTGCGTCACGTTTTTTAGGGACACAAGACAACGAAAAGAATTTTTCCCCTCACTAGCTCGTAAAGTGCTCGTTTATCCTTTAATACGAACGTGTAAAAACGCGTATTATTCACTTGTGTGGCAAAGTAATGACCTTGGTTTTGGAATAACAAAACGTAAAATGCTCATGGAAATTGTTCCATATTAATGATAATTAAATAATTTGTTTGAGAATTTAGTGTAAAATACAAACCTTTATATAATATGATGATTTTAACATATAAATCCTAAAATTCCATAAGTAACAATTGTTTTAGTGAACGATGATAAGGTGACTAGATGCAATCACAAAACGCAGAAAATGTCAACGTCAACATTGTCAAAGAATATTATAGGTTATAATCTTTATTTACCGACTCGAACACGCATAAAAATAGTAAACTAAGCAACTTTCAGGGTGTTCTGTTATAATTTTGTAAAAATAATGAATGTGAATGATTTAATAATGCATTGGCGTTGGTGTGCAACTACAGGAATGTGTTAAAATCGTGCTGCGTTTACTTTTTCGTGCTAAGTTTACTGCGACAAAATCTTGCATTAAATACATGATGCATTTGGAAAATTATTATCACTAACCCGATGATGATTGTAATGTGAACAAATAATTACCTTTTTTGAGTTTCCGCGCTATAGTGAGGGGAAAAGTTTTGTGTTACACACGGGTGCAAATGTATTTTACTTCTCGTATGTTAAAACACTCGCTGCGCTCAGGATTCTATTTTAGAACCACTCGCTTCGCTCGTGGTTCAACTATAGAATCCTTTCGCTTGCTCGTGTTTCAATTTCATACTCGCGGGTAAAATACAACTTTGCACCCTTGTATAACAAATAACTATTGACCCCTGTACTAAAGTGTATTGGTTCTTAGACGTTAGGCAATAGGAGACATGGCACAGGTGGTTCTCTGCGCTAAGAATTGCTAACTTTGAAAATCGTAAAATTCAAGCGTTTAAGTATCTCTGTGAATCTAACAAAAACGACACTTGATTGATGGAGACACATGCCCGCCGTAGGACTTCAACGCTGGAAAACCACGATGAGCATCCTTCAAATAAAACCTTAAGAGATAGTTCGCGTTATTTTAACGGCCGCTAAAAAAACGCTCGTGCGTTCGCACTAATTTTTGGTAACTTGTACCTTGAATGGTAATGTCACTTATGTCACTTGTCGGCTATAAATCTGTCGATGCGTATGATAAACGCTGCGCAGTCTGTGCATTTGCCGAATATTCGTTACTAAACTCCCATCTCTTCGAGACTTAGCTGTTGTCATTACACACTTGCATCAGCCATATTGGTTACTGGAATATAAGTCAAAACATGTCTCGTATATCGAAGTCACATTGTTGGATATGTCCATTTAAAAAGTATGTTGTATGTGTGATCAAACATCCGTCTTGCACTTAATACGTATGGGTGATTTCATTAGACTTACTCGTATACTTTTAACCAACGCTGACCATGATATGATACCAGCTGTATCATTTACCTACTATCACTTACCTAGGTATATGAATATTGTAAGCAGAGATCGGACAAGGCTTCATTGTTCGCAATAATATGGACATGACTCCAAAGTTATTAATCAATTAATCGTTTTTGAATAAGTATTAGATACATATTTGATACCGGTAACAATGAAAATCTGTGTAAATAAGTAATCGAAATTAAATTTCAAGAAATTATTCGATAGATTAACCATTTGATCAATTTTGGAGTCCAGTCCAGACTTATGTTAGTCCTCTGTTTAATCGTTTGTAGTTGTTGCCGTCACGTTCTAACAAGTACGCAAGTGCGAAAGTGACGCGTAGCACGATAAACGGTAAACGCGTGACCATCATAAGCCACTTGTTATTATTGCGATCTACACATTATTGCGAACAATTACGTCCATTTGTTCGATCTCTGGATAAGTGTCATTGCTGGTGGCATAATTTTCAATGTCAAAAGGGAAAGAAACGACTAATCATCGATTATCACCGATCCGAGCGACAGTTAAGTTGTTGTATCGGGAAACCTAACAGCAACACAATGACACAACAATGGCCCATTGTGGCACGCTGAGGGTTCTACGTGTCGCCAATATCTTTCCAAAAAAGCCTATTTAAATGACAGATTTGTCTGTAAGTTAGACTTTACTGCCCTGGTAATAAGGTCAGTCTCGGGAAAAGAGGAAAATTGATATAATTTATTGTGAAAAGTCATTTGCGTTCGAACTGACACAAGGCTCTACCATTGCGTCGTCACTTTAGCTGTTATAATTATAACATTTGAATTTAGATATAGTGCGAGGTATGTCTTAGTTGTACAAGTACAAACAAGTTAACAAATAAATACGAGTCCAATAAATACAAGTTGGTCAGAAAATTTAGGCATTTCTGTTCTAGCAATACAGCAGCCTTAATTTTTTATTTAAAACTAGTTTTTTTAAGTAGTTGTTATTTGTAATACATGATTTTTAATAGGGATAGCTTTTAGTAATAAATATTTAACGATATATATGTAAAGAAAAAAACGGTTCAGTTATCTATTACGAGTTGACATAGATTCGACAATACCAAACTTGATTTAGTAGTCAAGTTTAATTCCTTTCATAGTCGTAGCAGGGTATTTTACAGGGTAATATGCAAAGTTTAAGTAAATGATAATCATAAATCTTCGTATGATGTCAACATTGTTATCGGATACACGAAATCATTAATCATGTTTGTATAAAACTGATAGAATAAATGTAGAATTTACAGTGTAGATTATAAGTTTATTAATGTCGAGAGTCATTATCATTATTTTATGTTAATAATCTGCAGGTTATTCTCATCTTATAATGAACTGTAGGTAATCACAGGTTCACCAAATTATTATATGCATCTATGACTGGATTAAAACCAATTAAAATATAATCTTGTAGACAAAGTACAGCTAAGCCAGTTTTTAAAGGCACAGAAGATAGGTACTTACCACTTAATACAAAAACAACACTATTTATTACGAGGAGAAATTACTCATTACAATAAGTTGGGACTAAAGTATGTTCAAGAAAAGATAATTACCGTTTATAATTTTATCAGTTATCATAAGTTTAGGGTTCCGTAACTCAAAAGGAAAAAAATGGAACCCTTATAAATAACTATAAAAAAACGCGTGATAAGTTGTCTCCCCATAGAAAATTTTAGTTTGCTGCCATTTTTCAGTGACAGTATGTATTCTTGAACCGAGTATAATTATACCTACTCAAACTAAATCACAATTCTTTTACATTTATATCATTTTGGAATAGGAACTGATATGTGAAGGATCATGTTTTTGTGAACGTAATGAAAATATATAAATTAAATTAATAATTATTTGAAAAATATATTATTCGTTTTGCTATTACGTTTCGTTAATATTCACCAAGATTTTTTTTTTCTTTTAAAATAAAATAAAATGTATAAGTAAATATACCTATACGTATTTTTTTACTCAAATAAAGTCTGTGTAGTCCTCCCTTTCCTGTAAGCCCAGGACTCGAAGGAGTATTATAATTATGCGGTTTGCCATGCGATGGACTGTATACTTGTTTGCCACTGTCGTGGTTAATAAATCCTAAAGAAAAAGATTTCTCATCAAAACTATAGTGTGGAGGTATTTTACTCGTAGTCTAGCTTTGATGTTAGCCTAATGTCTCCTAGTAGTTATGTATAAATGTAATATATACAATGAAAGCGTGAAATTATTATCTTAAAATGTTCTATTCTGTCAGAAACTAAAATACTACTATTTAGTATTTTAGTTTCTAGGGGGTAAAAATAAGAAGATAATCAATGCCAATTGCCACGATTTCGACTTAAAAATCGTGAGTTGAGTGAATATAATTTTAGTGCCTATGAATAATTAAATGGTATCATTGACGCTTATCTTAATTAATGCCATCCAAGATCAACATTAACCTTAGCGTGTCGTAATAACTATATCACACAGAGGCCAAACAAAGTATTAAAGTAGTACTCACTACGTGGTAGCGGCGCGTGCGTCGGGCGGGTAACTATCGGGTCTCCCGGCTGGTCACGGGTGGCTACAACCAGACGTAAGCAGTCAGGGCAGCCGAGAACTAACACTCGCTAAGCAATTATTACTAAGCATGCTTGCATGATTCAGGGCATGTTTGGAGGAGCTTTAAGTATTGGGTTGAACCGCGACAAATTGTCAGTGTTACGAGTATAAGGGCATTTGTCCGAGCGTTTCAACCGCCGTGACTTCGGTGGCAGCCTTATCACACGAATCTTGTGAGAGATGCATGATTTTTGGATATGTTGGTAGACGTATGTAGTTGACCTCTACCAATATATCCAAAAAATTAGATAGCTACCGACAGAATCGGATAATAATGTTGCCACAAAAGTCACGGCAGTTGAAACATGCCCATAACAGGTCTACTGCAGCGAACGCCGAAGTTCGCAAATTTCGGGGATTTCGACAGAGACAAATCCCGGAACTTTACGAAATTCGGTATTCGCGGTAGCAGGGTGCTTAGACAAGTTGACAATCGCTAACGCTTAATCGTCAGTCTTAAACGAAAGGCAGCTAACTGTCTTTGTCGCACTATTATCAAAGAGTGACAGAGAGGGAAAACTACGATACGCTACTAAGCGCTAGCGCTTGGCAACTAGGCTAAGCATCCAGATTATTAATTCATCGTTGTTCTAAAATAAAGTTTCGGATAGGTGGGGTGGGACTCGAAAGCCTCCCTTAATTTTTTTTTTATGAAGTATTTATTTCGATAATTTTGAAAGAAAAAATCATGAAAGACTCCACGCAATTTTAATTTGGCTAACGATGGATCAAAAATCTACTTATCTGTATGTTTTTTAAAAATTTCTCCTCTCGCGTTAAAATGTGAGCTACGCGGTAATAGTGTCAGTGCACCTGGAAAAGTATCTTGTTACGATTCTTAAAATAGACCTATGTGTTCTTTAATAAAGTTCTGTTTAAACACCGTAATAAGGTACTTTTCCATTTGCACTGACATATCGTCTAATGGGTAACGAATATAAACTGCATCAAATATGAGAACTTTATTGGTTCTGGGCGTTCAAAGTGTTCAAAATGTTAGAACATTTATGAATAAAGGTGCATTTAAACCAAAAGAGCATTCGCTGTTCTAACCTCCCACTCTACGAAATTCGATCGGTACACAAAACGTGATTGGTTGATTTCGTAGAACGGGTGCTAGAACAGCGAATGCTCTTTTGATTTAAACGCACCTTAAGTTATTAATGCAGACTAAAAACATTCGCATAGCAGTAGGTAGGTTGGTTACAGGTAATGAAAGCTCTGAATTGCATTTTTAAAGAGTATATAAACAAATATATCGTCGACTGACAACTGAAACTCACTATAAAAACTGTCACTACTCTTGGCAACCTCGTATGTTATTACTAAATAGGAACTGAGATACGACTTTTATTTCAAGTGGGTAATTGTTACTTATTGAGTTTGCGTTATTATTTTCAACCAACGATATACAGGATGAAACATAAGCCGTGAACAGAAATACGTTTTTGTAACTCAATAAACAACAAACAATTGAATGCCCTACAAGTTACTTAATTTTTTAAAAGTTTGCTTAAAACATAAATAATGCCCTCGCCGGGATTTCAACCCAGAATGTCCAGCATCCTAAGGTGCATTCAGACCAAACGAGCATTCGCTATTCTATCCCCCCACTCTAAGAAATTCGATCGTTACACAAAATGTGATTCGTTAATTTCGTAGAGCGGGGGATAGAATAGCGAATGCTCGTTTGGTCTGAACGCACCCTTAGGTAGGATCACTACCAACTAGGCTACGGAGGCTGACAAACTAACTTTATGCATCAAGACGTCACAAACTAATTAGCCATACTCATTTTAATGAACTAATTAAGGCCATCGAATATTCCATTGTCATAATCAGCCTATCGATTCAGGTGTAGACAGCACGCACACTTGATCGTAGACGTTACGCTTTTAGACTTCGACTGAATGGCAATGATGAATCATTGTGAAAAAACCATTTATTATTGTACACTATGCAATAGTTACATAGTACTCGTGTAATCAGAGGCAATGATTAATGCACAGTGCGTTTTTTAGTCTTTATCACGCATTTTGCATTGCGCTCCGGGGCCTCCAGGCTCACTTTTTGGAACCCTTATACCTATAGTTCGGATTACTTTTTGTCCAACTCTGCAAGAGGGCCTGCAGTGTTATTCACTAAGGAAACCGCCTTGCTAACAGCGCTGTGTCAGCGCTGCGGCAGCGTCGAGCCTAAAAATGGTATTCACTAATGCACTTTAAACGACACTAGCGCTCGGCGACGAATGCAGCGTGAGCTGGAACTACACTGCGGCGAGAGTTGCCGCCTACAGTTCGACGACGAGCTGTTCTACGTCAGTGAATACCGTTTTTCGCAGCGCTGCGCTCTAAGTCGAAGTGAAGGCTGTCTCGTCGTCGAGCTCGTTGATGAACGCAGCGTCGAATGTGTGAATAAGAGAATATATTATCTGAGTAGCGAGCGTGCAATGGAACACTTGATGTGCGAATGTCATGCCTTCGCCAGACAAAGGATGAAAGACTTCGGATCTGGCTATCTGGAACCGAATGAGGTATAGGTAAACGCTACCGCTAGGCACCGTCCTCAAAAATATTGAGTTGATAGAACAATCCCTCGGGTAGGCGAAACAGGGGGCAATTACACAAAAGATCCCAATGGATTGAATCGAAGTGTATCCGTAAGGGCGCTACCAATAAGATAAGATAAGAGCGTGCGGCAGTGAGTCAAGCGTTCAAGGGATTTGGGCGGCGTGCACTTAGGCCACGCACATACGTTTGCATTTGTTTTACATGGACGGGCGTCCACAACTTAGTTTGCACACATGGAATGATTTTACATTAATGTAATTTTCTTAGTTAACAGTTTTGTTATGTACTATGTTCTACAGCTATGGTCTATCTATACTACATATTATATTCAACATAGAGTCATGCATAGATTGGTCGAGACCGAAATGACCTGAGATCTAGCTAAGTGACGCGATCAACAGTACTTAATGACAAGGAAAATTGACACTTCGCAGCTTTTATGATCTTTTTACGAGTATTTGCCAAAGTGTAAATATCCGGTAAAATCCGATGCAAACCTGTTAGGTTATTCAGAAGTACAAAAACAAACACAGGATAATACCATGTAATAAAACGACCACTTATTTATCGAAATAGTTAAACTGTATTTAACGGAGACCTAGGGTGAAGATACATTTATCAGCATGCGTACGCATTTTGTCTAATAAAATTGGCCGTTTAGTATGAAACGTGTAAGCATGCACGCGTGCGGAAAGCTGGACGCGGTCCCATACTAAACTGACATTTTCTATAGACAAAATGCATACGCATGCTCTGATAAATGTGTCTTAACCCTTAGGCTTTCCGAAACATGTCACGCGTAGTGACTTTAATCGTTTAATTAGTTTCATTACACGTGAGATTAATCGTTTAGTTATATTTATAGTTATTATGTCTCACGAATTACTCAAAACTGATTAAAGTTTTGATTAAACGATTTGATTACGCTTGCAATCATAATAAGCAGGTACTTTAAATTTAACTTGAAGCTAAGGTTGAGTATGAAATACTATGATCCAACAGTATTAGGTACATGTTATTCGGAACTAAGCGAGTGTTTTTTTTATATTATATATACAATAATATGGTTATAGTTTAAGCGGATCGAATATTAATTTTAATAAAACATGGATTCTATAACTGACCATTCAATCGCGTTATTAGAACTCAGATGCCTGCCTATAATATGACACGTGATGTGATACCTGTCAATAAGGATTCATAAACATGTCCTGCCGTAGCATTTATTGTTTATTCCTTTCAGTCTTATCAATATGCTTATAAGACCGAAAGGGACAAACCATGTTTATCAACTTACTTAGTTAAGAGATGTTTTTTTTAATAAGGGGGGTAATGTCTATGTATTAGTTTCAGTAGCTATATCATGAGTTGGCAAATAAGGTTTATATTAGCGTTTGGGAAAGTTGGCATATACGTAGTTCATCACTCTCGCTCGTAAACATCAATGTGAGCGTGAGTAATAGACTGCTTTACGTATTGAATAAACGCTTAAACGAACCTTAGCCGTGGCCACATGTCATCATCATCATATCACTCTTATTTCACACAGCGAAAGAGTCTAACGAAAATAATCACCAAATTAAAAATTTAAAAACAACCAACTTCAACCGATTTATCCAAGATCCTATCATCTGTGGTTTCCATCATTGGTTTTCTATCTTCAAATATTAATTTATAATACATATACCTATATTTGAAGAGATCCCTCAATTTCTCCAAGATCCCATCATCAGACCCCGACTTAGTGCCAACGGGACCATCTCAGGTTTATACACGTTCAATCACAAAAAAAAAGGTTCCCAACTCTCGGAGATATCGGGTAACATACATACAGCAAAAAGAAAAAATAATCAGTCAAATTGCGAACCTCTTGCTTTTCTGAAGTCTGTTAAAAGTAAGGCACGTTATGGCTATAAATATTTGTATGTTGGCATATGCCAATGGGACAAAGACACGCAGAAAATAGAGAGTGAAACTGTATTCGACCAAAAATAGAGTAAACGTGTCCATCTACGTAAACTTAAAATCGTTCACCAAACCAGTACGGTGTTGTCCTTGGTGCACGACCTTAAACAATCAATCGCACAGCCATAAAATATTTATACGATGGCTATCACAATGGACGGTGACCACCGTGCTAATTCGTTGCACAAACGTAATCGCTGATAACTGATAAAATGCTGTTAGAGCCTCGGTTGGTTTCTCACGACAATTTACCAAATTATTTAAGCTGAGGACGGAAATAATTATATATTTACTATTAAATTTTAACATACCCAACACAAGACCTGATCCAATTACGGCTAGTATAGTTCGAGAAATATAAATTGAATGTTTATTTTTACTATAATGTAGGTAGAAAGTTACCAATTTATATTTCACGAACTATACATAGTTATAAAATTGACTAGGTACCTACCTTGTTTTTATGAAGTATACTTTAACGTATTCTAATTTAGCTACTAAACTTTTTTCTTAAATTTTCTCTAGATAAATATACCTTCATTCATTCGAAAAATATGCATGAAAATAAAAAAGGGTTGTACACACTCCTTAGACACCTAACCTTCCAACACATTTATGTACAACTTGCAAACCGCTTTAATATCATTTTGATTGTCAAAAAGTGTGTACAGGTTACCTCCTCAATCAAAAAACGAGAAACAGCTAGTAAATTGAGGTTCATTATTAAAAAAATAAGAAGAAAAATAAAAAAGGATTCCACTTATTCAGTTAGGATTTTAATTATCTTCCGTTATATGCTAAAATGCCAACAGGATTCTATTTAGTTACTCCAAAATACGATAAGAAAATTCGTGAAAACCTATACGAAACTTTTAACCTCCGATTCCCATTCAAACTACCTATGAGTATATAATTTCAGCCTATCATTGCGTGAATAATAATTCAATAATTTTCTCACTTATATCAGTTATTATGTCTATGATGACAATAGTATTTTTATATACATATTTCCTTATTATTATAAAATCGAGTTTTTAATACAGGAACCAGTGCTGCTCTTTTAATAACCCCGTCTTGTGGTTTTTAATTATACCCTTAGAGATATTTTACATTAATCGATTCGATGTCACAATGACATGTCAAAAAGCATTACTGGGGATTACACGGTGTACCTTTATAATTATTTATTAAGTGAACATATCCTTATTGCTCAATCACTGTTATAGTTTACTTACTCAACCTCGTATCTGCAATATAGTAAAAATAGTTCTAAGTGAAGTAAATAAATAAAAAATGAAAAAACATTCACTTGATGGAAAAGCACCCAATACAGAGTGAACATAAAAGTGACATTTCTATGAATAGATTGCTGTAGATCATAAGTTGAGTAAGTCTAGCGATTATACATATAAAGTGTTGGGATAATATTTTTTTGTTTTATATTTTGTAGTAAGAATATGTTCAGAAAGTGAATGCGCGTGAGAACACGAGCGTCTCTGAATAAATTAATAATAATGGCTAAAATACGGATTTTAAGTAATGAACTAAATTATTGTTCTTTTACTAACTGGTTCCATATATGTGAGTGAGTTTAGTAAAACGTCCCACTTTGTCGTTTGCCATAAAGCCTCTTTGTTAGTTTATTCATATGAAAATACAAGGAAATCTCGTCTTTATGGTTAGCGACAAAGTGGGACGTTTTGCTAAAAACTAACACATATAAATTCTGATTAGAATAAAACCATTTGGCATACAATTTCCGCGGCACTTGACAGTCTTATCATATACGTTCATTGAGAAAATAGTGTAATACTGTATGCACTGGATGAGCCCGGAAAAGTGTGCGTCACCGCGATGCATATCTCATCTTGGTTCCGCTTCTGATCTGCAGCATAATGTTTTATTTATACTGCTCTTCTTCCGGTCATCTTTAACTATTTATGCACTTGACACTTGACAATGTAAGTGCCATTCCAGATAATAAGCGTCTAGAAATAAGTATTACAGCGTTAAATACGCCATAAATCGTACCGATTGTCGAGTGACATACTCACTAAAAAGGTGCATTCAGACTAAACGAGCACGCTATTCTAACCCCCTTACTCTACGTAATTCGATCGTTACACAAAACGTGATTCGTTGATTTCGTGGAGTGAGGGATAGAATAGCGATTGCTCGTTTGGTCTGAATGCACCTTACGACAATATGTATTTTTTCTGATTTTCTACGTGTATAGTAAACCAAGTAAACAGATTATGTGAGTATCTTTATTATATACGAGTACCTATACAGGGTGTTCGTTTCGATTTGCGTTAAATTAGACAGGTTACTTGGGACATTAATAGAAGTTGTCTGGTATATCGGCTTTTGGAAAATTCGATATATATAGTATATAAATTCGAAAGATTTTCTTTTGTTTTCATACATAATAAATGAAATGGTAAGTGTGATAGAACCTTATAAGAATAAAATAAAAGTTAATCTCAGGCGACTGACGGCACATGTCAAAGTAAGTAACATTAGAATGTAATAAAGGTTGCAATACACATGATCCATGATTAAACTATTTTTTTAATAACTCAATAACAGTAAGAGTTAAAACAGTAGTTTCTTAGGGAAATTAATTATATTTGACCTAAATAAGCTTCCCTTAAAATAGCATATGAAGAAAAACACGCTGTATTAATCGGTAGGTATATAAGAGTATTAAACAAAATGAACATGTGTCAGATTTGCACGTACTTTGTATACAACTACGAGTAGATGAATGAGTGTTAATTGTTTTATTTTATTGCTGTATTGTACAGTTTATTATGCACAAAACCTAACCTAACCTAAGCCACAACTTTAACCGCATTAGGTAAGCAACGAAAAACATAAAATCTGTAGTTTACGGTCCGTAGGTACACCATTATTGCCATTTAAATAAATGTATTTACGGTGGGATAGCGCTTATTTCGAGGGTTAAACACGACAGTCTTAAATACTTTATTTACTCGTATACTTAGTCCATTTCAAATATGACGGCCCGATTCGACTTGACAAAAACATTAGGCACATCAGTGATAACAAAAGATACTTAGCCAGACCCTTTTGAGGCGTGATATTCTTTGCATACATCGGTGGACGACACGTGCCAATTTGTGGACCAATTAAATGACAAATGTTTCGAGTGGCATCGGGCCTTCGTATTTGAGATGGACTGTACCTAATCATGCGAATCGAATTGGATTAGGTATTTTATTTTAGATACAGGGATTTCTTTTTTTCTTGTTTTATATGTATTTGGAAATATGAATCACTGCAGACAAATTATCATTAGACAAGTACTTAAAATTTTTAAATGTACCGAAAAATCACTAAAACATTATAATATACCTTCTACCCATTGGAATGTAGTTTATAAATATGTCAACATCAAATAGTGTCACTACATTCAAATAAGTAGTTTGGCCAAAAATGTTTGTACAATGAACAAATATTGGTCGATTTGTAGGCCAAGGAAAATAATATTTGGCTTGATATGGTCGGTAGCGAGTTCAAGCTCCTCTACCTAGTCATTTTATAAACTCACAAACTTAGCACGTGGACACATAATAGTACCCGTTAATTACATAAAACGTGTTCACACTGTTCACAATTCATATTAAGGTGTATTCAGACTTTCAGACCAAACGAGCATTCGTTATTCTAACCCCACTCTACGAAATTCGATCGTTACTCAAAACGTGATTCGTTGATTTCGTAGAGTGGGGGATAGAATGCACCTTTAGGTTCATAACTCACGAAGAACAGAGGCTCTACCGCAAACCACGAACGAAGTGTTGCCACCCTGTCACACTTACGTACGAATTCAGAAGTGCGAGAGAGAGGCAACACTTCACGGTTCGCGGTAGGCCCTCAAGGTGCGGTTAAACTAAAAGAGCATTCGCTGTTCTAACCTCCCACTCTACGAAATTCGATCGGTACACAAAACGTGATTGGTTGATTTCGTAGAACGGGCGCTAGAACAGCGAATGTTCTTTTGGTTTGAACGCACCTTAAGGGTTGCTACCGTGAACATCGAAGTTCGTAAATTTCAGGGGTTTGTCGCTGGCAGTCTAATGACGCCTTCGTTGGAAAAATTCCCGACATTTGCGGATTTCGCAGTGTTCACATTATGAACGCGATGCATCAACCACACTTGGCAGCGTTGATCAGCAGGATATTACTATGATACCTACTATGAATTTTCCTATACAGATTTATTTTGAACGATTTAACGCAGACTATTTGGTGCCTCACCCAGTAACTGTCAATCAAACAAGTATAACTAATATTTGAAGCAAGTTTTTATCGACCTGTTATTCAGTACCTCTCAAATAACTTATACTATTTTATTATTCGTAAACGTCTTCTAATCTAGTTAACTGATAAGTATGTTTGTGTTCCTTCTAATTAAAATTTCTATAAGAAGGAAAGGGACGAATGATACTGGGAGATGTTTATGAATAAGGGGGTTTTAAGTCGAGTCGACTTGAGTACCTACCTACTTAAATCAGCCGCGCAAGATTCGAGCTCGACTCTCGCCAAAGCCACCTTTAAACTAGATATTTTTTCAGTATACGAAGTCGTATGATATCACTCCACGTGAACCTTTTCATAGTGACGTTTTTTTGTTACCTAAAGGCCGGACATTAAGGAGTTTGCTAAGAGAGCTTCGTATACGAACTTGGAATTTCGTGAGGCTGTTTGTCGAGGTCGCCCAACCGTAAAATTAAAGCAACGCCCAGTATGCTTAGCACATGATTGGCGCGACAGTATCTCGCCGCGAAATAGTCTATCCGTCCCTCCTTTGTTAATATAGCTAGTGAAGGACGGGACATCTATCTCGCGACGACATATTGTCGCACCAATCATGTGCTAAGCCTGCAGCCTCCAAGAAATACGTCGCGGATTTGCGTATTTGCCAAAACCGAAAATGTACAAAAAATTGGTCAAGTGCGAGTCGGAATTGGAGTTCCGTACAAACGATAACACACTTATCTGGACATCAGTGGACAAAACGCATAAGGGTACTAAAACTTAATCGATGGACAGCTAACTGTGTGGCAGATGGTACCATTTTAAACCGACTTAAATACAAGTTCCACATTGTAGTTACATACGAGTATGCCTAGACATTTTTTAGCAGGAACGAGAGCTTGACTAAATTAAACATCGACATAACAGTTATCGATGAGTACACACTGTTCTCATAAAAATACTAACTTCGCAAAAACAGGTAACCAAGAAATATAGAACCCATCTAGGCTTTATTATAAGAATGTAATATTTAATATTAATTATTTCCTACGGCTTTAGAGTATAAATATTTTATAAATCTTTTTTAAAATACCCTCTATATGTATAGTTTTTATGTAAGTGACTTGTAAATTCTTAGTGAGAATAAAGAATCTTAAACCTTAAACCTTAAACCTTAAATCTATATAATTTTAATACTAAATATGAAAAAAATATAATTTTGAGTATGATTTACGTTCTTGTAATTAGTCTCTACGCTATGGCAAGTTCTTTTATTTATTAAATTTATTTATCGACTGCAATAAGGCTTATCGATAACAGTTATGGTTCGGGAAATATTATTTGACCGACTGTTATCTTACTTACGGCCTTTTGTTTTGCATCATTACAATGGAAAAGTGCTAGACTGCTGATTGTCTAGTGAGTGTTAACGCAAAACAAAAGGTCGTAAGTAAGATAACAGTCGGTCAAATAATTTTTCCCGAACTTATATGTCGATGTTTCATTTTGTCAATCTCTCGTTCCTGCTAGAAAAATATCGAGGTATAATAATGAGCTTACCGCGCACTTTTCTATCCGGCTCGCTCGCACCAATAGCCAGTACGAGCGGGATGGATAGAAAATAAGCCCGCGTTAATAACGCGACAGCAGCTCGTGGTAAGGTAAGGACACGAGCCGTAAAAACCCCGAGATAATAAAAAACTCGACATTATTTTGCGGAGTGGGGTCATCCCTAATTACGAAGAACAATAAGCTTCGTTAACGCCATTATTTGCGCACTTGGCTTACAACCGATGGAGGTCATTAATTTTCGCAGAAAAAAAAACAAAGCACGGACGATTTGTTTCATCTCGTATTCACGACTTATTACTGATATGGAAGAGGGGTATTTGTCTGGTGATTTTTTATACCGAATATTTATTTTAAATATAAATCAACATTGCCTTCACCAGAACTCAGCCATTAGGGCCTAAACCAATTCCTTGAGGTGGATTTAGACCAAACGAGCGAATGCTTATTCTATCGTCTCTGAAATTCGTTCATTACACAAAACGTGATTCGTCGAAAGTCTTTGATTTCGTAAAGTGGGGGATGGAAGGAGCATTCGCTCGTTTGGTCTCTTTTCGATAGCATCTCGTATCTTCGACTGCGCTACCTATTTTCACCTCGTTTGCGATAAGTTACTATTATCAAAACGTTTCTTATATTTATAAACTTAACGTAAACCTACTAAATACATATTCCTAAACCCATATATTCATAAATGTCACCTAACTTAGCAAGCCGATAAGCATTGTTTGTCCCTTTCCGTCTTATAGCCATATCGATAAGATGTTTATGAATGGCTTAGTCTACAATCTGCGTCTAAGTTAAATTCACACAATAGTACAGTGAGGTTTTTCGGAACTTAAAAATAATACCAAAACTTCGGTGGCAACATTATCACACAAATTTCGTGAGAGATGCAAGAACTTTTGGATATGTTGGTAGACGTAGTTGAAAACTACCGAGATATACAAAAAATGTGAGATAGCCACGGAAATCGGGTAATAAATGTTGCCACCGAAGTCACGGCGGTTGAAACGCTTATACTTAGAAATGTCCTAAACAGTCTATCAACAGGTATTTATTAGGAGGAGCATAAAATCAATATTCTTAGTTGTTGCAAAATGTTCATGTTTACTAAAACATTCTCTCGTTTTCGCGTATAAACCGAATGTCGGTCGAGTATTTAAACTTGACCCGAATGGCAGCGAAAGTACGAACAAAAGGATAACTGAAATACTACAACAATATGAATATGTTAAAGCGAGTGCCGGGCCAGTGTTAGACACCTGTTAGCTCTCACTTACAAGGCGAACACTCTACAGGCGTTCCCAAACTTTTTTGTTACGAAGAATTTAACTATATTTTTTTAATGACATACGTCCATTTATTCCAATAAAAAACCAGTTATTACAAAATCTACACTATAACATTTAAAAACTAGACTATACATTACTTCTAAGTAAGCTTAAAAAATTAACCTAAAACTAAAACTACAAAGCACTAAATAAAATTATACCCTGCTCCGGCTCACACAGCCTGTCCAAAAGTGCTAAATATGCTCGCGGCATTGCCGCGCCTATATAAGTATTTTTCCGACAGCAGGAACATCTATACCTAACCAACATTCGTAATATCATTTTATCAAAACTATGCCATAAACAATTCGTGTTGATAATCATAGGCTAATATAACTTGTCTTATTTACTAAACAATTTTCTACCCTCAAACACATTTCCTGCCATAAATATCTATAAAATTAATTGTAATAAAGCGTTTCCACGTGCAATATAAAGAGGTAACATAGACATTGCCCTCGGTCGACTAATTTTGGGTGGTTTAATAAAAAAAGGGTATTTGTTGGTCAGAAACTTGTTTACTAGAACAGGCCGTAGGCAAACGCTAACATGAGAAAGGGATTTTGTATGTCTTTATTTGTGTTCCTTAATAAAAAACCAATTTAACGTTTTTAGTTACATAAATATAATTGAATATTCATAACACTTTATACCTACTCCACGAAATTGGCAATACAACTATCAGATAAAACAAACAATTTGAAACCCGTGGGAAATCGACGTGGACCACAAAAACTTTGGTGTACTGACGTCCGGCGTCCGTCAGAACATTCGAGGCGTTGCAAAAAAGGAAAACAATGGCGTCCG
Source organism: Thaumatotibia leucotreta (assembly GCA_025490895.1). Taxonomy (NCBI): domain Eukaryota; kingdom Metazoa; phylum Arthropoda; class Insecta; order Lepidoptera; family Tortricidae; genus Thaumatotibia; species Thaumatotibia leucotreta. The sequence goes on along the minus strand of JALPQI010030245.1, from coordinate 653,428 downwards.
CCAGTTTTCCGTATCGTCGTAGGTATACTATATGGTTACCGAATGACCTGAAGACTGTAGATCCATCATAAAGTTTAAAATTGGCATAGATATATTTGGTCACCAAATACGTCGGCGAAAAGTGACCGCACACTGTCAAAAGTAAGAGTATGGTCCCCCTATTGACGCCGTACGCCACGCCGCATACGGCGTTTTTCTAATGTGCGTTCTATAACTTAGGTACTATAGGAAAATGCTGATAAAATAGCAAGTCTTGATTAAAAAGCCCCCTTTTTTCATAAATTAGGTGGTATAAGCACTAAATTTTCCTGCAAAAATCAATCTAACGACTAGGTATTTGTTTTTTTTGCATTGTATGAGTAATTCAGGAAAATAGCAATATAATCAACTATCCTGTAAATATTTGAAAACTTTGTCTGAAATCAGCACTTTGCGGTATTTTCTATGATCCTCCGTATTCTTCGACCGCGAGTGTATTTAAAATAAGCCGCGTCAAAAACCGTTGCCTAGTTTAAAAATATTAACCATAATGGGGACATTGGGGACAGACATCTGAAAGCGAGTTTTTGTTATACCTACTATGTACCTAGTGATTTCATTTCGGATTAACTAGCAAAATAGAGAGGAATATCATCTACCCGAGTATACCGTATGTAGGTTTATTTATCTACTCGTAATACTGTTCATACTAGTACTTATAGGCATATAAAATAAACATATTAGTATAATTAGTATTAAAGTAATAATAGCTATACTAGCCACAACACACAATAGGGCTGCCAGATTGTATAATTAGGTTTTTTTATATAATTCGGGTGTTATAATTTATACATGATGTAGAATCTTGCATATTTTGATTTTTTTTAACGCATTGCATTGTATAATCGGATAAATTATGGGATAATTGACAAAAGCCTGAATTGGATCATCATTTTGAACATCACAGATAACAGTCACATACCGTATCGCGAACTCAATAAGTAGAATCGCTGAGGCCGGTAAAAGCCTATAAATAGGCATGATGACTATCTAATCAAAATCTTTTTCGAATCGTCAAAACTATCCCCACTAAACTATACAGTGTGTGTCTTTGATAGCGACATTGCTTTTAAGTAACGATAGATTAAAGTGTTGTTAACCATTTTATTAAAAGAATATAACGATTGCCTTTATTATTTAAAGTAATTAATTAAAAAAAAAATCTCTAGCAGCAATGTAATGCAAACATTTATTTGACGTTTCTGAGAAAAAAGCTAATTTCGTTTCCATTTTAATTCGATCAAATCCTTAAAGTAACTGTGAACTGTTGCCGACATTAACTTATTTACTGAATTATCCATTACTAGAAAACACTACAACTTAACACATGCGAGTTTTTCACTACACTAGCACAACAAAACATCAACAATTATTTCTGTGTCTTACTGTCTTAGCCACAGCACATTTTGAATCGTATTATTCACTGAACTAGACTGATATCAAAAATCACTGCACAGAGATTTCAATGAAATCATATGTCAATTGTTAGGTTTAATTTATTAGTTACTGATACATTGCGTGACGAATTATTTTGTATGAATTTTTTTTTTAAATACTGTGACTAAATATCCTAATTTCAGTTCATTAAGACTTGTACTTTCATCCCTTAAAAGCAATGTCGTTATGAAAGACACACACTGTATATGAAATACAACACAAAAGTGACGTCATGTTGTATACTGCCAAATAACCTATTCTTTTAACTTCTTTCCAATTTATTAAATAGAATTTCAGTACAAAAAAAACTGCAACCTACATTTTAATCATTTCTTCGAGTATGTCGTGCATAATGTTAGTGCAGTAATTTATTTTAACTAGTCATCATCCCTATTGTACTAGTATTATTTACTCAGTTTCCCTATTTTTATACGTCATCATGTTTATTTTCCAGACATGTCAACTATCATGTTCTCGGACCCTTCAAGTAGAATTAATTTCGCGTGGCTGGCTACAGGCAGCGTTTTTGCTCGATTCAGTAGACACAGATACCAGTTTATCAGCACACGTTTAGAGTAGGTAGCTATATAATTGACATATGTTTACGGTTATATTTGTAAGACTATGCGATATTACTTTGAATGCAATTATTGTAGCTAAATATACCTATCTAATACAGTCTTGGATTTTCACAGAACGAAATACTATAGGCATTGTTTGTTTATTTACATGGAAAATTGTGTAGTATTCATTTAATGAGTAACAAACAAGCAACGGACATCTGTGGTGTTAAAGACATCTATACTCCCAATTGTAGCTGAAATGTTAATTATTAGGGTTCATAACAGTACTCTACCTAATCTCCCTGGAAAATAGTCGTAGAAATACTATTATTTGTACTAAATATGCTGCACCGAAATTGCTATAAAGGGTACGATGTCTAGTAATAAACTAATGTTTTGTCAACCAATAAAACCTAATGAATAAAATTATAGGTTTTAAGAGTAGGTATTTAATTTTGACGTGAAAATGTCGGGTTCCTAAATAATTACGGATATATGTGTTATTATGAAAACTAATCGTCCATTTCAATCGAAGCGCTTGCGGCATTTTAGGCTTATTTTTTATACTCGTTCCATGGCAGTCTATCCTCCTCATCCTGTATAGATAATGTCAAATTACAGCAAAGCTTCGCTCACAAGGTAATGAACTTTGAGCAAAAAATCCTCGCTAATGTATCTTCGAGATACAGTCTTAATGATACTTGACGTCACCCTAATAAATTGCCCAGTCTTCTAATTGATACGATCATTTGAACAATCCGTTAAGATATAAAAAAGGCACGAGTTTTATTACAAGGATTTCAGTCAGTCTCAAAATAGCATGGCATGTCACCGATTGAAGGTTTATGGCAGTTGAGATATTGTGGTTAGAAACTTCTGAGGGCTCCCTCCCAGTGATTTCAATTCAATCAAACTTTGTGTCTAGGTATTAGGTACTAAATTACGTTTCAAAATTAGCGATCAAGGTAATAAGGTTATGTTATGTAAAACGGATCTCTTCTTTGAGAATTTTATGCAAAGCCTGAAACGATCCTTTTTTTAGCAACAGAAGTATACTCCATTTCAAATACCATGGCCCGATGCCACTGCGTCGTGAGGCACGTGCGTTATGTGGCACCGGGCCATGGTATTTGAAATGGAGTATACTTATAGGGTAGATTGCAAAAATATAGTACATACACCTAGTTAAGGATCTTTCATGAAAACCAAATTCAACGTCATAATGTTTGTGTTACGAAGTTAAGTTTTGTGTAACAACTTTTGGCAGTGAAAAATGGCGACAAATTCAAATTGTATGATCAATCAACACTACGCACCTTTATTTTTTTAATTTGCCCTGGTTTCTACTGCCAAAGGTAACACAATTGACGCGATAGTTTTTTTTTTATTAGGGTCTTAACTATATAAGGTTTTTTTGCAATCGACTCTATTTTCTTAATGCTCTGGAGCTCTAGGTGCTTAACCAAGTTGCCAATCGCTAACGCTTAATTGTCAATCGTAAACTGAAGGCAGCTAACTGTCTTTGTCGCACTATTATGAAAGAGTGACAGAAAGGGAAAACTACGATACGCTACTAAGCGTTAGCGATTGGCAACTTGGCTAAGCATCCAGTATTTCTGAATATTATAAGCGAATGTTCGCTTCAATGACTATCACTTAATAGAAGTAGGTACAGTCGAAGACAAAATAAGGGGTATACAAAAACGTTCAAAAATATGTCCCAGTGCACTCTAATTCTGTGTAATAAGAACGTCGTAACATATTTATGAACGGATTCTTTCGATACTTATTTTTGCACTTGACTGTACCACATTCTTAATATTAGAATTCAAATGACTGATTCTGTCATTTAGTATATCAGACAATATTATGTGAAAGTTTTATATTGTACTGTACTGGAAGTACTTCGTGATAACCAGCCTCTGGAACATAGAATATTAAATCGTGCGTCGAAGTGCGTTAATGCTCTTCATAAGTTATACTTATAAGTAAGTTCAAGTAAACAAACCGTCAAATAATGTGATAATTACTTAAGGAGTGACAGACCGTGTCCTAATAGGCAGGTTGTGGTACATTTACATAAGTCAGTATAAATATTTTATTACACTTTGTTTGTTATGAAGGGGCAGATACCTATAGCAATGGTCGTATTATATACATAATTATAATAGTAATAACCATTTTATTAATAGCATTACACGTTTGCTTATTCTGACATAGATCTTTATTTCAAAATAGTTATGTTAATATTTTGTTCACCGTAAAATATTTACAACACATCAATCAACATAGGTATCACTATAATTGTAATTGTAGATATTTCAGCGTAGCGCATACAGTAGGTACCTACGTATCCCAAGTAACTGCTTGTAGTAACATTTTACAAATTTACTTCTTATTTGATTATTTATACATGTAGGTATCTACTACAGTGTTTAAGAGCTGATTCCGTCTGTAGGTACAATATACGTAGTACCTATTTTTGATATGCATGCATGCCCCGAATTATTACATTTTATAAAAAAAAAACTGATAATCGTTACTTTTACATGGATATTCCGATAACTCCACGGCCGTAATCGAGCTCATTTACTTAAATTGTGTCAATGTTACAACATGCATTTTGGCAGGCTACAATCGAATTTTACAACTAAGGATCGCTTCAGTATCTAAGTTTAGCAGTCTCGATCACAAGGTAAACGTTTTTTACGCGTGCGCGCAGTTGCGCGGGGAAGTGAAAGTCGTACAGGATCGGAGGCAGCTATGTACTCAATTGAAAAAAGACATAAGTCTCTATGGTAACGTTAACAAATTGGACGTTTTGGAATAGACACGACGGCAGAACCACTGGCTCCTTAAAGACGGCATAGCCAATGCGAGCTTGGTGCAGGCCAGTGGCGTATGAATCAAGAAACTACTAACAATAAATCTTTATATTCTTTGTTTTTAATGATGTATATGAAAAGTACTAAATTATTTAATGAAATCATTGAATATCATAATGATTATAATGAAACCACAAAAAATGTTACGATGATTTTTTATTAGTATCATTCTCATAAAGAAGCAACATTTTTTAATATTCACGTGTGTGTAAATGTAGGGTAAAAGCACCAGTAGTCAGCCTTATAACGCCTTTTTAAAATGTGAACGGTCGGTATTTATTCAGGATAAGTCGGATAAATGAACGGATCACATCGTTACATCAACTGTTTATTATAGTTTTAAAACGAAATAAGAAAAAACATAACATGAATCCTTAAAGTACCGATAATTTAGTTTAAACAAAAAATGGCACTTTTTCCCAGTACTCAGCCGCCAAAATCCAGTAATCAGCCTTTTCGTGCCCAGTACTCAGCCTTCGTATATTACTATCATAATGAGATCAAAGTCAGCAATATGTATATAAAAATCAAAGATATTAAATATAATTCTTATTCCTTATACTTAACTCTTTTAAATCGAAGACTTACGGCATGAAATCCATTGGTCATACACCGTAACAAAAAATATTTTTCAAGCTCACAGTAAATATTATCTCCTTATTAGTATTATACTATTTGATTCCTAGCCATATTATTACATTTAATATTATACTATATACTATATAGTATTAGTGTTAATTATAATAAATATAAAAACATTCAAAACTTAAATATAAAAATATCAGCCAAACCTACATAGATCTAATGTTCATTTGTATAGCCGGTCGTATGTAACAGGTCCATTATTTTTCGATAATTTAGTGTTTTTTTTTATATTACTAGTCCTCAAAGCTGGTTTAATGAGGGTAATAGTACATTACTGCAGACGCCGGGAAAGATGGGCTTACCGGCTGAGTAGGTATGGATGGCCAAACGTAGTGAGGTCGGACAGTGATACGAAGCCGGTAAGCCCATTTCACGGCGAGGCATGTATAGTGCTTTTCTCAAACATATACAATTAAATAAAAAATACGACAATAAAAAAAACAGAATTTAGCTGTTTAGCCTGTTCATGAAAACCGACGCCATGTTTTAAAAAAAATATTACTTACCGGCCTAGGCCGTTAAATTCGTATGAAAATCCTTTACTATTATCTCGAGGTCATCCGCCTGCAACGTCATACTTTACAAGCCTATTATGACGAACATAATGACAACATTTCATTGCATGTTTGAGAAAAGTATTTTTTTGGACACAGTATTACTTACTACTAGTTGTACTTGAGGAGGCTGCTGGCATCGCAATAAACGCAATGTATTTTGTTTAATAAAAAAAATTACTGTGACTATGACTATGACATTCTCCTTGCTGTTTATTTAAATAGGTTCATTACATTAGAAAGAATTGTAACTTTTCAGCTCTTATCACACATTCTTTTATCTGTTTTTGATCGGGTTATATCCCTTAAAGCTGCATCATTTTCTGTCAAACCTGATGAATCAATTGAATCTATTTTCTATTTTCTTGTGCCCTTTTTATTGATTTTACTGGCGTCATTCTGGGTTTTTTTTTGTTTTGTGTTTAGTTTTTTGTTTGGTTACAGTTTCTTTGTAGCGTCGTTGGGTTGAAAGATATTTCTGTTTTTCCTAAGACAACAGTTTTTTTTTCTTCTTTTTCTTTTTGAATCCTTGAATTGAATAGGTGCTACATAATCTAGTCTTTAGATGATGTAGCACCTATTCAATTCATGACTCTAGGGGCGCTAGATTTTTTCATCCTAAGTATCCCGTTTTCTTGTACCTAAACGTAGTTACATAAAATACATAATAAGTATCGATATATTCCTTAATATTATATCGGTGGCTGAGTACTAGATCCGCGAAATCCAGTGGTCAGCCGTGATAAAAAATAAAATCAAATGGGGCTGACTACTGGGTTTTATACCAAATTGAATAGGGCTTGCCTAACTAAATTTGAAAATTTAAATTTAACGGTCGTAACAGTATATAACAATAACAAATAAAATATTAAATGAAGTACCCAAAGGTCAGCCCCCGGTGGCTGAGCACTAGATACTTTGTTGAAAACTAGGTATCCAGTAGTCAGCCCCCTCAATTTATAAGTTAGATCATGATATTTCCACACAAATACGGAGTAATCGAATAGATAAACTAATAAATAAACGAAACATTTACATAAATCAATAACTTTTAACATCAATATATAATTTTCTTCCCTTTTAAGTGAACACCACGTGCAGTCAAAAATATGGCGGACATGACACTACTCCGCTCTCGTCGACGAACACCACTTGTAAGAACGAATTTATTGCTTCCCCCGATCCCTCACTGCACTTGCCGCGCTACGTATAAACAAATTGGGAATCAGAGCTTTTATTTGAGTACCCGCCATTTGTTTATTCGAATAACCGTCCAATTCCCGACCAAAAAACGACTGAAAAGGCCGACTACTGGTTCCTGGCTGGCCACTGGTGCCGTTACCCTACTTACTCGTTTATTCATTTTTTGGATTCAGTAGAATATACTTCTTTTATTTTTTTATTGATTGTATCAATCGGTGCGGTTTATTGTGAATTAGGTATATCAAATATTAATCTGGGACATGATACTTACATCAAATCAATGCTTAGATTGAATTAGGTGTTAACATTCTAACAAAGTTGCGATTTGTGACGCTGCGATCTAGGTATACTATGTAAAAACAAAAAAATTGAATTTTCACGTTAAAATATTACGTTATAGTTAGTTATTGGTGCAAATTAACTTAACTCCTTTGTTAATTTTTTTTTACCTTAAGTCTCATTAAATGTGGTACCCTACTAAATTCTACGGAGACGAAGTAACGGGCTACAACTAGTCTTATAATCCTGGCAAACAACTATAATTAGGTATTAATTTAATAAAAATCTAATCAGTATCACAAAAAAGTATGAAGTAAGTCAGAACAAACATGGGAAAAGGATTCTACAATCTCATTGTGTTTTAAATGTGCTGCGACATCTATATGCGTCATCGTCAGCAACATTGCTTCCGGAGTTGTTAACATGCTAAATTAAATCACCGGTGCAACGTGTCTCTTTTACACAATTACCGAGAGAAAGGGATGTAAACTGTTGTCAGCCTAATCTATGTTCATTATTCGTGTCACCAATAAGCTTAATTTCAACTAATGGAATTCTAGACTATTTTTATGTTGATAGTTTTTGCGAAGTATACAAAATGTATTGGATACTTACTGAGACATTTTAATCTCGAAACTTAGGTATTTATAACTATACTACGGGTTGATTATCTCTTTTTAAGTACTTCGCGTCTACATTTTTGTGTCTTTTTCTAATAACTTGTCAATATATTTATAGTATTTTTTAATAGTGTAGGTACCTAGTAATCCTATATCTGAATAAATACAGTTTATTTTATGTCTATCGACACCTTCACCGAACAGAAGGAAAACTTTGCTTGCACTTTATTTTTTTGTAGTATCATACTTAATACCAGTCGTGAGTAGCGTGTTGGGATTATCGCATTATTAACTGAGGAGGATATATTGAAGATATCATCTCGTTGCATATAATTGCCGCTGAGATTGCTTGTCTGATAATGACAACGTTCGTGGTGCATGGATATTTTCTGACTTACATTTTGTTGCCAACCAAATTGGATTACCGTTTCATCAGACTATTGCGGATACCTAATACTAACTTAGGTGTATTTATTTACCGTTTTTCTTTTTTCCGGGTAAGATTTGTGATAATAATTAGGAATGGGAGTACCCACTCCCATCCAAAAATACTATACAGGGTGAAATTTAAATCGTGAATCGTAATATGTTTTTCTAACTCTATGAATAACTAACAATTGGATGCCCGACAAGTTACTTAGAAAGAGTCATGTTGTGTTTTTACATTTTTGGTGGCTTTTTTTAATTTTTAAGTGATTCTATGAAATTATAACTATTATGTATGTACCTAAGCTATTTGAAACGTCAAATGTAGTGAATATTATTTAATTTTTAACGAAATGACAAAATTGGCGTTATTAATTACTTCAATTTGAAGAGGTAATTTAAATTATTCAATTAATTTGTCTTAATAATACGTTTTGATATTCTAAAGCCAAAAAATACAAAAACACAAGCCCCAAAAAAGACAAAAAAATAACATGTTCATTTGTAAGTAACTTGTGGGGCATTTAATTGTTAGTTGTTTAGAGGGCTAGAAAAACATATCGTATCACGATTTAAATTATACCCTGTATATTATATTTAATCCAAAATGTTTTAGATGTTGAAAACACGTTTATGACCCGACGAGCCCAATAAGATAAAAATAAAACTGTACAGAAATTAGAGAGAAAAACTCCTTAGGGTTTAAGAAGAGTTTTGAACCGCACATATTATGAATGAGCTCGAAACTTTTACAAATTTTCCTTAAGTAGTTGTTTTCCCGTAGTTGTCAATCTAAGTACCTACCTAAGCTTACATTCTCAGTTGTACGATAGTGGCAATAATATAGCAAACTAAATGGAGTCTAGTGTATGCAGGTTTCCAGGGACCATGGTCAAATAGCTTTTCAAGATATAATCAATAAACGAAATCGATATAGAACATTGAAGATAAGGGCTAACGTCCGGTGCCAACATTGCATTTTAATTCTATCTAGTGCATTCTCAGAAGAGGTAAATGGCGTTTAAACAGAGCTATTACCTTTTATCTGAATGTAGTCATCTACGCCCGCGATTTTAATTCATTAGCCCGCAGCATCCGGTACAAGATGTGACAAGAATGAACGAGATAAGCGTCTTCCTCTATTCTTCCGCTGAAGGCTGCTAAGTATAACCAACTGAAGTTAATTATAGTCTTGAATTCCAACAGGAATAGTCTACAAATTACGGTCGCCGATGATGGCACTGGGCTCCTTCATTTTGTATAGACAATGTCGGCCGAAGGTTGAGACTATTAACAGTTTCTGACACTTTAGACTATCCGCAATAGCTTCAATACAAGTACGTAAATATGTGTCGACCCTTTGAAGAAAGAATCGAAGTGCTTGTACCTGGTTCTAGACAGAAAGATAATCAAATGGCAGGGTAATTAATACCTGTAATAAAACTAAAGTATTTATTTTATTCTTCATTCTTGAACAAATATCAGGAAGAATGCCTGACAGCAAATTCGCCCGAGTTACTTTGGCCAAATATTTCGGCAATCAATAGGTAAATTTTTTTAAGTATTTTCATTGCAAATCACCACAGCAGTCTTACTCCAACCATAGGTGAATACCATTCATAATAATTGTATCCAAAATTATAAATATTTAAATCAATTGAGTACCATGTTACACGTAGGTACTTATGTAAAATTACGCAAGCGTTAATGTATTACAATATATTACGTACCTACTCAAATATTATAAGTAAATATGGTACGTTGAATAATTGAAAATCGCGTGAAAAACTAGTATCCATGTCATCTCATCCCCATTGCAAATTTGCAATACAGATGACCAATTTGGGTATTAGTAGAGTCAGCCTTCATTTCCATTTTTTATAATCCTTCGCAATGTATCCCTGCCTACATATAGTTATTAAGCAAGCAAGCAAGCGCTGGAGTTTGATTTTCTGAATGTCTCAATAGGAATCCCAATTGTGGTAGGCAAGTAGGTACCTGTACAAATTGTACCATCGAATACAGAACACAATAAGTAAATGACTACAAAACAATGCCGATGACCGAATAGTGTCAGGGTAAAAACTGATACAATAGCAAAGAATCCTGCGACATGCAACGCAAAGAACTTAAAAACATCTAGTAGTACTGTAGACGAGGTTAACTGCGTATTTAAATCGGATTAAAAACTAGTTTTGACGCATTGCATAATAAGAAAGCATTATTAAGTCTACATCCGCGCGAATCTTCACGGCCAAAACCTGTTGGTACCACAAATACTATTTCCTCACCTTATACGGAGCGGCAGTAATAAAATTCGACCTTTGTGCTAGCTCCACAGAGTTTAAACTGCGACGAAGATGAGCAGCCTTCGATTGTCGTTGAAATTCAGTATCAGACCTTTTAATGACCACGAAATCAGTTCCTAGAATATATTTTGTTTAAAATTATATGCAAATATCAAAACATCAACAAACATCTTCTTGGTCAAGGACCTGCATAATACTAATATCATACGTAATCAAAGTTTACGTTAAAGGAAACCTCGAACAAAATAATTTGATTTATTGATTGCTCTTATAAGATCTATCGAATGAGGAATAGCATAATGAGGAATAATAGAGGATGTTGTGTGGTAAATATTATGCGTTTTTCATAAATTTTAAGTTAGTGAACAACACATCAACGTATATTTTTTAATTTAACTTTAAGCCTCTTATATGTGCACAAAAATATATTCCAATATCAAAACTCTTGATTCCAGTACCGCAAAGTGCGACCATCCCAACATATTTTTTAATTTCCGGTGTAAAATGTAAGTAAAATTTCAATGGTCGCACTATATAGCTACAGCTAGCCTCTATTATAAAACTGTAAGCTTTATCTGTCACGGGAACGTGTTACAACATGTGCTTATTTTAAATAGGTCTTAGTATTTATATTAAATTACAGTCCCGTCGCAACACCAATAAAATCAGAAAACGTTCTGTTTACGGCAATCTACATAGATAACCTTATTACCCAGTACAATGGGAAATAATATAACAAATACAAAGGTTACGTGGTACTGCACAAGTTGCCGTGTCGAATTATATGTAGGTGGCCATTAACGGAGGCACGTAAAACGGAAAACAAATATGTTTTCAGTAAAGTTCCATCAGTGCTGACGCGTAGCTATCGCTATATTGTGCTTATCGCATTCTTTTAGAACCCTCTTAGGAAGTTTTCAATGAATGGATTGTAACTACATTTGAGTTGCATAAATAAACGTTAGCAATTGGACTAACACTGTTGAGTGTGGTCACAAATTAAAATGCGAAAAAAACCCTACTACAACCGATTTCTTTAAGATCCCATTATACCCGACTTTGTTATTGTTACAACGGAACTATCTCGGGCTTATACCCGTTCGATTAATAAAAAAATGATCGCCTGTTCACGATTCTCGGAGATATTATATGCCTATCGGTTAACATACATTAAAAAAAAACAAATTCAGACTTACAAAGATAAGGAGGCAAGCCAGAATGTTTGGGAAAAAGACCACAAATATTTAAATTAACCCTCTGCCACTGATTATAGGTCTGTTCTGTAGATACCTAAAATTAAAGTTTATGATGTTGATAATATACCTACATAACACCGACAGTGACAGAGGGTTGACCATATCATTGCCCTATAAGTTCCTAAGAATGACACCTATTCGGTTTTTTTTAGCTTAGTCGGTCACTGAAATATTTCTTCATCGCTTAGCATCGCTGTCACTCCCAATACGGGGCACAATCTGTGTCGTTATGTGTATTTATTACTTAACCAATTTACACGTTATTTGTTGTCGCTTTCCTTTTTAGATGTTATGGGACGTTGCCCGCGGCGACCTATTTATTTATTTACTTAGTCTAACGGTAAGTATATTTTCCATGTTAGTCATGTTACGAGTTTGTTTGGCACGCAGACGTGATTCATGAAACTCGGTTTACTACAATAATTATCACCGAAACGAAATGAAGGTGTCTGGTTTAGCTTGATTAAATATATTTTCTTGTGTCCGCTAGCTGTCTGGCGTCTGTCACGTCTGTTTTCCTTAGCCAACTTTCATTACAGTTTGCGGAATTATACATGAATTTTTATAGATTCCGAATTGATACATACTTAAGTACTTAAGCAAAAGTACGTTTAAATTATTAACGTGTAGTGTTTGCTTTAGGGCTTGCAATTCCGGAAGTGCAAGCCCTAGTTTGCTTGTAGTTAAAATAACAAATTATAGTTATTTGATGAAGATATGTTTCAAGGGGTATCAATTTATCAACTTGTGATTAGAGATAAAGTTACGTTTTATGTCGCAAAGGGGTGAATATACGTATCTGAGCGTTTCAACCGTCTAATTTTGGTGGCATCATTTTTGCCGAAGTTTCTGTTCGTTAGGCCGGCCTTATACATCCGGAATCAGAATATGAATTAATACTCTTAGGCCGGCCTTACACATCCGGAATCAGAGTATGAATTCATATTATGAATACTTACTCTGATTCCGGTTGTATAAGGGCGGCCTTACAATGTGCTCCTTTGCCATTTGAAGGCACGGTACCTTATACAATACACTTATGCTGGAGCAAGTCCAAAAAAAGTTCTTGAGACACTTGTACAAAAAGAACCATCATTATTATCCCTTCATGTACCCAACTCGCTTCCTTCAGGGTCAACTAGGATTCGAATCAATAGAACTTCGCAACTTCGATCTATGATTAATTTCGTTATTCATGTGTTACGGGACAAAATAGACAGCATTACTCTTTTAGAGAAAATATTAAAACTGAACGTACCAAACGACTACTGCAGCAAACGACTGAGAGTACCCCTTCTAGTTACTGCGGCCTCTCGCACGAACCTGTACCGCAACTCCCTCATCCCTCGCGCTACTGCACTCCTCAACTCCATACTCGCAGCATCACCACACTGTGACGTGTTTACGACAGGGATAGGGCAATTGATGACTGAATGTAAGAGAGTGTTAGAAAGACGTATGGATGGTTTTTAGCATTAAGTACATAGTTTAAGCTAGTTATATTATAATATGATGAATCTATGTAACTATATGGTTTATACTGTCATGTTACATTTTATGTGTGATTCAATAAATTATTATTAAATTATTATTATTATTTGTATGTCTTTGCCATATCTCGGGACCATGGGGTCCCGGGCCTTTGGTAGGCATGCGTGGGGCCGAAGCCAACAGCGCAGAGGCCCTTTAGACAATTAATATAAAGCAAAGGATACACGTGGCGGAGACCATCCCCGAGCGCACAATATGATACGTCCGGAGATGGTCCCCGCCAGGTGCAAAGACTATTGCAGTGCAATACAAATGACGAAGTATAACATTGAGACGTTTAGAAACTTCGGAAAAAATTATGCCACTAAAATTAGGCGGTTGAAACGCTCAGATATTCACCCATTTGTGTCTTTCATACTAATGATTGAAAGAACGACCGCGCCACACATTTTTTTCTAACTACGAGTACATATATTACATAATTGTGGCAATCTCTGGGGGAGACCAATGTTCAGTAGAGGAGAGAGCGGCTGATATGATGGTGATATATTAATCGTCATTATTATAATGGCTAGTAGAGATATTTCACTTAAAATCTTGAAATATATGATAGGTAGGTAAAATATTACCGACGAATGCCTCAGTTATACAAGACGTAATGTTTACAATTCAGGCTGCATTTACTTAGGAATGCCGGTGGCCGCACCGCAATCCGCCGAACGAGGAAAAATATGGAAAATATTGGCTTTCGACTAACTTGGAAGAGAGGAGAATAGTATTATACAATATTCCGCCCGCGTGGTGACAGCTAAGAATACATTTGTCGCCCTCCCCCTAACTCTTCCCAAGCCGTAAGAGTCGAATAAGAGATTGAAATGTCATTGGACAGTTGTTTATATAAGATTGATGACGTCGAGCAGTATGGTCGTCATAGATGTTGAAGAAACTATTGTTGCAAGAATGGATTCCAGCTGGTGAACATAGTTTTTCGGTAAAACGTATGTAGTTACATGGATGTATCGGCGCAAGTACATTAAAGGCCGAAAAACAAGAAGAACTATAATAGTTTGTATCTCGTGGGATATAGATCCAACACGTAGAGGCCCTTTGAAGAAATTTTCTGTGTTGTACACCTGCTGCTGCAACCCATTCACGGGCACATCAATAGATATCCGTAAACCAGCCCCAGCACATGCGTATAGATACTATTGAGAATGAAAAATAATGGAAAAGACTAATGGGCTATGGTGATGGAGGATATCCATCCTCCATCCGGCTCAGAGATTAAACTATAGAAAAAAGGTCCGGACACCTGCCATAACAATGATTTCTCTTTGCTATTGAGACAGGCGGTGACTTGCCGCCGACTAGATGGGCCCCCGTAAATGCCGTCACAAGAGACAGCCAGGGGCAACACCGGTGTAGGCGGCTCAGGAGTGTAGAGAGGTGTACACCGCTTTCTGCACAGTGACTTGACAGCCGCTGCACCACAATAGTTATTATTATGGTGTGGAATCTTTCAGCGCTTATTACTACTTCGATACTAACCTGGGAAGATTCGCATGAGATTGTTGTACTTATCTACAATAGTCCGTACTGCGTAGTGGTATAATCCGGTTTAATTAATATACAATGTAGTTAAAGTAGTGACTACTTGAAATAATAATACGGACACGGATTACCTACATCGAGTACATTAATTAATTACATCCGTACGTTTCGAACACTTTACAGTGGTGTTTGATATATCTACCTCCATCATAATAAAGACTAAAATATAGTACTTAACTTTAACCCGTGCCCGTGCATTTTAATTCACATCTCTTTGTTTTTCTGGCTGGTTTCTGGCGCCATCCTAATTTTACCTTGAGGTGATCTCATCCAGGTATCAAACAAATGTCGCGAACCAATAAACGACAGCCGATCTGCCGCCACAACCAAAGGAAAACAGCCACAAAATTTGCCCACCATGCCACGAGTTCAATTCGTGACGGACCCCGCAATGGCCGTCGCGAGGACATTCAAATAACACGTTTATAATTTGTTACAACCTATTGTTCGCACAGTACCATCAATTGTCTATCTCCATAATGGAATGTTGTGATTGCAGCGGCTGCGATATTGGATGGCTGGTCAACGCTCGGAGGCCGCCATCAAGACCACGAGGCCTACCGTGGGCACGAAAAATGTAATGGTACCTACTCCATGTGGATTTAAGCTGCAGGTATGGATATACTCGTATACTCGTATTAATTCGTGTCTAGTCATATTTTAGTCACTTATACCTCGTATCTAAGGCCACATTGATCCTTAGCTCTTTTATCTATGTAGTACTAAAACTAGTATCGCAGTAAAAGCAAATGGGATAAATTTACTTTTATCTAAAATACGGAATCAAGTATCTTGGTATAGGCAAACATTGCAGTTTTAGAGCAAAAAATATTAGGAATTTTGAAAATTGTTTAGTAAATAAGACAACTAAGATTGAATAAAGTATAAATACTAAGATAACGACAATTACCCGTTACGTTTTCTGAATTAACAAAAAAATATTAAGATAAGATTTGCTCAAATGTAGGCATCATATTTTCCCGGTTGATAATAAAACGCTTATGTTTTTCTTTTATTAGTATTGCAATTGAAGAAAGCAGCCCAATAGGCACATCATTTATTTCGTTTACTTATCGGTTCCTTCGTAAAACCTAGCAATACCTCGACGCAGAAAATGCCAAGGACCTGAGATTTTAATCGCTTACCTAACTTCGGGGTAACCAGAACTACATTGCACTCCGGTTGTATAATTCTTGCAATCTCGAGGCCATGTTACGCTGGTTCAGTTAGTTATCTAAGTAGTCTGCACGCGCTGTACTTATATGTATATATTGTACATAGGGCGAGACGCGAGCGCAGCGAATGTTGAGATATAAATACACTGGAAAGTGTGCGGAGGCATTGCTAAGTTCATCCTCTTGCAAACTTGTTTGAGAAATATATACCGTTCTGGTGGCGTCCCTATTCTGACTCGCGGTAACTGCGGTTTTATAAATGCAGCACGAACATTTTATTAAGACCTATTACTCTTACATTTAAGATTTAATCGACTGATCAGAAATCTCAGAATAGCACGAAATCGTTGTGGACTAATTTAAAACAACCTCACTAAGTACCAATCCATTGTTTATCAGATATACCAACCAAGCGTCAGTCCTTCATGAAGTTTGATTATTTTAGGATTCCCTTCACAGTAACCGGAATATACTGAGACTTAAAATTGTTTACAACTCACGGGAGCATATTATTCACTATCACAGATGATAAATTAAATACTGGAAAAATATCACGACGAGGAGTGAGTTTGACTTCGTAAAACTCTTAAGCCTCTTAAGGCAGTTACAGGGCAGGCCTACTACCGCGAAAATCGAAATTCGTCAATTTCGAGGATTTTTCTCTGTCACTCAAACGAAGGCATCATTAAAGTGAAAGAAACAAATCCTCGAAATTTACGAATGTCGTTTTTCGCGGTAGGGCGGGGCGGCAGGTCATTTTCCAATATAGACACTCTCGAATCGTTTTCTCCGTGGTTTACAACAATAATTTTTACAGTTAAGATCCGACACATTAAAGTAATTGTTACCTATCATCAAATTTAAAATGTGTACACTTGTCCTTATATCAGCGGTTGAGATGTTAACTTCCTCGTGACATATTTTTAGATCTGAAAGTATGCTAACATCCGGTCCTCTTTAGCTTTGTGCACGTATTTGCCTCTTTTGTGTTCTATACTACTATAGCCATTTACACATACGACATATTTTGTGAACGGTAATTTTGACACCTTCGTTTTCTTTTATCGTGTGTGTAAATAGAAGTGTGTGCGTGTTCGACTGTAACCGTCATTGTTATGGTTTACTGTGGTGTAATACCGGCGATAACGCCCTTCGATACTTTGATTAGTTATGGACAATTCGTAATTCTGTTTACTGCCTACTGGTATTAATCTGAATGTTGTTTATTTAAGCTCGTCGGTAGGTTTTCGTTCGCGTTCGTTTTTTATGTTAGCAAAATAATGCCCCTCGTTTTGCATACTCCTACATATACGTGGTCGAGTCAAAAAGGAACACAACATCATCAAAGTTAACAAAAACGCAAAGGTGAATATGATGCTTAAAAATCTTTTGGCGTTGATCATGTATCTACCTATTTCTGTAGAGGTTGGGTATTGGTGTAGACGCTAATACAACTATGTTGTAATAATATTATGAATCTGTCATCTATCCACATACACAATTCATCTTAAGACATAATCCTTTACATATTAAGTAGGTAGGCTTCGGTCGTGTACCTCACAATTCTAGCTCACAAAACCAATTACCGAAATGGAGTGTCAAGCTAAAACAATATAGTAAATACATATTCGTCTCTGGTCGACGAGGACGCTAGTAACAACAACCCGTCTCGCTGTCCAAATCACATTGGCTACGCGCATGAGCCACATACATAAACACTTAGCGGCTTTCTTTCTGAAACGGCGTAACTCACAACCGCACACACAAGCGCTTAATACTTTTCTGCACCAAACGACATCACGTGACCGTTTCCATAACAGCGTAACGTTATACAACTCCCGTCGGTTCTTAAACTGTTTTAGAAGTGACTGCTTTAACTGATCTCCTTTGGTTTATTGGAGGGAAAATAGTGAATTTCTAAAATAGTACTTTCGATTACGAGATTCGTGTATCGCATATTGTTGTTAGATTATCGCCCGGTCTTTCTCATTATATTTTAGAATTTTGTTTGTGAATACATTTTCTTTTATTTGATTTGAGACATGAACGTTTCCGTATTTATTAAACGGTCGAGATTTTCCTTACATCACACAATGTTACTTTTCTCCGCCTATAAGGAAAAATAAGTACCTATCTATCTTATACCTTAAGACGATTTTGTTGTATAAAGGGGCAAGTGGCAGTAGGTACCTTTGGTTTGTCACTATCCGTACAATGTCTTCCGTACCTACAATTTTTCAGTTGAAAGTAAAAAAAGGTAAATAATTATGGCTGACTTTTCATAGTATTTCACGTCCTGGACACATATCTGGAGGCACGTTCGCAGATATATTTTTACGTTAATATTCCTAATAAAAACCTATGTGAACTTCAGGTTTTAGGTTTTAAGTTGGTAGTAAAACCAAGATTGTGTTCTGAAAGTGCGTGATTGTGAAATAATTCAAGTTAGCAGGTTTGTTTAACTTTTTTTAGGTTCAACGGAAAAATTATAGGTATCTGTAGTTTAGTTCAAACCCATAAACCTGTTGCCGTAAACTACAGTTATAATTTGGCCCTAGAAATACTGCTCACCAAAAAATTCTTAGACAAATTAAAAGTTGTGTAAAACAAGAGGAAATAGTTTTCGTGAAAATACGAAGGAAAAGGATTATGCACTATTTACATCTGTACGCAGATTTTTGTAAATTCGCTGCAAAATAAATGTATGTATACATATACTTGGTAATAACATATATAAATATACTCGTACTACTACAATGGTCGTAAAATAACAGTTGAAAAGTTACAGGGATTGCGAAACAATTCTATTGTAATCACATCTATGTATATATTGTAGGTAACTACACCTGTACATATAATAAAAACGACGATACGTTGAAATAAATGTGCAAAGAATATAACATTATAATTCTGCAATGAATTGGTAAACGTCAAATCGTGTGTACATTTTTGGATAGTCCTGAGAAGCTATTAGACATCGAATGGTCGGATTTTGTAGTAGTTACGATGAGTGTGTATTTTAATCTAGATTTTAGCATTAACAGTAAAAATTGAGAAAAGGGCCGATATTGGTTCCATGGTAGATAAAAGAGAGTATATTTTGTATGTGTTGATTTAAATACTGTTGCCGGCCGCCGCCGCCTCTTTGATACGGACCTCTACGAAGTTGGAGGTCCTGGAATTGAATCAGATATACACCGTGGGCTGATTAAACCCGGCCGATTTTATCAGTGTATTCCTGACCACATTTAGAAACTATAATGTTATATAAACTTTTCTGTATATTGACTAGTTTCAGAATGATTACCAATTGAAAAAAATAACACATTTTCTAATTATTACTCAGTACATAAGGTCTTTTTAACTGCACCATTATGGAGAGTAGTCTCGCCAATTTCATGAATAGATGTCAAAAGTGACAGTAATCATAAAAAAAAAAGTTTTTTGTAAAAAAAACCTTAACACTGATTTTAAGTGCTTGATTTATGACTAACATTAACTTTTTATGTTAAAATACATTATAAAATATTTTTTTCGCCGAAAATGTCAATTCTTATACTATAATATTTTTTGTTTGTTTTTACATCAAAAATGAGTGGTTAAAATCTTTCGGGTTGTAAGATCCCACGGTTTTTGTTATTATTTGTTCATTAATACGTTACCTAAATACGTCGACGCTAAAAACCTGCAACACGAGCCTTATGGTCCTAGGTGTTTTTACAAGATTATCCTAGTAGTACTTGTTGAAAGATTTAGTCACGGCTCGAAAAAGTATCCTCATAAGACATTAAGAGCTTCTTATTGGAGTACCTATCCTCGAACGATATTAATTATTGTTGTGATGTATTCGCGAGGCTATTATGAATTCCGCGCACGCGGCGGACAGCCTCGCTGCAAGGCTCTTTCGGAATATTACCGCATGCCGAATAAAAAACCTGCCGGTGATTAGATAACTGTCCTTTAGCACAGTAGCATCGATGTATTAGAAATCTATTTTGTAGCTTCATCTCTACAAGGTGAACTGTGCTAGACACGACGATGCGTCGTTCGAAAATTCCAATACACCGTGTATTCATGATATTACCTTAACCGTAGCATATAATTATTGTATATAAGAGGTATTCAAATTGTATAATTATATTATATTTTATACGTATAGGTATTTATTAAATTTTACTATTTGGTTTATGTTTGCTGTGTTAATTTTCCTTTACTATCATAGCACCAATTTTCACTACCTATGCTCTGTTTGGTCTAATGGTTAACTAGTAGAGAATGCCTTATGGCATTAATACCGCCTTTTATACTTTATATAGTCTGCATAAAGATTAAACAAATAATTTGAACATGATAACAATAATTGGTGTTCGCATAACATTGAAGTTCGAGAAATTTTCATAATTAACATACGTTAGTGGTAAGACTAACTTACTCGAAAAATTACCTTGCAATATCGGATACTGTAGTTACTAAACCTACGCCTGGTTATGGCATACTGCGATCGCCAACCCGTGGCGATCGCAGCCCAGCGTGGCGGTTAAGGGCATAATACCTCATATTGCGCCCATACATACGCAAAGTCACTAGAAGAGGCGTATGTCCATCCGTGGCCTGAGTGGCCGATGATGGGATGTGACGCTGTATGAGGAAACTTCGTAATAAAAAATAATAATGTCCCACTGTTGGCCACAGGCCTCCTCTCCTATATGAGAGGGATTGGGCTATAGTCCAAACGCTGGCCCTAAGCGGGTTGGGAACTTCACATACACCTTTGAATTTCTTCGCGGATGTATGCAGGTTTCCTCACGATGTTTTTCCTTCATCGTAAGCTAATGATATCTAAATATCATCTGATATTCCGTACATAAGTTTCGGAAAAACTCATTGGTACGAGCCAGGCTTTGAACCCACGACCTCCGGATTGAAAGTCGAACGTCTAAACCACTGAGCCACCACCGCTTCGAATCGTTGGTATTTATGTTTTTATCCCAACGGATTTGAGTGGTATGGATACTGAAGTGACAGCAATAGGAAACAGTTTGATTGTTTAGATCATACCAACGAAGCGCAGCAAAACTAGACTGTAGATAATGTTCGAATCAAAGAACGCATCTTCGTAAGTAAAACGATCTATATCCTGAAAGAGGTCTCTCTCTTTCAGGATATAGATCGACTTTCTGTTCAAAGTGAGTCACATTAGCGCAAATTTATAAACATTTGATCTAACATTATGCACGCGACCAGATATTAACTGGTACAGTCTAGTGCATAAGTATATATACACTTCTTCACTTTATATGAATGTCATAAGGTGTACATGTGTATACATATTTATGTCAACGACTCTACAACTGTACGGTTGGGCAACAATGTTATCGGCATTTAATTAATTATATGGTAAGCTAATAAAACTGTCTATTTAAGGTGCTAACAAATTAAATACCACTACAAATGATTGGCATTCTTAGAACTGGGTAACCGTAGTAATCGAGTAGACAATACAACTTTTCAAAGTCCTCCTCCCCCCCCCCCCTATTTTTTTTATAAGGTAGTTTTAATATGATTTGTACTCAGAATCGTGAGGACTTGAGGAGAAAAATTTTGTCCCAAAATTTACATACATTTTCGAACTTTCCATTAAGTTACAAAATATATGGTAAATGGTAAAGAAATAGAAAAAACCTAGAGACAATCTCGCGATTCGAGTGGAAATCATATTAAAAGTTCCGAATCCAAACAAAAAGTGGCACACAACAACATTGGAATAAATGTCCCATGTAAATTAATTTCTGTCTCTCCTTCGAATTGATACTATCAGTAGCAAGGGTAGTATATAGGTATAATTATAAAATTATAATGTACAGGATGTGTCATTCGTATTCTGTTTTAATTCAACATTTTATAAAATAAAGCGTAGAGATTAAATATGTTTTTCATCGCGTCTCCATTTACCAATCTCAACCGAAAGGTAAACTTTATATCTATGTCATATTCGTCATTCTACACAAAGTTTTATTTATATAAAATATCCAGCACGCAAATACCGTTGCTATTCTTTATAAATGACTGGTCATCAGCATTATAGGATACATTTTACAATACAAATTACTTTTATAATCGGTTGGCACATTGAGGTACGCCGGTAACTGTACAATTGATTTGTGTATTTTACTTTAGTCAACAATACTTCGCCTAAATGGTGGAAATGTGGGACACACGTCGGATAATAGATGTAGGACTGTGGATAATAAGCCTTACACCACACACAGTGTAGAATTTGTTCTGAACTTGAAGGCTCGTATATACACCGTGTTTTTATTGATTTCCGTTAAATTAAAGGGAAGCTTCATCATTCTATGATAGTCCTAGTATCAGCCTATGATAGTCCACTGCTGGACGTAGGCTTCTCCTTTTAACTATGCGTATAGACGCATTAGGAGGTAAATGGCCATAATCGCCACGCTGGGCAAGCGGATTGGCGATCGCAGTAATGTGTCCACTATTATGACGCTGCTGCCCATCATCAATCTTTAATCAAATATGGTCAGTGACACTTGGATCCCTTAGTCGACTCTTACGACACCCGCAGGAGGAGTTGGGGTGGTGACAAATGTATTCTTTCTGCCGTCACCACACGGCCGAAAGGGAAGCTTATTTAGGTCTAAATAAAATAATCAATTTCTCTATGAAACTAGTATCTTAACTCTTACTGTTATTGAGTTATTAAAAAAATTAGTTTAATGACTGAACAAGTGTATTGCAACCTTTATTACATCCTAATGCTACTTATTTTGACATGTGCCGTCAGTCACCTGAAATTAACTTTTGTGTTATTCTTAAGGTTCTCTCATCTCACACTTACCATTTCATTTATTATGTATGAAAACGAAAAAAAAAATTTTTTTAGTTAGACTAAAAGCTATAGGTATACGAGGTAGCTCCAATTAACGTACCAAGCAGCCTGTTAAATTTAACAGAATCAAAAAAAAAAACACGGTGTATATGTACTGCCATACACTCTCACATAAAATAATTAATTTTCTTGTGTCTTATTTTGAATCATGAATCATGAGTTTATGGCCTGGCCACGATATTGGTCTAAGGCGACCGGCTGTGGGAAAAGCCATACATGCGGCACTGTTAACTCCAGAGTAAATGAAGATGGCTTTAACACCGGTGCCTAAATATCGGGTGCTAAATAATTTAAATTTTGTGAAAATACGCCGGGAATACTAATAAATAGTATCTGCTGGGGATTGCTGACTAACGGGCGGTATTCTCTCTTCGCACTCACATATTGCAACAGCTTTAATTTTCATAGGTACTTGATCAATATCTGGTCGCCAAAGACAAAGTAGGTAAATAATCGCAGACGCCAACTTGTTAAATATCGGTTTTAGCAAAAGCGCCAACGGCACGCGATCCGTAGTGCTTCTATTTAGTGAAGGTTAAAACATTATGCCAATTTAAGCCGTATTTTCATAACTATGTAACGCATATTTTCTTGCCCTGAGATTGGAAGGACTATACCAACGTGGGAATAAACAAGCCTTGGGTTGTATAAACAATTCTCAACATAATTGGTAGTAAGCGAGATTTTTTGTTTCTACATCTAGTAAGTACCTAATACAATGGATTGATCTCAGGCAGAGTGTCATCGTATCGCGGCGCTGTAATTCTGCCTTTATGACGAGCGGTAATAAAAACCAACAAAGTAAAATAAGATACACACAGGGTAATGTATAGCAAAAAATCATGAAACTATATCACGGCTAAAATTGATATGGATATTGGGCACGACATAAAAAAAAAGTATCTGTATCTGGGACATCTTACACAAATTGACCTAGTCCCAAGGTAAGCTCAATTAAGGCTAGTGATGTGGATACCAGGCGACGATATACAGGGTGGAAAAAGATTTTGGGTCAGTGAGGGCAGCTACCAGATCCCGTGTTGCTACGCGAAAATGGTCTAACAAGACCTTCCCTCGATTTTAAATTGATGAAGAATGGCGTTTACAGATTTTGAAAAAAACATACAGGGTGCGAGAAAATGGTAATATTTGCAAACTTTTTTTTTGATGCCAATCGATCCTGTTTCTGTTCAGGATCAAAAGCTTGTATGGGACCAAAAAAATTTTTTCGGCTAGAAAAGCCACAAATCGAGATTTAAAATTCTCATACAAATTGTATGAAAATTAAAAATTATTTTATTCACGGTTAATTTTTTTATGTCAATCGATTTCATTCCTATCCATTACCAATTGTTCCCTACGGGTCAACTTATGGCAACGTACAAAAATGCCAAAATTTCAAAAAAACTGTTTTCATACATTTACTATAGAAAAAAAGTGAAACCTTAATTACGTTATCTGTCACGACAATTAGTTGTCCTATGCTAAATGACCATAATACTGTATGAAAACATTAGCAACATTAATTAGCGTGACAGATAATGTAATTAAAATTTAAATTTTTTCCCATAGTAAATGTATGAAGACAGTTTTTTAAATTATTGATTTTTTTTTACGTTGCCGTATGTTCACCTCTAGGAAACTATTGGTACTGGATAAGAATGGCATCGATTGGCATAAAAAAATGAAGTGTGAAAAAAATAATTTTTAATTTTCATACAATTTGTACGGGAATTTTAAATCTCGATTTGCCGCTTTTCTAGCCGAAAAATTTTTTTGGTCCCATACAAGCTTTTGATCCTGAACAGAAACAGGATCGATTGGCATCAAAAAAAGAGTTTGTCAAAAATTACCATTTTCTTGCACCCTGTATACTTTTTCCCAAATCTGAAAACACCAATCTTCTTTAATTAGAAATCACGGGAAGGTCTCCTAAGACCATTTTCGCGTAGCTACACCGGATCTGTTAGCTGCCCTCACTGACCCAAAATCTTTTTCCACCCTGTATATATATAAGGTCCTAATTTATTAGATGCAGATATTTTAACACATGATACTTTACATTAAAATAATTGACTTTAAATATAAATTAAGAAATCTTTTCATGTAACTTTTTTGATTTCATTTTCCTAACAAAAAAAATAATTATAATTTCGTCAAGAAAAAATCATCATGTGCATTATCACATGTCACAATAACACTCTGTCTGTCATGTCATCAAACGACACAATCTAACGGAAAATAACATGACATTGACAAGCAACTATTTAATTTATCGGCCAGTTCCAGTTAAGTGGTACGTAAAAGAGGTACTAGAATCTGTTCAAAGAGTTTTCATTTAATAATCACATTAACAGGGTGTTTTTACGTAGCAAATTTGTTTTTCCATTTTCTCCAAAAAAACATCGTAAAAGCTACAATGTTTCACGGTTTAATATACTCCAGAGACCGAGTACTATCAGCTGTAAAAATATCTGCATCTAATAAATTAGGACCTTATATATGTATAATATAAATATAAATACATAGATAGCCATAACTAAGGAACACATATTTGTGATAAATGAATACACAAATAATACCCTCGCCGGGATTTGAACCCGGAACCTCCAGCTTCGTAGGCTGGGTCACTACCGACTAGGCTACGGAGGCTGACATAGGCGCCAATCTGGCTTGTGGGGGGGGTGTTTTAGTGGGTATACCATAGGCCTCATTAGCCAAACGGGAGTCCCACATAACCGTTCGGGTCCCCTCCCGCACCCGGGCGGAATGCGTAAATAATTTCTCCCCCCCTAAACAAAAAAAAAGGCGCCAATCTGGCTAGGTTACTGGCTCTGGCTGGCTGGTGTGAATCAGGTGCGGATTCATGGGGGGGCTACTTTCCAACCTGTGCTGTTTTTAACAATTGAAAAATAGGTTCCGGTATAAAATACTATCATATCG
This sequence comes from Thaumatotibia leucotreta, assembly GCA_025490895.1. Taxonomy (NCBI): domain Eukaryota; kingdom Metazoa; phylum Arthropoda; class Insecta; order Lepidoptera; family Tortricidae; genus Thaumatotibia; species Thaumatotibia leucotreta. Next base: position 627,079 of record JALPQI010030245.1, on the reverse strand, counting down.
TAAGTTAATGCCCCCACTCTGAAGGAAATCCTAGCGAACTAGAAGGAACCTGGTGTGAAATGTGTGAATTAAATAGTAAAATAGTATGTTTGTCACCAAATATAGACCCACTGACGAACTTTATTTCATAGCGTCTATTATCTATTCACTGGGCTGTCGTCATCAAACGCACATGTATTTGCATAATGAGCATAATGACAGGTAAAATACACTAAACTACCTAATCGGAAAACTTAATTCGCGGGTCGCTACACCTGAAATGGGGCCGGACGTTGAATATTAGTCGGATTACTGGGCAAAGCATAAACAATATTACCGGCCTTATTGTTCGTTATGTGAGCTCGGGCTTAGGTAACCTCGTGTAATAATGTGTACATTGGGGCTTTGTTGGTAAATAACTTCTTCGTGTCCTAGGCCATAAACGTAGGTGGGTATATTCTCTTGCACTTGTATCGAAAATTAGGCATGAAATCCTTGACAGATAAATTGGCAAACCAGTATGCATAGCACATGATTGATATCAGCCCCTCGACACTTCATACTATGGTAAGTTATGAAAGCATTTGGTACAGTCGCCATCAGATATATGGTAGCGGTCGAGGTCCCCAAATAAATCGGAGCAACGTAAATTTTCAATAAATTCGTTTCGTGAGAAAAGGGCAATGATTTGGGAGCGTGTAATTCGTCATAAAGTTAGGGGCAGTCACTTTTCAAAAAATTCGTAACGTACAAGTTGGTAAAGATATCGGAACGAACATAACTCAAAGATATCGAAGCAGCCAGGGTGATCATAAAGATCAGAACATTTATAGGAAATAGACCTTAAGTCTGCGTCACATAGTTTATTTTAATTTGTTACTATGTTGTCACTACTACTACTTTAAGTTGTCAATGTCAAAGATGATTTTGATGGCACTATTGTGGGTGAGTAAATGAGTTTCCTAGATAAAAGAGGAAGTTTTCAAGCATCATTATCGAAAAATGCGTAAATTCAATTTTGATTTGTTATTGATGTAATCATATTAATATGGGATAAGTAAATGAAATCGTAAAGCTAGCAAATTATTTATTTGAACGGAACTAAAAAAGTATAAAGAGTGAACAGAATACCTAAAAGTCATTTGCGGATCCTATTTTACCACGGTGACAACTCCGAGAATTGTAAATTGACTGTTTCTCCCATTGCAGGCGTCCATGGGCTACGGTTACCACTTACTTATCATCAGACGGGCCGTGTGGTTGTTTGTGTTCAAATATATTGCAAGAACTTTTAGCAATCAACAATAAATACCGTCTTTTAAGCGAAGCCAAATTATATATTGTCTCAAAAATACCACAATTGTAGCGAAATTCCAACATAGGTCGAACCTCACGAATTTACGAAAATCGTTCTGAACCTTATGACAATTGTAACGACTTTCCGAAAGTAAAATAGTAAATTACGATACAAATGCGAAAAAAATTAAGTTGAGTGGAACGAGTGGAGATGAAAAAAAACTACCCAGCGGGGGAATCGAATCCGGTTGTTTTGAAAAAATAAACTTATCTGCACTATTTCTATTCGGATATCCATTGTGTAGGTCTTAAGCAGTAAATAGTAGTATTTGTTTTTAGGAACCATATCCCCTAAGAAGCATGATGTCTAAAATGAATAAAATACATTGTTTTCACATATTCAACAAGTTTTTTTTTCTAATGTATAAATGCAGTTATTTATCAAAATCGATGATAGATAATTATGGTCCCTAAAAACAAATACTACTTAGTATGTCTTATAGTTTCAGAATTTCTCTTTCAAACAAATAAGTTTTAAGACAAAATATTATTAAATGACGTACTGACATTTCTATTACTCCCTAGGGAATTTCACTTTTCTATTACTCCCGCTATGCATGCAAGCAATGGCGCGCTGAGACAGCAAGTGTGATAAAAAGGTGACATTAACTGCCCCCAAGATCGCCTGATTTGACAGCTCCTGATTTTTTTTCTGTGGGGTTATTTAAAAGGATTTGTCTTTTCTAATTGGCCAAGGAACCTTTAGCAATTAAAACAAAATACTCGAACCACGATCACTGAAATAACGCCGGAAATGTGTGAAAAAGTGATGAAAAATGGCATCTGCGATGCTACTGGAGGTGGATATTTGTCTGATTATTTTCCATGTGTAATTGCCGATCCAACTAGTGATACTTTATATTTTTTGTGTTATTGTATAGAATAAAATTTCAAAAATAAAGTGTATATATCTTATTTGGCCACCCTGTATGATTATGAATATATTCTAGATTGACTTATACACTGTTGTGTCAACAGTAGGTAGGTACTTTCAAATCTGTTTAATAATACCTACTTCAATATAATTATTCCTCGAACTTTATTGCGCCACCGCCGAGTACCCGACATCTTCTCACGAAATTTAGCTTTGCTCCTTACCTTGTTCTTGGCTACCTTTGCCAATTTTGGCAATACGTCAAAACAGCGATTAACTAGATAACTCATTTTAATGATTTAGGCATAATATCTGTCCAATTTGCGAAAGAGACAGAAATATATTTGTCACGATGACAAATGTCTACTCTTTTCGAAGAACGTCACAACAAACCACTCTGTTCTAAATTCAAATTATTGACAACCTAGTCAAGACTTGTGGCTGACCATAAAGAATTTAAAGCGATGTGTATATGACACGAAGGTATATTTTCCATAAATGTTGAGATATTTACGACCACCCTGACTGCTCAGATATTTCTGATTATCTCTGTGTTCCGATATTTTTGCCTAATTATACGTTACGAATTAATTGAAAAGTGGTTGCTCCTAAATTTGTGACGAATTACATGCCTCTAATTTATTGCCCTTTTCTCACGTAACGAATTTATTGAAATTTTACGTTGCTCCGATTTATTTAGGGACCTCGACCGCTACCATATATCTGATGGCGACTGTACCAACATTGAGATATAAAAATAATCTTATAGAATTAAAATGCCTACTATTGCATTTTATTAGCACATAATCATACTGGCCTTCAAACTTAGACGTATTATACTTTTATTTACCACCTAAATAGGTAAAACGTCAGTGTCAGAAACGTACCGTCATAATTGTTTATTGTGAAAGCGGATCCCGGGTTCATGTTTTTATTGTGTTTTATACAAAATATTTAAATGTTGGGTCTGAATGGGGGGGCAAATCAATATGGAAATGTGAAGTGTGTGGTGTTCGACGTGGATTAAAACGAACTTCTGGCGTTTTTTGCCAACATTTCCTCTTGATCCAGGCAGGTCAGTATCAAATTATTTTATATTAGTAGCAAATTATTTTTTCATTTCATAATTGAATATATAATTTTTTACTGCAAACGATAACAGTTACTAATAAAATAAGAAATAATTTAAATGGCAAACGTCTAAATAAGGCAAACTAATGCACAAATAGAGTGCAACAAAATTTATCGATAATCGCTTTATTTCAGATGTATATTATCGAAGAAGAGGATCGGACGGAGAACGAATACAGAAGAGAGTATCACCTTTCAATTCATGAAAACGATTTTGAGAAGCAATTCGAAATAGATTTAACAGGAATTGAAAATCAACCCATTGTATATTTAAGTGGTTACATTGCTTATAGACTCCTGAAAAACAAAATCGCCACTCCATAGTATAATATTTACGATTGGGCCCATAACCTACTAAGAAAATTAAATAAAAATAGCTATACAATAAAAATATTTTTGTGTTATATTAAATAAATAAATAATAATAAATATTGTGTTATAGCCTTATTTTATTTTACCCTTTCATTATTTTATGGTAATATACATTCAGTATTATGATAGGTGCAGCAAAATTATTGCACTTTTATCGATATCGATAAACAGTAAGTGTAGTGAGTGTCGAGCTCTAGTGTTGCTTTTTTAAGTTGGTAGTATTGACATTGTACAGTCAAGTACAAAAATAAGTATCGAAAGAATCCGTTCATAAATATGTTACGACGTTCTTATTACACAGAATTAGAGTGCACTGGGACATATTTTTGAACGTTTTTGTATACCCCTTATTTTGTCTTCGACTGTATTGTGTACGTTGGCACAAAATACTTTCATAATTCGGTTTTAGGCTTGTTCGAGAGTGCCGTCTCTTAAAACGTAGTGATTTTATTCTCTTTGATTGATATGTCAGTATGTCACCGCGAGATAGATTTTCCATATTTTACTAACTATATGAATAAAAGAGGGATGGATAGCCTATCTCGCGGCGACATATTGTCGCATTAATCCTGTGCTAAGCCTCCAGACAACTGTCACTTCATTACAGTTTCCAACCTGAATGTCAATTTTAGCTATAAATTCAATCAATAATAAAAGGCACAGCTACAGTCATATAATAAACTAGTACTCCACAGTATAGTTACGAACTTGTTATATCTCCAATCTTTCAAATATGATTAAGTTTTAACTGTAAGACCAAAACTAATAAGATTCTAATTTAGGTTGCAGCTTCAGAATGAAGGCCTTGTCATTAAGCACTGTCACGAAGAGAACTAAACCAATAAAAATCCTTCAATGAATATTCTGTCGAATTGACGCCATTAATGTGTGAAGACGGCACGCGCCGTCTGTTTACTGTGCTTCATTTATTCCATACATTTAGCACAGTTTCCGTTGCGACATAAATGTATTTGTTTTGTCGTGACGTTCTTTTTATCGCAAAAACCATTCAGGCTTAAGCTAATATTTAGAAACCATAAATCGTGCCCATTGATAAGTAATGGCTGACGTATCAAGAACATCAAATATTACTTACTTTTGCATTTATTTACGTCTGTTATTGCGAGCGGCGGAAATGCGGAAAAAATCATAGAACGCTGACAAATGACGTGTTTGTAATATTTAAAAAAAAAATGTTTTATTTCAGTTAAGATCCTACTTAACTGAAATTAAACTATTCTATCTAAGATAAAAAAGGTCACCTAAAATACGAATCCGGAACGATTCAAGCGCCATCTGAAGCATGGTTGAAATGTTCATCCAATATTACCCAGCGGAAAGAGGCATTTTACAAACCCTTCGGTGAGTATAGTAGGTATGTTTTATTTTATAAATGCTATAATACATAATCATGGGGTACCTATTTCATACATAAAATAGCAACTCCTTTACTTTTTGGTGAGTTACAGTATGTAGGTAATTGATTTAACCTACCAAAGTAATTTTAATAAAATACCGTCTCCCTCCTCTCGCAAACTTCGATAAGTCACCAAAAAATGTGTACGTCATCGCGGTAATCGAACATTTTCGTTTTTTAAATAAAATTACTGCAAGAAAAACCCAACGGAAATTACAATGATTGGTTATTTTACATCTTTTTACGAATAGCGAGTTATTTACAAGCAAGGTCGACACGCTTTTTGATGCCTGGTGAATGAAAGTTGTACGTTATGTTGAATGGTCCTAGTGTTGATATTTTTTGTCTATATTTGGGAGTTATTAACACAAATAAAAATTACGAAGTAAGCTTGGTAGACAAAATATTCATTATGCTATGTGTGTGTGTGTGTCTAGTAATATACGTTTTACTTCTGGCCTATCTTGCTAAACATATTTGTAATAAAGTGTTTTTAAGGATATAAATAAAGATTGCATAAAACTTGTTGATGAGAGGTTACAATATTATTTATATACTTATTGCAAGTTACTTGATGTGCTTGCGGCGGTGAGGTAAAATTGCGTAACGGACAGGTTCAACCGTCGTACCTACCCCGCCTCACGCGATATTTCGATCTGTCAGAAATCCTTACTACGGCACCGAACACATGGATAATACATAATACCTATATGATTTCGCACCTTCACACGATCAAGCTGCACGTGTGAGGCCGCGGCCAGAATGGAAGCGGGCAGCGGGCGGGGAGCGGAGATTCAATATATGTACATAATATTTCGTTTGATCGAGATCGAGTTTTATATAGCCTAGTAACTAGCAATACACCCCGCTACCGACATACGTTCAAGTAGCGGCCTTAAAAGGTCGCGTGATCCTTACACAGTGCCATACGTATTTATTTTAATGTAAGTATTAAGGCACATAATTTTACTTTTCGACGATATGCGTTTTGGTATGTACCTATGCATATTTTCGTGGTTCCCTGTTTCCTCGTCGCTGAACGCTGTTTATTAGAGATACACAAGAAATTTCATCGGTAGATAGTTGTTAAAACCGTGTGGCCGAGTAGTTTATTTATTAGGTTCGATCCCGATCTCCAAAGTTGATGAACTTGGTAATTTTTCGTTGGTATATGACAGGAAATATTTTATAAAATAGAAGCATTGTAGTAGTGCAATGCAAGCGACACATAAATACCTACAACCGAATCATTATTTTGCGGTCAGGATAAAAACCTGTTCGATTTGTACTGGGACTGGCAGATCGTATCGTCTTCACAGTAATGTTTTTGTCTGGTAATAATATTAATATAAGAAACTAAAACCAGCCCGTACCAGATTATTCGTTGAAGATTTTGACGCGCTCATTTTTTATAAGTAATGTTACGACCGAGTAAATAAGACCGTAGGTAGATACATTTATTTTTTCATATTGGTATTGTTTATTACTTAACTAATAACTAGTGTATAAGTATAGAATTTTATACAATCGTATTATAATAGAGAACTTTTCATTCGAGTGCAGTGTTTAAAGTAAGTACGAGTTTTGCTGATTCAATTATAGGAGCTAAAACAATGTAAGTCGCCACAACTTACAAAGCCAGTAGTAAAAATATCTACAACACGACATTAGTCGCTGTTACATCAGTATAGAAAACTTATTTCCAGCTGCGAATTCCAATAATAAATCCAGTGACTAATTAGGTATTCAAACATTGACACAAAGGGAGATAATACGCCAAGCATTCAAAAACAAGTTAGCTAATAGAAATCAGGCTCAGTACAAGAACTGTTAGGACATAGCTAGTCTCGATCTACGAGAGTGGACCACCGTTCATCTAAACGATGTCATGTTATCTATGCCAAGTTAACGGTGCAGGAGCTGTGCCTCTTTATCAACCCTGATAAAATCTGCTAGCATGTCACTCGACACACAATGACAGGAAAGAGATTGTAAAAAATAGGTTGTTTTCGTTATAACAGGCTGACAATGACACGGGGCCAAAGGGGCGCGTATTTGGGGTTCAAATTTTGAATATTGGACTTCCCCCTTTTTTACGAAAGTCTGTGTGTCTTCTTTACACCAGGGGGGCTTGACACTAGCGCGTCATTCTGAGTTGCCTGTTAAGTAGTTGAAACATATTTTTGCTCTCGACTCGATACGATTTGCTAGCAGTACAGCATGCCCAGCACAGAATTAGATTTGGATAGAAGAAACAAGTTCATTCATTTGTATGGCGGCCGAGCGAGTCAGATTTTGTACTGAAGTTGTTACTTGCTGAAGATTTTAAATATGTCTCAGGCCCTTGAGTATTCATATTTTTTTGTGTTGTTGCAATTAATATTACTTAAGGAGGCATCATTAATGTTTTTGTTCATTTCAACTTACAAAATTTGACGCCCGGAAGCTGCAAGCAGCAATTAAAGACGGACAACTCAGTAGATTTTACTGAGTTCATTTGACACGCTAAGTAGATACGTTTGCTTGATCTATGGTATATATGACATCTATGGTTAATACAATTATTACTTATCGCTTATAAGTGGCTTTATTATTGCCCTACTTTTACCGTGTGCCGTGCATCACTTTTGCACTTGCAAACTTGTTAGAACGTGACAGCAACGAAAACAAACGAAATACACGTGACAATCGTACACCTACGGCATAGGCCTAAGAGAGTCCCATGTTTATCGTTTGTCGTCATTGCCATCATGGTCTGGTATGCAAGTGCGAAAGTCACTTGTAGGACGATAAACGGTAAAAGCGAAAACATCTAAGCTACATAAGATTTTATCGTATAGGTAGGTATGGTGCGGCCGTCACAAAAAATTAATAAGAATGACACAACACGATAAACGTTAAATAAAATTACCTATAAAATCCCTTTTACATAGTTTAGAAGTTAACATTGATGACAATGACACTAATGCCGTTCTTTAGCCTAAGTAGATTACTATTAATGATGGAGATTAAGACACTTTTTTACAATTGATTATTAAACATCAATATTAATTATTTACGGGTAGTGTAATAATCTATAATTAAGGGTAATTAATTGGTGAAATAGGTACACTATTCTGTTTTTTGTACCGTAAAATTTCAAGGTGGCACGAACGAAAGTCACACCGCAAGATATTTTATTTTTCTTACCTTGTTGATAAAAAATATTAAGTAGAACCCAATTGTTTCCGTTTAGTCTCGACGAAGATGTTCGTGACACCAACCTTACCTTCTTACAGACATTATGTCAACTCTACTGGCGTGTAATAGTTATTCAAAACTGCTGTGTAATGAGAGTGTAGTTTTATGAAAGGAGCCAATTGCGAGTTTCAAAATAAAATAAGTTTGAATGTTGTTAGTCGTAATATTTATGAAAATCTATCATGGAATCGTTAAGCAATTTTACTTTACAATGGCCTTTTTGTCGTGACAGAATGCAAGTCCTAGCAGTCCTAGGTAGGAAATAGTATCGTCCCGCAAGAAACCTACAGATCGGATTAGAATATTAATGGATAGCGGTCGACCTCTAGGAGTTGGCGGGAGATATGCCAAGAATCTCAACAAAGAAAACTGTAATACATTGTTCATGATCATGACATGTTTCCTCCATAATTTTCGAAAAAACATATCTAACAATTGCATGCTGACAAGTTGACTGGGCTCCCTCATCATTTTCGATTTTTTTATGTTTGCTATTCCATTTTGGTCAAAATAACGTTCCGTTTCAGGGACAGATATTTTGTTTCGCATTTTTGTTTTTCGTTTTATACAGGGCAGGTACAAAGAATACATAATATCAGATCATCAGGTATCATACAAAAATTTTATGTAATCATACATATAATTTGGCAGCATTGTGTTCGTAATCAGGTAGAATTAACGCTACATTAAAAATATGGTATTTAAATTGTAAGTAAAAAGTCATGGCAAATAATTATCAACACCCTTCGCCCATGGACACATGCAACAGCAGCGGGGTCACAAGAGCGTTGCTGGCTCGTTAGGTGAATATGGCGATCTTATTGAATTATATTTATTACCTATAGTATTGTTAGATTTAGTAACTACAATAAGCAAGTGCAAAATGCATAACTCAGGTACCTATATCCTTGGGTGTAGGTATTATTTGCGCTAGTTGTCCTTTCTGTAAGTATTTTAATCATGCTATTATAACTGCATAATGGAGTAGAATTATTTAATTATTCTAACATTGGGCTCAAGCTTGTTCGCAGTAAATTTACTGTTCAACAGCACTTCAACCATCAAGCACGGAATCTTGATTCTTGAGTTCACAAACGGCTTCGAAAATTTGATCTATAATTGTTTTTTTAAAAGCCCTAAACGTAATATTTTTGAGCCAAACAACGAATAATATGGAATAATTAATTTATCGTTCTTCGGTATTTTTTATACAGTTATTGATCGCGCATTGAGGAAATATCAGTATCACAAAAACACAATAATGAGATACATCGTTAAGCCGTTACACAGTAATCTGACTAGTGTGTTAATGTTGATTCTATATATAGCCAATTGGAATAACTCCGGTATAATCTATTGTTTTCTGCTCAATATCGTTTTAGTGATTTGATAATTACGTAAAATCGATAACGGTTCTAGAAAAAGATTCAATTGCGTGGTTTAATTTTGAACTTTTGATCAATGATTTGTCAATGACCAATTTTAATTGGAAGAAAAAAATAAATAAATTTATTAGGTACATGAAAACCCTGTAAATAACACTAAATTAAAAAATACATTTGACCAATACATTTTCGGCTATCTGGTAGAATCGGCTATTACTAAACAAAAACGACAGGTTTATATTTCCAGAATGATTTCGTAATAGTAATATGGAAACCATATTATTACTATTACGAGATATGCTTCCATAACCATGGAAGAATATTGTATCCGAAAGTTGCCGAGCTACGTGAAGAAAATAGAAGCACTGCGGTTAAAAGTAAATTAAAATATTAATCTGCAAGGTTACCCTATGTCAACAACGGGAGGTCATGATCTCTGCAAACAAAACCGCAAGCATGCAACCCAATACATGCGAAATATAAACAAAGTAAACGAACAAACATGGAACATATTGTGAAAACACAAATCAAATTATTTATTAACTAAATATTTTGATTTGTACTTTTAATTTTTCTCCAGTAGTCACACTACTTAATACTATATAAATGATAAATATTAGATGTCATATACCGTGTGTCTATATAAATGATAAATATTAGATGTCATATCGGTCTTAGCTAAGACCGAGTGGCCGAGGGGTACAGCCGCGAAAGCTGAGTACGTGGGTTCGATCCCCACCTCGGACATAGGTGATCTTGGTCGTTTTTCTTTGGTATATGACATCTAATATTTATAATGAACAAACATGATTACATTAAATAATAAATGTCTTAGGACATCTTAAGCAAGTCGACTGTGGGACTGGGCCCACGGTGTACCCACACCACAATATGTCGTGTGGGTACCAAGCGACGATATATTATATATTAAATAGATACTTAAATGCATAGACAGCCACCTCCAAGAATAAATATTTGTGATAAATAAATACCTAAATAATGACCTCTCCGGGATTCGAACCCAGAACTTCCAACTTCATAGGCACTACTAACTAGGCTACAGTTAATATTTATACGGATCAATTTGTAGCGATTTTTGAATATCGACAGATCGTAATCAAATCAGTGATCGTCTGATCGTACTTAACTGATCGTTGTTGAAACGCTTGAAGTCAGCAGTATGCAACTCGAATTAAAATGTATCTATGCTTTTACACTCGTAATAATAGGTTTGCTTGTCAAATACGAGTATACCTCAATGCACGATACGTGTAACTTTCTTGTACATTAAAAAAAATAGTATGGAACAATCAGTTTATATATATTATCAATGTGAGGGACAGACAGAGTCGCATCATTAGGGTTCATTTTGTGCTTCTTTGGTACAACTTAAAGGAACAAAAAATGACCCCTATATTTTTTGGGTAGATATTACACCTATAATATTTTAAAAGATAAATAGTGTAATACTTCGTTTTCGCTGTTAGTACCGTTTAATTCCCCAAAATGTGCTGATAGGTATAAACAACTAAGATAATGCATTTTAATTATTCAAGAAACGACATAAATCTTTCTTGTGCAATATTATGGGTTGGTTCTGTTTTTTGCTTAAAATGTTTAGCAGTAACCATAAAATTAACAGTGCATAGAAATAAACATTACCTACCTACCTATCGTACTACTTAATATGATTTGAGGTTAATTCCAACAACTAAACCAAAAACAAGCCACAAATGAAACCACAAAAATCCACGTACGTTTATCTTTGTCCGTTCACTGTGTCGATTAATTTTACATTCATGCCAAAATAAAATGAGTTATTATCAAACACGTCGTTCCACATAAAAATATTAATTGTCAGGTCGTTGCTGTTAAGCGAGTTGTGGAAAACAGGCCTGTTTAAGTAGGACAGCGATGTAAAAAATCCACACTCGAAGTATTTAAGATAACAAAGCAATTAGGAGTCAGATCGAAGCGGTTCCCTGGCTGGAACGCGAACGCGAACGCTGTGCTACGATCATTGAGATAATTTAATCTTTTTAAATAATCGTCGTCAAAGACGGTTGATTTGCGTGCCAGTTCGTATTATACCGAGCACGCTCTTACAAACGATTAGTCGTTTCAATGATCCAAATTAGCACTACCTTAACCTTAATCAAAAACAATCAGAACAGCCGCTTCTTCAGATGTTTGTACAGTCACCATCGCTTATCAGTACGGCCAGGATGCTCACAAACATCTGAACACGCCTTTTAGAGTGTACGTTCAGATAATTTAGAGCATTGTGGCCCTCCCATATGTATATGATGGTGACTGTGCCACAGATATTTTGATCTGTCGCACTATTGGTTTTTGTTGTTAGAGTCCTGTCAATTTTGAATAGCACTTTCACGATAGCGAGTTTCCGTTTTTGATGGAACGCTCATCGCAAGGAGAGTATAAAAAATTTCACCTGACCCAGAAACGAATTGCGTTGAATTTGTTTAATTAATTACCTGGTATCGCTTCCTGCGTCCTTTACATTGCGCTCGAGGAATTTCAACTTTCTCCGCTTGACATAGGAGCAATATTTGTTTTGACAGTGCCGTCGAATACAGAGATTGGTTGACACAGAAACGGGCAGAGAAGCCGTGAAAATTTGACGGCAACACACAATACCTAACTAAGCATAACCGACGCTTGAATGCCTTCTGTTCTGGAGACCCCGCAACGTCCATGCTTACATAAATTATCGCTCACTTTTTACGTAACTAATGCTCGGATTTCAGAGACAAATTCTGAAAATATTGCTTGTGCCCATAACTTGTGTTTAAACATTAGTGGTTGGATATATCAGACATTCAATATCCATCTCACCACGCGAGTGTCTGATAAATAAGACAAAGGTCTCATTTCGTTTTAACGGTTTATAAATTAGTCTCATTCATGTCTGCTCTGATATGTAGTTTAGTATTGGTCACGATCATACTCGATTAAAAAATCATGGTGGTTAAATAGTTATTTGTGTTACAAGGGACCAAAATGATATTTTTCCGGCGAGGGCGTATATTGAATCCCAAATGAAGCGATGGATTCCACCTGAAGGGGAATCCTGAGCGAAATGAGGGATTAAAGCGTTAACGCCCAAGACAAAAATAATATTGATACCGTGTGACACATACTGCTTTTCACACCACCTATCAGAAAAATAAACGATATTATCACATATTTAATATATATGCAAATAATCGATTCTGAAGAAATCTTTACCAATTATGAACGTACTGTTTATTTTCATATTTCATTGGAATTTTTTAGGCTGGCAACAGTGCCACTTTGATCCCTCCCAGCAGGGAAGAAAAGGCCCGTATTCGAATAGGTGGTGTGAAAAGGTTAATTTATGTATTAAGTAGGTACGCAGTCCACGCTAACTACCTATGTACTTGTTTGTCCCTCTCGCGCTGGAGTCCACTGGGTGGTGGGTGTGCTTAGCATTTATCAAGGAGGTAGGGAAACGGCTGGGGGACAATGGCCAGGATCCTCGCCCGAGTCTTACCTGTTAGGGCTTGTCCTTTAATCACGTCATACGATTTCGGCCTATTTTAGACCCCCCCCAACCCCCCATCCTCCATGGTGATACTTGGTGATATTTTCAGGTCCCCCCCCCCTAGCCAATATGACGTGTAATTTTTTACAACTTAAGTAGTCCTTTTAATAACACTTCAATCTACGTACTTTATTTAGCACACGTGATACGAAAAACTTATTTGCCAACTACGAGGTAAATATCCACTTTGTTTTAAAACTCAGTTCAGGATTCGACATGTGGTTGTTTTAAAAAAAGTATGCTGTTCAGCAGAGAGTGACAAAAATTACACGTGATTTGTCCGATGACCCCCCCCCCCCCTCCTCTATGGTGATTTTTTCTTGACCCCCCCCTCCCCCTATACAGTATGACGTGATTAATGGACAAGCCCTTACAGAGGTTGTCAATTGCGGTTCATCACACGGAGCAGATTTGGTGGTATTAGAGGTAGGCTAGTTTTAAGTAAGTTTTAAATAAATAAATATCTTGCGATATCTTACACAAATCAACCCCACGGTAAACTCAATTAAGGCTTGTGATGTGGTTACCAGGCGACGATATATACCTATAATAGATAGATACATATAGATACTTAAATACATATACTCGTACAGCCATGACCAAGGAACAAATATTTGTGATATATAAATACACAAATAATACCCTCGCCGGGATTCGAACCCGGAACCTCCAGCTTCGTAGGCAGAGTCACTACCAACTGGGCTACGGAGGCTTACAACGAAAATTAAGTATATACTTCCCTAATATTTTTTTCTAATATCTGTAGGTATACTATTTCTATTTACTAATAAATACATGCGATTATTCAATATCACAAATGTACACGTATTTATATTAATATCAGTCAAATAAATGATAATAATTAGAAAGAATATACTGCAAATATTAAAAAAAAACAGTTGAAAAAACGCAGTTTTGTTTGGTATGGAATGAAACCCTCGGGGTGCAACTTTGTTTCATTGGTGGCAGATTTTTTATTTAGCTTGAGATAATAACAGCTCAGATTGAATAAAAGCTTGTTAAAATTAATTGACCTTTAAAAACAGCAATTTTGCATGCAAACGTGGCACTTAAGGTTTACCATTTAATGAACAGCACGCGTAATTTGAGTTTTGGAGACCCTCAGGCCTCTCGTACTTTTTCGGCTTGCTTGGGATCCTGCCTTCTAAAAATAGCCGTGAGCTCACTCACCAGAAATTCTGGTAAATTATTACTAGCATATTACGTTTTATGGATTGTAAGATTTTAAATCGTTATATATGTATATCATAGATCATTATGTAATGACAGTTTTTATAAAATCACTCAAAAAAGAGAGAAAACGGTTTATCATTTCACAAGGATTACTTTTCTTATATTCCTATTAAACACACATACAAAACTTAAATATTACAAATACTGTAATCGTAGTTTATGTATTCAGCATCGCACCAAATTGGAAAAATAAAGAATTCACGGGCCTACATTTTTTTTATCTGCTAGGTGGGTTACAGGGGTTAAAAATTATGACCCATGTTTCCGTTTTACCCTATATGTGAGCAATATGCATTTTATCCATTTTTAAAATCCCATTATGTCACTACTTAATTTTTAGCTACCATTCTTTTTTAGTACCGAAGTTAATTAGTCGCTTAATGACTACCTAATTTATTTCGCCAATTTACAATAATAATTGCATAACTTTTATCAATTTCTCGATGCGGAAATATCGTATTGATACCTACATATTAGAACCTTTCGCATAAAATAATACCGATTTGTATAGTTAGATACTATTTTGAATATATGGTACAATGATATTCATTAAATTTCAAATATACCACTTTTTTGGTCAACCTGTACCTAGGTATTTATTTCTTCAATCTTTCTGAATACACTGAACAAATTGTCAAGCTAGATACAAAGTCTACTATTTTAGTCTATATTTGTCTACTGTGAAGGAGTCTAACGTACCCAAATCAATACACTGGATAGGACATTTGTTAATATTTTTTCTACTCCCGTACTTTTATTTGTCATTTACAGAGTCGTGAACACACCTTTAAGCCCCTACCTTACAGATGTCAAGATAAGTCTATATTGTCTATTCTCTATAAACGCATTCGGGCATACACGCAGTGCGTTTTTGGATTTTAAGACACCTCGTGTATACAAGACGTAATGAAATACATGGCTGCCAACCTAATTTTAAATGTCATTTCTGATGAATCGTAAACCATAGAGGAGCTTCCTTTTTTAATGTTGACGTCTCCCGCCCGACCTTGATGATTGAGAATATTTTTCAAATTTACAATTTTATTTGAAAATAAGTGTGTGGTCGTAGAAAAAGTATTGTATGCAACATTGTTTAACTGAATCAAAAAATGCTCGTGCCGTCTTTTATAACAATTTTCCACTTCGCCTCAAATTGTTTTGTTACCCACGCCCCTCACCTTTTATGACCTCTCTTAAACAAGGGTTGCATAAAATACTATTAATATTTCAGTAATCTTAAATTCCAGTGTGTTGAGTTGATACTTGATACTTTAGCAAATTAATATTGATACGCTCTTATGCTTCATTTACACTTGTAAGTTTTACCGAAGTAGGAGAGATGGAACTATACTAAGGAATTAAGGCGGGCCGTATGCTTGTTTGCTACCGACGTGGTATAAAAAAAAATTAAAAAATAAGAGATGAATATCACTATTTCATTCCTAAGTAAAGATCCGTCTCTACTGCTTAGGTAACACTTACAGAAATCCGGTCTTAGAACTGTCAAGAATAGACCAAAAGCTTTATTAGCCCTTGTTTATCTACTAGAAGATTCTATATTATAAATACACCTCCAATTAAGTCCGGTTTTGGTAACATCGGTTCTTGCGTACGTACATGTGATTCTATGTTTATAAACTTTTATAACAATTATTGTAACTCAAAAACAACTTAATTGGTATCTAAACGTGGTATTGGATTTACATATTAGTGTAAATCCAATAGTATATACATAATGTGTGAGTGTATACATAATATAATCATATTGTTGCAATCGTTGATATAGGCACATCTGCCTTTTGTTCACTAGAGTCAGTTTTTATTCGGATTGTACAATATTAATATGTACGAGAGCTGATGACATTATTATTATTATTTGACTAATGAACACAATTAAATTTTTATTTGTATTTGATTTTTAATGGTTGACAGGTAGGTAGTCTTTTCTTGGTGCAACTAAGGGTAGTGTTAGCGAGAGCAGAGCAAGTTCAACTTTCGTGTCTTGAGATCATCAGGCTCATGAATGGCTTGCTCAAGGAGGTACACATCGTCGTTGCACTTTAAACAAACTATTTCCGGATACCAAGAAAAAGATGGGCACAATGTTAATGGCCTGTTCAAATCACAACACAACACGTGCACTCTCACGTTCCGGCGAGAGATAGTGTAATCGGTGTCGACGCTGCGCCAGACTCGGGGACGCACGTACGGCATCGACGGCATCGCTAGCACCTGTTCGTGGAAACTATGTGCACAATGTACTATTCACTAGTTTTGTCTTTTATCAAATAATTTTATTCAAACAGTTGCTTGCTTAAAGTATGATCAAAGGCGCCTAGCTTTATGACCGCCAAAATACGACTCGGTGTCCGCTGAGGCGGGGAAAGCGAGCCTGGAAAGCTGATGAAAGCAAGGTTCCCTAATAGCATCCATAGCGTAGTTGGTTGTAGGACATCAAGAAGGCTACGGAGGCGTTTTAGACTGTTTTATTTAACATCATGTATTTAGATTACAATACAGGATACAGGTGGCTTATGATGGTCCCGTTTTATCTATTTATCGTGATATGCATCACTTTCACACTTACATACTTGTTAGAACCTGACGGCAACCACGATAAACGATTAAACACGGTACCATCATAAGCCTACAGTTGGCCGCGTGGTGACGGCAGGAAGAATACATTTGTTACCACCCCAACTCTTCCCGTGGGTGTCATAAGAGTCGACTAGGGATTGAAGTGTCACGAAATATAGTTTATTTAAGATTAACGATGGGCAGTAGCATCATCATAGTGTACACACTACTGCCATCGCCAATCCGCTTCCCCAGCGTGGTGATTATGAGAATTTACCTCGTAATGCGACCATACTATTAGGAGAGGTCTATGTCCAGCAGTGAACTGAGTTAGGCTGATGTGTGTATACAGTTTAAGTTATGTTTTTCCTATTTATTTACAGATTTTTTTCATTATTGTATCTGAAGTCTGATATTGAGGATGCCTTGTTCTGTCCATAGGGTAGGTATCTAATTCAACTGATGGTGATGACAATTTACATAGTAGCATAACACACATTGAGCTGGTGATTAATGTTGGTTTTTCCACATCCACTGATATCCTCAAGACAATGAAAAGGTAATTAGTAAACGATACAGAAATCCGGCGGACATTATGTTAGGAAAACGCTTTTTCTGAGGCGGCAGTATGAAATGAAAAACTTTGTATCGACATTCTTGAAGTTCGTACGGTTAGTTTTACCAATTTTGTTGCCGTTTTACTCGTTGCTACAGTACAGAATATAATTACTTGTGCTCTTGGTACTTGATTGTGATATTCGAACAAAAAGATAAGATAAGACTACCCCAAATATAAAAAAAAACTGAAATGCCGCAACTGAAGCTGTTGCGGTTAATAACAGTTAATTTGTGAAAAGTAGTAATATAAGTTCATCCTAAGAGAGTAAAGCCCCTGAGTATGAGGCACTAAATGTGAATAATGTGTGAGATGTAGGTACGATACGAAGTCATATTGCAGTCCTGTCACTAAGAGCCGGTATCCATGGCATTAACTGAAATATAAATGTAACTCGGACGTTTCCGTCAAAAAACGATGGCAAAATATTATCATACAGTACATCTGTAACCACGTGTGAGTGGTACACAGGTCTCACGTTTCAGTTTTGTTACCTAAATTCGCCGTGAGTCAACAGAAGTTGGGAACAAATGAAATAAAACTGTGAAAACGGATAAACTCGCGTATATTATAGTTCGTTAGTAGGGTTCGTGGTCTGCGGGCGACAACCATGTAAAGTGTTCGGAACGTCGGAATGAAGTTAAAGTTAATTAATATACGCGAGTTTATCCGTTTTCATAGATTTATTTCATGAGTAGGTAATCCTCGCGGTAACCGAAGAAAATATAATGTGAACAAATCATTCAACGAAATATCTAAAATCTAGCACTATTTTATTGTTTTAATGGTATAGAATAATGTAATGGTTGATAACACATGGATTTCGCAGTATTCAAGGATGTAAATTGGAAATAAAAACGTTTCGAATAGGTACGAGGTTTGTTTACATTGTTCCCAACTTTATAGGTACCGGAGTAACTTGCGTTTTTTGCGCTATTCTTATTTTATATTTTTGACATACGTAAGGTAAACGTTCTCTTTGTGCTCGATATGCTAATGATCTTTAGTTGACACCGTATTCTCACCTCTATTTCTAATGAATTTTTGAAGTTGACTTGTACTGTCTACGTTACTTGTCAAAACGAATAAATTACTGTATCTTAAAATGAATCATGGTGGCACAGATCAATTTCTTTCAGAGCAGAGGTATCATCAGCCAAAAATATGCTTTGTTAGTTTTTGACTCTTTTCCGTGGTAGTAAATTTATCTTCACACAATTTACTACGAACGATTTTGTAGATGGCGATTTGCGTGTGAAAAATGTTATGTTACTACTTGTTTGAGTAAAATAAGGCATGGAAAAGTATTGTACTATGATATTTTATTTCCCATAACAGAGAGAAAGGTAAAGTATATAGTAACATTGTGCATATATTGGTTAGGTCTAATTGAGCAATAATAAAAAATAAACATTAATTTTCATATGGTTGTATAGGATCATGTTATTGCCCTTAATTTGAAACTAATTATATACCAAATTCTAATAAAAGATATGATTGCTACTCCAAGGCTAGCTCTATTACAATTCACCAATAATTAAAACATCAAATGGCATTCTTTAATACGACCGTATCGATACAGTGGAACCACAAAAAAACTCTGTCATCCTTACAAAATAAATATTGTAGCTAAGCAAGTAACTTAATCTTGTAAAGACATTAACTTCTTTAAAAAATGGTGTCTCTTAATATATGCAATAATCCAATAAAATTAATTCATTTGCCAACTTAAGACTTAATACAATTCTTTCATATTTTATCCAATATCCGTGGATGAGACAATTTTAAGTGGAAGGTGAGAGCTAAATACGTGTTGTGTACGTATCTTTCTGTTTAAATTCTCCACCATTTAGATGGCAGGTACACGATTTTTCGATGCTCTACTGTAATAAGAAGAACTTTACTGCTTAATAAAATATTTTAGGTCTGTCTCGTTAGTAATATCAGGGTCACAATGTAGAAATATTTCTTTGTCGTATTTGTATAGATTAAACATGTACACATGGCGATATTAATTGTCTGCTGTATGTATCTAGGTACATATATTTTAATAACACAGCATACTGCGCTTCTTATCTTACGAGATCAGAATTTTATTTATTTCCAACGTTTGTTGAGACTACGCAAAATAGGCACGTTTGATGTCGAATTGCGGAAAAAATGGCCAGAATACAATATTTTCAATATATCCGCTTTTCTTATGTTAAATACGTACGTAAAAAATATCGAATTTATACTTTATAGAACGATAATGACTCTTTTAATACCTAGTGCCTTCCTAAGTATTAGCAATGGTTTTCGTGGTAGGGTTAATGGACACTATTGCTTATATATTTGCGAACTGTATACTCCGAATAAATAATATTACCGACTTTTTGTTTTCATTAAGTTTTCATTATTTTAGAAAACGACACTACCTCAAAACAAAAAATTGACTCGGGATAAAAATGGGTCACTTTATACCCTTGTTGTACAATATACTATTAAAACTGCGCTCTTTTCCGTAAATGGAAATTACATCAATATTTAGACAAGTGCGTGTTTATCAAATATATGAGCGAATGAGTGTAGATAGCAATAGAGTACCTAAATAAAATAAACTGTCTTTCTAATGGGTTCAGATCAAATTGACTACCTACACTACAAATATTCCCAACACAAAGTTAGTGAACTTGTTGCAGAAGGAACAAACCAGTGGGTATAAGGGCGAGTGTACACGACTCTCACCGCCGCAAACAGTCGCCCAACCTCTACCTTGTGGTTGCCAAGAGCCCGTACCGCCAGTGTAAACACGGCCTACTTCCAACACACCTAACCAGTTTGAGCATTAAGAACTTTGACCCAATGTTACATTGATTAGTCAGACACTAATTAAGTACCCAATAACTGTTACTTATCTTTTTACTTGGTTTTTAATGCGTTTGACTCTAGCGTCACGATAAGGGAAAGGTTAGGAACTTCGGTAATAACGATTTCTCTTTATTTTACAGAGTCAAGTAAGATGTTTATTTGATTTTACACCTTTTCGTCGATTAGCGTTAAAAGCATGGAACGATTTTTGAACGCTGGTCTTGATAATTATGTAGATTCCCTAACTTCTTACGAGTAATCATGCCTTTTTTATATGAATAAGTAGGTAGTTAGATATTATTAAGAAGGTCAAACCGTGATGTAAATTATTTCAGGTGTGCAATTTCAATTAATGCCAATATATAATAGTTAGTATGCATTCTTTCGCTTCCACAATTAATACAAACTGATTTACAAACGGAATTTTTAATAGTTTTTACTTTTAAAATAATCGTTAAGATGTATTGTTTTTTTTTTTATTTAAAGTAACTATCAGTAAAAATAAAAACATAAAGCTGGGCTATCAAAGTATTTATATTATACTTAACACAATACATTATTTTCACCTACATAAGTTATTTTACGAGGTTATCTGATGAAAAGTTAATTTAAGAAAAAATGTATGAGGTGGTATCTCGTAAAAGATCTGCGCGAATATAATGCTGAGTTACTAGCACTGCTCGTTAGAAAACCCGTTCGTGGTATCTTGGATTCCGTTTTCAAGACCGGTTCGACGCTCTGACCAACACTATTGGTATCCTGAAAACGAATAAGTATAATAATCTTATCGAAACGATAAAAAACTATACTGTCGTCTACATTAAATCACATACAACTGTGTTTCCCCGAAGTTCATAAACCAGGTAAAAAATTAACATAAGGAAAACTATATAATACACAATTTATAAGTCCATTTATTGCTAAATATGTCATTTAAGAGACGAGATTGATACGTTTGCTTTAATGCAATGGCAGTTTTATTTTTATGGCTTTTGCGTATGGTAGGGAACTTTTTAAAATAAAAAATGTATTTTATTGTTATATTGTGACTAGGTGTTGTTTAATAACGACCCCAAGGACCCCAGGATACCTGAGGGGTCACTCGTAGAAATATTTCGTGGGTTAGAATTGCGCCAGGAAATTACGTACGACACTCGGCTTTAGTTTCATTACCTTTGGCCACCTAGCACTCCTTGCCACAGGGTTGGTAATATGAAAAATATTGTACGTAATTAAGGTTTAGAAATCACGTTAGTTCGTTTTGTGTTACGAATACAAACTAGGGTGAAAACATTTTGTGAGATAAGTCACGTGACCATAAGAAAGTATGGAAATAGTCACGTGACTTTTCGTTCGAATCTGTCACTCCGATTCATTTATTTCTTGTCGCTTGTCGTATACTACTGCCGAATAGCAGGTTGGCTAGGCTTACTAGTTTTCTTTATGACGGTTTTTTCAGGGGCATATAATAATAATATGCATAAGAACTTATGCTTATATTTTTATGTCGGATGTGTGGGCCTGTTTATATGTAGTATATAAGCTGACTATTTTAAGCTAGCTTAACTTCGACATAATTTGCTACTGTGCTGTTATTAACGAACATCTTATATTGCAATCTCAAATTAAACTCACTAAAATATGTTTCATATAAATTATGTACCGTGAAAATCGAAATTCGAAAATTTCGAGGATTTGTCTCTCTTACTCTAATGATGCCTTCGTTTGAATGACAGAAAAAAATCCTCGAAATTTACGAATTTCGATTTTCGAGGTAGTAGGCCTGTTATATCCTCGAGAAAAAATACTTTATGTCATTTGAAACGGTTCACATTTTACGTTTCCCAACGAGTTGCGCAATGCAGCGGCACCTTTTGCGGTGACTACAACCGCCGTACACTGGACCATACTAGTTTACTAGCGAGCATTTGAAAAACGAACAACTACTATGATATATTTAAATTTCCAGGCAATGACATTAATTTAAATTTCATCAGTTTCAAAATCGAATTATTATCGAATGAGTCATTTGTTTTGTGTTATCGATTGCTAGTATGTGGAACGGAGTGGCATGGGGAAAAACGGTTATGTAAGTGGGTTGGGTAGATGCGCGTAAAGCCTTAGAGCCTCACTAGCCCCGTGTTTCGAAATCGAGTAAACAGTCCTCCCGCGTCGTAGCCTTGCAACACCTGTATGGCACATGATTGGCGCGACAGTATCTCGCCGCAAGATAGTCTATCCGTCCCTCTTTTGTTAATATAGCTAGTGAAGGACGGGAGATCTATATCGCGGCGACATACTGTCGCACCAATCATGTGCTAAGCCAGCTGCGCTCGAGAGGTGGCGAGATAAGAAAAATCTGTTAATTTCTCCAAGGGTGAAAAATCGATTTAGTAACGCCTATTTTATCGAATACACACTTATAATATTTCAATATAATGCTGTTTAACATTGAGGTATATGAAACTAGTGTATTTTGTCTAAAATTCATTTCGTTCATTAAATCCGAAACGAAACTAATTGCTTATTGTCGCGTTTTAGTATTAATACATATTAGTAGCGAGGCATCAGAGAAACTTGACTTTAAATATAATACTAATAATATTTTTTAAGTTTTGTCCGGTTTACCCACAGAAAATTTAATTGCCACTGCTAAAAATAGGCTAACTATTACAATTACCAATTTATAATGACGCTTTTTTAATCCCACAATCTACAGGTGGAACGAAGATTTATTTTACCATTCATTTATTCCCTTCCTAGATGCCGTGCCTGCCGTGTGGTGACAGCAGTAAGAATACATTCGTCACCACCCCAACTCCTCCTGCGGGTGTTGTAAGAGTCGACTAAGGGATTGAAGGAAGTGTCACTGACCATTATTTGATAAAAGATTGATGATGGGCAGCAGCGTCATTCATAGTGGACACATTAGGTACTGCGATCGCCAATCCGCTTGCCCAGCGTGGCGATTATGGGCATTTACCTCCTAATGCGTTTATACACATAGTCAATAGGAGAGGCCTATGTCCAGCTGTGGACTATCATAGGCTGATGATGATTCCCTTCCTAGATGATATAAATATTTTGTATGTAAGTACATCAATCGAACTTACTTATTAATATTTTATGCAATGATAATAATCATAATAATTCCTGATTCTTAAAGACTTGAGTTTATACCTACATTGCGTATTATTTAGTAGTAGTAAAACTCAATGACTTTAATAAGCACTAAAGCACGTTCTTACACTATTCATGTTATCGTTGAAATTTTAGTGTTTATCGCAGTTAAATCTATACATCGATGTGCTAAGTTTTATGGCAGTAATATTTGTAGCAGTTACCTACCACTACATATCGATTGCCTCAGAAATAGTATTGTGTGTACATTACTAGCAACTTATTAACACGATATTATCTGTTGTCATCATGTAATTTAAAAATACGTTTAGTATCTACACGGTTTAGAAATTCGACCTAATACTCGTTTTATTTTTTAGTTATTTTTGTACAATATTTCTTGCTATACTAAATAGATATATACTTACACTTGAGCTTATTAACAGAATTGGCAAATTTTCAAAAAATCGAGCGTTCTAGCCTCCTCCATTAAAAAAATACAAAAAGTGGGTCGAATACTATATTCATTGTGACGAACATTGCCAAATTAAGGGTTAATTGAAAATATTTTTAGGTCTTATCTTCAAAATCTAAGTCTAGATGCTTAGTTTAGTGACGACTACTTAGATAAGATATTTTCACTCGGTCCTATCCGTATTATATCGGTACTAACTAAGAGTATAACTGCTGCGAGTAAATAATTCATAATATTTCAATATAAGTTGCGAGAAAATACCTTTTTATCGGTTACGAGCAGTCACGTTTTAGATACCAGCCGACACAATTTAAAAGGCTTATAATTTCAACAATATTTTGACTAATATTGTTGTTCTTGTTTTTACTACTTTTTTGTAAGATAGATGAGTTCAAAAGTTTGTAAGTACCTATACAATTATTGGCTAATTAATCCCCTCATTCATTTACGTCCCTTAACCTAGCAAGCCGCTAACTATTGTTAAACAATACGTACTTAGCGGCTTGCTAAGTTAGGAGATATTTATATGAATAATGGGGTTTTAACTTTTCGTACAAAATGTAGAGACTGGCCTACTACTGCGAAAATCTAAATTCGGAATTTTCGAGGATTTTTCTCTGTCACTCAAACGTAGGCGTCATTAGAGTGAGAGAGACAACAACAACAACAACAACCTGATGATTCGTTATTTACGTTTAAGGTTTCGATTGTTTCGAAGCTATGCAAATTAATAGACAAAATAGAGATAATCATGTGAAAAAAGGTAACAAAATAGGAAGTTTGAATAGCCGATTCACGAACGTCTTCATTGCGTGCTAACTTATTGAGAGCTGTTCAGATGTAGTCTATAAAATTAAATGTGCTTTTAAATATAAAATATAACATAGTTACACCTACAGTTGGGTATACATAATTGTAATTGTTGCGTATCTGTTTTTCGGTTTATTCTTTTAAACATAATTTGTAGTAACATATATTGTGGGTCTACTGCTGTTTATTTAAACCAACGCATGTTAACATCTACATACGAAAATTATCCTATTATTAGAAGAAGTAACTAAATCACTCAACATTATCAGATAAATTCAGCCTCACGATCCGATGCCTTTGCAGCCAGCATCTTTCGTACCATGACTCGAATTTTATAACTGTTTGGTATATCGTATTGTATCAAACATTATAATATGTATCAAACATTATAATACGTATAGTCTCAATTAAGAAAATTATATGCTATACGTTTGAGTGATCTGATAAAATATTTAAATGAAACATATAAGAATAAGCGCAAGATTCTGAATGAAGACAAATTACTTTTATTTTGAGTAGGTATTGTACGCGCTACCCGCAGATTGAATAAACATTTTTAATGCCGTATTTTTTTTTACATGTTAAATGATCATAATGTTATATGTATTGCCTTAATATTGCAATAGAAAACAACTTTTACAATAAATTACCTGAGATACATTTTAAGAAAAATAGTAGTTTAATAAAATGTTACACAGTCAACTTAGTGTTTACTCTTAAAACTATCTAAAGACTAATCAACTAGAACCTAAAAAATATAAAATTATTAATTTGGGACTTATTTTAATCAAATACGCACTTTTGATACATTTTGAGATTTAAGAACGGTTAAATCAAAATATTCTCGGTATTAAGGTAGTTTTTATTTACCAAGAAAGACTTATCAGAATATACATAAGCATTTTTAGTTTATGAATTAAAATTTTATATAAAATGTACCTATACATGACATGCCATATTACGTACACTAGCATGGCACCAACATAATAATGCAATCAGGGATTGTAAACAAGTTTTAAAGGTGTGTCACTACAATTGAGGCAGGGGTGGGAAAAGTGGAAGTTACGCGCGACCCACATATCGCTAGAAGAAAATGGGCGGAAAAGCCCTCGAAACTGCAATGCACCCGAAATTTCTAAACATTTAGTTTCCAAAAAAATGAAGGACTTCTTCCGATTATTTTTTCTACTGTGGCGAGTAAATATTTTGACAGCAGAATAATTAACATGGCTTTTGTTACAGCCAGCATTATTTTCCGAGCACTTTTAAGAAAACTACGCCGTTTCATAGGTGTTATTAAATAGGTTTTTGTGTTTCATGCCAGTCACGGGTGAATAATACGTGAACAAAAGAAACGAGCATACGCGTCGAATTCAGAGCCGCTTTTCACTTGCTGTGCTCGATAAGATATTTAAATGCTAAAATATATAAGGCATAAAAATCCTTAGCGCCGTACGCGCACGACAGTGCGAATATTTACAAAATACCGTCCGGATTAACCTTAACGGACGGTGGTTCTGCAACCCCAAAAGTTCGCCTTGCAGATAACAGTCGCAGCGGCTAGAAAATGAGATCTTACCTTGTCGAAAATTCCGATTGATTTTTGTTTTCAAAGTCCGGTTTAGCATTCACGTCGAACACGATTGCACTGCGTGAGAGAAAGGCAGCTTGTCACTGGACACTCGCGTATGCGCTGGTACGTGTGCGCGGGCGTCGAGCGGTGCTAAGACTGGAGGCCGCGACGCGAGGGGGCCGTTTAAATGAGCGCCAGCGCACCCCGCGCTGCTACCACCAGCTACATACCAACCAGCTACCACCGCACCAACATGCTACCACATGGGTCAAAATTCGACAATGCTGTACGTAGCAAATATTAGAGGCCCTTTAGCCAGCCTCCGTAGCCTAGCTGGTAGTGACCCTGCCTAGGAAGCTCGGCTCGATTCTGGACTCGAATCCCAGCGAGGGCATTATTTGTGTATGTATTTATTTATCACAAATATTTGTTTTTTGGTCGTGGCTGTATATGTATTTAATCTA